>CM076575.1:1344476747-1344902761 GCA_034641835.2 Pinus albicaulis | reverse complement strand
GGTAAGTTCGATTTCATTACCAAAACATTAGAAAAAGTAGTTGAGAGACTAGATCACATCGAAAG
This sequence comes from Pinus albicaulis, assembly GCA_034641835.2. Taxonomy (NCBI): domain Eukaryota; kingdom Viridiplantae; phylum Streptophyta; class Pinopsida; order Pinales; family Pinaceae; genus Pinus; species Pinus albicaulis. Next base: position 1,344,902,696 of record CM076575.1, on the reverse strand, counting down.
GAAACCACAATGGGAGAATCAATCCCAGATCCGGAATCCCAACTACATGAAAAACAACAATCCTGGGAAAGTTAAAGAAACTTCCCCAGATCAGAATATAAGAACCCCATTCCAAGAAAACTTTGCAGAAAGTTCACAAAACAATGTTGAGGAGGAGGAAGACATCAACATAGTTATGGGGATAGATGAAAACAATACAATTTTCTTCACTCAGGAGGACCAGGAACTCTTTGAACTGTAATAGTTCACAGTTGAATCTGGTGAATCCTTCGATTATAAACAAGGTTATGATTTTGCAATAAATGAAATCCACATCCAATATAACCTTAGGAGCAATAAAAACAATGAGCCTAACATAAAGAACAATGCTCCAACCCAAAAAAACCAAAACAAAAAGAATACTGAGGCTCCTAAAATGAAATTTTCGTAGATTCTTCCTAGAGAAAATAAACAAAGTTCGAACCCACCCAGTCCTAAAAAGCAGCAAATCCCAAAGATTGTAGATATTACTGATGAGGTGGCTCAATCCTCTAAAGATACCCCAAAGGCTAATACCACAAAGACCATCAATTCAACAAAATTCAATGAGCCAAAAAAGAATCCAGTTGATCCAAAATCACCAAATCCTAAGTCTTCTATTGAGAATCCCAAAACTGATAAAACATCTGCTAATACTCAAACTATTCCTGAAAAAACAATTAAAGATAGCAGAAACCAAGAAACTAAAAAAGAAGACAAAAGAAAAACTCAAACCAAAGGTAAATTTGTAGAAACACAAGAGAAATCATGACAAACCACAGTTCCAAAAACGAAGTAATCAAGGCCATCAAATCTCAGTCAACATTTAACATGCAATCTGAAATATCCAAGTTAAAGACAGCTATTCCCTTAGTTGAATTAGCTAAAAATGACTTGTATAGATCTATGATTTTGGAAGCATTGAATGTAAATGAAAATGAGGATACAATTAATATGAATGAGGATAGACCTGAATTAATTTTTGGTCCAAATGTATATGGTAAGCATTCAGATGGGTCGGTACCTCCATTTTATTTAATTCTTACTGTACATGATCAGATATTACATAATGCTATGCTAGATACAGTTAGTGCGACTCATACGGGTATGCCTTTCATTCCTCCCTTTTCCTTTGCACTTCTTTTTGTTCTCCTGCTTTGAATTTTTCTGAGCCTGGTCCCTCCAGGTTGTTCCCTCATAAATTCCAAAGTTTGCTAGTATCCCATCAATCTTTTGATAGTATTATCATGTCTGTGACGCCCTGCCCCTGGGTCCCCACCCCTACCCTCTATGGTAGATCGTGACCTGGCCCCTTCCCACGTTGGTCATCCTGAGGCTCCCCATTATAATCTTAGACCTCTTGCTAACTGAACCTGGAAAGGGATTGTTGTAGGGGTTTATCATCTGACCCCATTCCTATTGGTCCAAGGAAGTTGAGGGGTAGGAAATCAGAATTATCCAAGGCTCAGTTGAAAGCTAAAATTGATATAGCAGATGGGAAATAGAGGTCTCTGTCTGGGGTGCTTAGAGCAGCGCTTCCACCCAACCCAGGGTTGAGATGATATTTTTATCTTACAATTGTAGGGGTTTAGCTAGTCAGTCTAAAAAACTATCACTTAGAGAGTTGGTGATCTCTCATCATTCGGACGTCTTACTGATACAAGAAAATTTGGGGCAGGGAGAAGAAGTTAAAGAAATCCTCTCAAAGATGTTCATGCCTTAGATGCAAATGGTAGATCTGGGGGCTTAGAAATAGGGTACAAAGCAGGGAAACTCAAAGAGATTTCCTCTTGGGGCTTCAAGAACACATTGGCGATGGAACTGTACTCAAATGAACTTTGCCACCCGTTTCTTCTCCTTAATGTTTATGGCCATTGCATTAAAAGAGAAAAGTTCTAGGATCCTTTCGTTATGAAATCATGTTTGAGACACCCAAACCTCATTGTAGGAGGGGACTTAAATTTCTCTTTAGGAGTCTCATAGTCGTGGGGACCTTCAGCAAGAGCAGATCATCTCACTGAGTATTTCATAAATAAGTTGGCAGCCTCTCGGCTGGTGGATGCTACCTTAATTAAACAAGGACCAACCTAGAGGAATAGAAGAATGGGAGAATCATGGGTGGCTAAAAAATTGGACCGCTTCCTCCTGGGTGAAGAATTGGTGGACAGAATCTCAGTTTTCAGGCATTGGGTAGGGGAAGGGGGCTTGTTGGACCGCCTTCCAATCTTCCTGGAAGTTAAGGGAGGCTTGAAAAAACCTAGAACGCCATTCAAATTTAACTCCTCTTGGCTAAAATATGAATCCTTTAACTCCTTGTTCCATGCTACTTGGAGGAAGGAAAACTTAAGGGAATCAGAAAGAAGGAGTCAGCACTTTATGAAAAATCTAAAGAGAATGAAGAAAGCAACAAAGGAATGGGCAAACAATAAAAAGCAGAAGGAGGAGGAGGAGATAATGAAAGTAAATGAAGAATTTGATTTTCTTGAATCACCAAAAGGAGCTGGATACTCTACCCTAGAGTCCAGGAACAGAATTAGGGAGCTGGAATCTGCTAAGAAAAACATTCTTCAGTTAAGAGAGGAAAGCTAGCGCCTAAAAAGTAGAGCCATCTGGCCACAAGCTGGAGATGAAAATACAAAGTTCTTTCAGAACTATGCTAAAGGAAGGAAAAATATTAACACTATATGGGAGATGCAGAAGGACAATGGAGAGAAGGAAAAATACTTTGAAGATATTTCTCTTTTAGGGGTAAATCATTTTAAAGGCCTTTTCAGAGCTCCGGAGGAGGTTTCCATAGCTAAAGTTATCAGGGCTGCTCAATTTTTCCTTATTTATATTGACAAGGAAGGGAACGATAATATTATGGAACCCATCTCAAAAGAGGAGGTGGAAGATATTTTAAAGGCTATGCAGAAGGCCAAAAGCCCAGGGCTTGATGGTTGGACGGTTGAATTTTTTCAACATTTTTTTGAATTTTTAGGGGACAAATTGGTAACTGTGGTTGAGGATTCATGACGCACTGGAACCATCTATCAACCCTTCAATGCAACCTTTCTTTCCCTCATTCCTAAATCTAATCATCCTTCTTCTTTTGCTGAGTTTCGTCCCATCTCCTTATGCACTTGTATTTACAAGATTATAGCTAAAGTGATTTCCTCCAGGCTGAAACCATTCCTATCCAAACACATCTCGGCGGAGCAATTTGGATTTTTGGATGGAAGAAAAATACACGAAGCAATGGGTGTTACTCAAGAAACCCTACATAGCCTCAAAAAAAGCAAGAAAAAAGGAGTTATTTTCAAAATTGATCTCTCAAAGGCTTATGACCGAATAAGCTGGATGTATCTGAGACTTCTGTTGACACATCTAGGCTTTAGATTTGATTTTTTCAGATGGGTCATGGGATGCATCACAACCTCCTCAATTGCTATTTTGATAAACGAAGCTGCTACAGACTTCTTCAATCCTCAAAGGGGCCTTTGCCAAGGATGCCCTCTCTCCCCTCTTCTTTTCTTATTGGCCGCAGAAGGATTGAGCCTAATGATCCATGCAGCAAAGAGACAAGGAGACATCAGAGGAATTGAAGTGGCAATTAACCTGTGGGTTACACATTTGTTGTTTGTTGATGATATTTTGTTGTTTAGCAATGGCAACCTAGAGGACTGTCGATGTCTTAAGGAGATTCTTGACCTCTTCCTGAAAGCAACATGTCTTTGTATAAATGAGAAAAAATCGTCCTTGACAACATCAGGGCTATCTAGGGAGGAAGTGGGCAGGATAGAAGCGGTACTGCATTTTACAATCAAATCACTCCAGGAACCCTTCAAGTATCTAGGTTTTATTTTAAAACTGGATTCCTATCTTATCAAAGACTGGAAGTGGATGATAGTCAAGATAGAGGCTCGGATGCATCACTGGAGCTTCAAGTGGTTGTCTAGAGCGGGAAGACTGGTCCTGATTAAATTTGTGGCAATGGCCATCCCAGTATATTGGGCTAGCCTGTCTTGGGTCCCAAAAAATATCTTGGCCTTGATCAATAAGATTTGTAGTAGATTCCTATGGGCAAGGTCTAAGGTGGAACATGTGACTCCCTGGGTGGCTTGGGAGAAAATTGTTAGACCAAAAGGTTGGGGAAGTTGGGGAATTAAAGACCTTTTCCCTTTCTTGAAGTCTTTGACAGCTAAACTTGCATGGAGACTAATCATAGTGGAAAATATCTGGAATTTTGTCACTAAAAGGAAATATATCGACCCAAAGCCAATCCTAGAATGGCTGCGAATGCCACATAAGTCATCAAAAAATTATTCTGTTGTTTGGAAGGAAACCATCGCTTCAGTTAAGGTAATCGAGCAGGGTTTGGCCTGGAATGTGGGTGATGGAACCCAGGTTAGACTGGGTCGAGACCCTTGGGTGGGATGTTCGGGGAACTTTATCTTAACAAGAGATATCACAGTTTTCTTAAACAACAGAGGTCTTTTTAGCCTCAACCACATTGCTAATCATGAAAATTCCTCCATTTGGAGACAAGAATGGTCGACAGAGAATGCTCTATAGTTGGAGGAAAGATGGTTGGGGGAGTGGGAGAATTATATATTGGAACTGCAGAACTCAAACATAAGGATTCTAGATAAAAGAGACGAGCTCAAATGGGTCCATTCTCCGTCAGGGCTCTACACTCCAAAAATGGGATATAATTGGATTATGACTCAAAATTGTTGGGGGGAACCAGATTGGTGGTCCAAACCGCTTTGGAAGTTAAAAGGACCGACAAAGTCGAGATTGTTCTTATGGTGAATCCTCCGAAAAAAAGTCCCCACCTAGGACTTCTTACAAAGGTGGGGGAAGATAGGTCCAGGGTGGTGCTCACTGTGCAAAGATAAGCTGGAATCGGTGCAACATGTCTTCCTCACTTGCCGTTACAACATCAGCCTCTAGAATGAAACTTTGTGGCTGCTTAAGATCCCCCAGAAGTGGGAAGGACAAGACGTAGAGGAAGCTTGGCAAAGGTGGTGGTAGGAAACTCCCAATGACAGGGTACACTCAATTCCCTTACTGGTCGCTTGGGGCAATTGGATTGCGAGGAACCAAGTGATTTTTAAGGACTCTCCCTTCCCAATCTCCAAGTTGGCGACTGAAGGTGCATCTATATATGATTGCATCCATATACCTCCACATCCCCAGCAAGCTCATGTTATTCAACAAAAAGAAATCAGGGGGGACATTCCTTGGGCATATTTCGATGGCACCTCAGATCCGCACAGAAGGTGTGGTGCAGGGCTCGTTATTCATCTCCCAACCGGAAAAACTCTTAAAGCCTCAATTGGTTTGGGTCAGGGGACCAACAATTTTGCAGAACTAAAAGCTCTTCATCACCTCCTATGCTGGGTATCTCTTATGAAATTTCGAGAGGTTCAGATTATTAGGGACTTTATGAACATTGTGAAGTGGTTTAATGGGACACAAAGATGTAATAATTATATTTTACTTCCTCTTCTTAACGAGATCTCACGTTTGAAACTTTTTTTTACTGAGATTTATGTTTGCCATATTTACAGGGAAAGGAACCATGATGCAATCTTCCTTTCTAAAGAAGGCATTGAGAAAGATATGGGGTCTTGGATAGTTGTGGAACTGGTTGATGGGTTGGTTCGAGCCATCGATCAGCCAGTTTTTGCTTAAAATATTTTGGGCTCTGATGTTTCTGTTGTTTCACGAGATGTATATATGCTGCTTTTACAAAAAAAATTATATATCAAACAGTAAACTTTTCTCTTGATCCTGAGTTGTTTTCCTCTCAAAGGAGGCTCAGGTTAAGAGTTCCTTTACATATTTTAGTTTTACTGGAAACCGGTATAGTGTCTACTTCTGGGTTTCTTCTTTTTAGAATATTCAAGCAACTTTTGACTGCAGTCTCTTCCTCCCTCTGTTTTCGGGTGTTTTTCCTTAAAGGAAGCCCGGAGGTGGGAATGGACGAAGAGGACTCCCTCTACTTTTTGATCTGGCTGGTTGGTGAATATGTTCACAATACTTACCACAGCTGAAACTTCGTTTCTTCCTGAAAAGGGAGAAATGCAATTCTCTGGAATGCTTTTGCATATGTTATGTAACTTTCTATATTAATAGATGGTTCGATTTTTTTCTATGGAAAAAAAAACAATAATAAAAAATAAAAAATACGATACATTCAATTTTATGCAAAGTACATTCAAATTTTTTCAATGTACATTAATTTCCATTCAATTTTCTGCAAAGTACATTCAAATTTTTGCATAGAACTTTCAGGTTTCTGCAATTTTTTAAAAAAATTTGCATAAAAATTTCAGATTTTAACATGGTATCAGAGCCTTGCTGAAGACAAGTCCAAGGAGATAAGAGATCACTTGAAGAGACCCTACTTGCTGCCAAAGTTTTCTGATTGAGATAAATTCATCCTACTTCAAGATAGAGGAGAAGCGGAATGATGCTTCAAACTTTGGTCCATGGAAATTCTAGAGTATGTTGAAGGCACAATAAATGATCCACCAAAGAATGCAAGTGGTACTGTCAAATCCAAATATAAAAGGGGTGAAATGAAATATAGAAAAATTATCCTTGATTTTCTTAGTGATCATCTCATTACTTATGTTTCTGGTTTGAAGAAATAGAAAAAAATGTATGACAAACTAATTGACATGTTTGCAACTAGTAACTTGAACTAAATTATTTCCTTGAAGAATCAGCTGAAGGACATCCGGATGAACAGAGAAGAGACGATTCAAGCATACTTCCTAAGAATGACAAAAATTAGGAATCAACTTTCAACAATTGATGAAGTTGAACCCGCCAAATAAATGGTGTTGATTGTGCTTGGAGACATTTCTCCTATTTTGGATACTTTTATCATCGCCATAAACAATATAAACACTATTCCCACATCTGATGAGCTCCTGGGAAAGTGTAAATTTTTGTAGATGTTCTATGCTTGATGCAATTTTAATTTTTATCCCAATATCAATCAGCAATCACATAAACAATAAAGTAAAATGCTGATAGAACATACCAGTAGATCGACAGAAGACAAGCCAAAATATATAAGTGTGTTAGTGTGTTACGGCGGTCAGCAAGATGCTTCAACCAGCAAATACTCAATACGTTCAGCCAACCAGAAGTGTAACACAAACCTCTAGGAAAACCAAAACAGTCAACCCCAAAAGTCAACAAAATTCAATGCTGTCAGTCAACGATCAACGCATATAGTAGCAGCAGCAAGGTCAACACAACCAAGTCAAAATCAACGTCCAGCCTCGGGAATTGTGCTAAGAAATGCGGATTTAGCGAATCAAAATTTTGGGAGAGTTTCAAGTCAATTTTACCATGTGATGACCAAAGTCAATGTTGGTCAATGTTGCAGTAAACCCTAGGCCGAAAACAGAAAAGTCTCCTTGCTGTAATTTCCCACGTGTGAAGAGAAGAGCCTCCAAGTGATCGAACCAATCAGACGAGGAGAAAGAAATGTGTGAGGATGTGATGAGTGAAAATGTCCTCCAACATTGACCAATATATATCCATCAATGAGTGTGTGTGACACAACTGCTAGGGCTTCAAACCTTCGGGCCGACCTGCACATATTTTGAATAAATTCAAAATAAATGTTCTTCTCATCAGATCAAGATGATCTTTAGATCGATATTGCACCTCTCTAAAAGAGGAGTCCAATAAAAATATTGGCATCTTCATCTAAGCATCACAACATGGAGTTTGGACCTAGTTGTCCAAAATTAACACTTCCTCTCAACTAGGGAGAACTCCATCCACCTATGCAATTCAAACATCGTGCGTCATCCCACTGTAACTTGCTTTGCTGGCTTATTTATTTCATAACAAAGGTGGGTTAGTCACAAAGACATCATTCCCAGCTGACAGATTCAACCCAGAGGTCTGAAACCTCTATAGGACTTAGAGAGTCTCATACCAACTCGAAGTTGGTTTATCTGACTCGAAGTCAGTAGGAGGTCTGAAACCTCACTAGACTTGATCCTAGACCAAGTGGTTGGACCATGCCATCCTAGATAGAGAGTACAAAAATATCTGATACATCCATCATTATTTTCTACTATTCTCTAGCTTTTCCCACCTCACTGGCCAAATTAGCGGTACTTCCCATGAGCCCTCAACTCAATGGGTAGGATGCATACGGGGCACAGATCATGAGAAGCAAACCAACTCAATCATCATAATGGTGGGGAAGAAGCACATAACAAGGTTTGAAAATTATAGCCCTGTGGTTTCTTATAGCTCCGAGAAGCTATCCCCAAAGCCCCCCATAGCTCCCAGAGCTCATCGTCCAATAAGACCCTCATAATAGGGTCGTTCCACGATACCAAGATTGTCACAAAAGGTTAGGAACTTGACCTTCCCCAGGGGCTTTGTGAGAATATCCGCGACTTTCTCATCAATTCCTATATGATCGAGCCTTACGGCGCCTCACTGTACCATATCTTAGATAAAGTGGTACCTGATATTAATATGCTTGAATAGATCGTGGAACACAAGATTCTCAGATAATCGAATCCCACTCTGGTTATCACAAAGTATCACGATGGTATCTATCACATGCCTGAAATCTCACTGAAGAGATTTCGCAACCAGACTGCTTCACAGCAGGCCATACTCGCTGCAATGTATTTGGCCTCCGTGGTGCTCAAAGCTACAGACTTCTGCTAACTGCTCATCCATGATATCGAAGCAGAACCAAGTGTGAAGCAGAATCCTGATGTGCTCTTACAATCCACCACATTTCCAGCCTAATCGACATCAGTATATCCATGGAGTGTCACGCTCCCGAAAGTGTATCTCAGAACATGGTTTATCATGCCCCGAAGATATCTCAAAATATTCTTAGCACCAACCCAGTGAAAGTGATGAGGCTCAACCATATGTTGACTCAAAGTGTTCACTGCAAAACATACGTCTGGAGGGGTGTTCACTAAGAACATCAGGGCCCCTACGAGTTGACAATACTCAGTAGGATTTTCTAGCATGGGCCCAACAGCGCTTCCACTCAACTTCTTAAAGTTGAGCTCCATCAGTGTCGACACGGACTTAGAGTCCACCATACCAAATCTTTCCAAAAGCTTCACAATATATTTTCCTTGAGAAAGGAAAATATTGCTAGGTCTCTACTAGACCTCCAGGCCTAGGAAGTAGTGCATCAGTCCTAGGTCCTTCATCTCGAACTCAGCAGTGAGCTCCCTCTTGCATTGATGAATGAGAGGGTCAGCACCTGTTAGGAAGAGGTCATCCACATACAACACCAGAATGAGAGGCTTTCCTCTATCAACCTTGAAGTAAATGTTCGGATCAGCATGACTACAAGTGAAGCCTAGCTTCATCAGGTATCTATCTATCCTCTCGTACCAAGCTCTAGGTGCTTGATTCAACCCATATAGGGCTTTCTTCAACCTACAGACATGGGTGTCCCGATCCTGGACTTCGAACCCCAGAGGTTGCTCCACATACACCTCTTCCTTTATCGCACCATGCAGAAATGTAGTCTTCACAGCCATTTGATGAAGACTCCATTCTTGCGTAGCAACAAGGGCTATGATAGATCAGATGGTGGTATATCAGGCCACAAGTGCAAATATGTCATCATAGTCTACACCTTCCTTTTGAGAGAAGCCACGAGCAACGAATTTTGCCTTAAAATTTTCAACACTTCCATAAGATCCATGCTTGATTTTGTAGAGAAATTTCGAGGTGACAACTCCTTTGTCCTCTGGTCTTGGAACCACATCCTAGACATCATTCTTCATTATGGACTCATACTCTTCGTGCATAATATCCTTCCAGAATTAATGCTTTACGGCTTCCTCAAAAGATCCAGGCTCAGATTGTACAATAGTACACATGGGTGCTAGATAACGTTGGTATCTATTCAGCTTCTTGCTTTCACGGAATGTCACCCTTGGGGCCATATGTCCCTCGGAATCCTTGAGAGTGTCCCTGAGCCATGATGGTCCTTTCCTCATTGAAGGAGGTGGATGAATCAGGTCCTTCGGTACTTCAACATCGGGCATCATCTCATCCTTCGGTTCTTCTTGATTTCCAGGCCTTGCTTCATGATCTTCCTCAGATCTCGGAATATTGACTACTTTCCTCAGGGAACAATCTTCGTCAAAGGTAACATCTTGGCATATCTCCAATTCCCTTTGACCAGGAACATAGACTCTATAGGCCTTCGAAGTTTTGTTGTAGCCCACAAACATTCCCTTCTTCGTAGAAGCATCCAACTTTCTCCTCTTCTCCTTCGGCACATGAAAATAAACAAGATATCAAAAAACTCTAAATGTGAGATGTCAAGGTTCTTACCAGAGAAAAACTCTTCAGGATTTTTGGAGCCCAAGGCGGAATGCGGGCATCGGTTTTGTATGTACACAACAGTGTTCGCAACTTCTCCCCATAGAAACTTCAATAGAACTTGGTCACATAGCATGGCACGGGAAACTTCCACAATGGTCCTATTCTTTCGTTTAGAAACGACATTCTGCTCAAGAGTATAGACAGTTGTGGTCTCGCTCTTGATGCCAGCTTCTCTGCAAAATTTCTTGAACTCGTTCGTCTCATATTCAGTGCCATTATCGGTCCTCAATATCTTGATCTTCTTCCCTGTCAGATTTTAGACCAAGGCTTTGAAGGTACGAAACCACATGAAATCCTCATCCTTCTTCTTCAAGAAGTATATCTAGGTTTTGCGAGGGAAGTCATCTATGAATGTCATATAATAAGAACATCCTCCCAAGGATGTCACGGGTAGCATACCAGACAGATCAGAATGTATCAATTGCAAGACATCATATGTCTTTGTGACACTTGATGGGAAAGGTCCCCTTGTATGCTTTCCTTCGGCACAAACCTGACATACACCTTCATGATCATTTGTGAACTCGGGCATACCTATCACCACCTTCCTTACTTCGAGAAGGGATTTGTAGTGAAGGTTTCCAAACCTTCGGTGCTATAGTTCATTCTGTTGTATAATATCACACGTCATTTCTCCCAGTGGACTTCCTCCAACCTGGTAGAGTGTATCAACTCTAAACCCAATCATGATAGCTTCCTTGAAACTATTCTTCCAGATATGCACCTTTCCATCAACAAATGCCACATTGAAACCTTTGTCTTCTATTGCTGATATAGACACAAGGTTCTTCTTTAGCTTAGGTACATATAGTACATCTTGTAGGCAGAGGACTTGACCTTGAGACAAGTGGAGGGTCATAGTCCCTATCCCTTGCTCGAGATATGTGGCATTATCTCCAAGGAAAATTTTCAAATTAATATCCTTCTCAACCATATCAAAAAGTGCTTCCATGAACCCAGTGATGTGCCTTGAGGCACCACTATCTATCAACAAGACATCCATAGTGTCGGGTGGAGATGCAACAGGGAGGGAAGATACAAGAATGTATTCATTTATTTTATCATTAACAACATTTGATTCCTCATACCTGAAATTTCTCAACCTTTTGAAAAGTTTCCCATTTCCGTTGGAGGGAGCCTTCCTCTTCCCATTGAACCTATTTTTCCTTTGATCTTCAGACCACCAAAGTTCTTCTTCTTATCACGAGCAGTGAAGGCAGCATTTCCTTCATTTTCATATTCCTTCATCCTTGTCTCTTCTTGTACACATATCGATATTACTTCGTCAAAATTAGGTATGACATTGTTATTGAGAATGGTAGTGTTGAATACATGCCATTCGGATGAGAGACCTCCAAGTGCGGTGAGAACCATCTCTTGATTAGTTATTGTCTCCCCAATAGCTAGTAGATTATTCCTGATTTCGTTGAGCTTCAGAAAATATGATTGAACAGACTCATCCCTACCTTTCTTCATATTCTTCAATTGGTTCTTGAAGAATAGGACTTGATTCACATTGTTGGCCTTGAAAATGTTGACCAACTTATGATACATATCCTTGGATGTTCCCAGCTCAGAGATGTAGGAAACCAGAATCTTATGAATTGAGTCCCTGATAATTAGATTTGCTTTGATTTCCCCCTTCTTGTACTTTGTTTTGGCAGCAACAGTTGCAGTGGATGGAGGCTCTTGGATTTTACCCTTCACATAGTCCATGACACCTTGGTCTTCCAAATTAATATCCAGTATCATCTTCCAGGTATGCAAGTCTTCTTTCCCAGTCAATTTTTCATTAGCCTTAAATCCATTGTAGTTTGAGGAACCCATCCTCTTCTTCGGTGATTGCTACAAACTAGGGATTTGTCTTCACCTCAGCTCCGATACGATGTAAATTTTTATAGATGTTCTATGCTTGATTCAACTTTACTTTTTATCCCAATATCAGTCAGCAATCACATAAAAAATAAAGTAAAATGCTGATAGAACATACCAGTATATCGACAGAAGACAAGCCAAAATATATAAGTGTGTTGGTGCGTTATGGCGGTCAGTAGGATGCTTCAACTAGGATAATCTCAATACGGTCAACCAACCAGAAGTGTCACACAACCCTCTAGGACAACCAAAACAGTCAACCCTAAAAGTCAACGTTGTTATTCAATGGTCAACGCAAACAACAGCAGCAGCAAGGTCAATGCAGCCAAGTCAAAGTCAACATCTAGCCTCAGGAATTGTGCCAAAAAATGTGAATTCAGAAAATTGAAAGTTTGGGATAGTTTCAAGTCAATTTGACCATGCGTTGACCAAATTCAACGCTGGTCAATGCTGCGGTAAACCCTAGGCCGAAAACAAAAAAGCCTCATTGCTGCAATTTCCCACGTGTGAAGAGAAGAGCCTCCAAGTGATTGAACCAATCAGACAAGGAGAGAGAAATGTGTGAGGCTGTGATGAGTGAAAATGTCCTCCAACGTTGACCAATATATATCCATCAATGAGGGTGTGTGACACAACTATTGGGGCTTCAAACCTTAAGGCCGACCTGCACATATTTCGAATAAATTCAAAATAAATGTTCTGCTCATCGGATCAAGATGATCTTTAGATCGATCTTGCACCTCTCCGAAAGAGAAGTCCAATAAAAATATTGGCATCACAACATGGAGTTTTGACCTAGTTGTCCAAAATTAACAGAAAGTGTATCCAAGAAGAGGCCAGAATGATCTCTAGAGGGAGAATTTTACATCATGAAGAAGGAGAACCTATTGCATTTTCAGCCTATGACAATAGAAAAAAAGGTAATAAAAGGAAATATGTTTTCAAATCAAATAAAGAGAATTTAGACATGTCAAAAGTTAGGTTTTTTAACTGTAAAAGACACGGTCACTTTGATCATGACTGTAAAGAAAGAAGAAGAACACCTAGATTCAAAAAGAAATCTCATTATAGAAAAGAATCTTCTGAAAATTAAAAAAAAATGGCATCCTAAGAAAACAAGAAATCCAAGATATAGAAATAATGCAATAGAAACTCAATCATAATATTTTATTGTTTCTTCTCTTTCCAGTTCTTCTTCTGCAGATTCATTTGATAGCTAGTTAGTTGATAGTGGTGCTTCCAAACACTTTATTGGTTACAAAGAAACACTCTCTAATCTAGTTAAGAGGGAGAATAATTTAAATGTTATCCTTGGAGATAGTTCTACTCACCAAGTTAAAGGTTATGGTTCAGTTTAATTTCAGTTAGATGATAAAAAATCTATTTTTTTGCAAGAATTTTTGAATGTACCTGGTTTGAAAAAGAATCTTGTATACATATTTGCTCTAAAAAATAAAGGAATAAAAATTGTTTTTATTAATGGTAAATTTCTAACTTGGCCTTTGAACTCAAGCATCAGAGAAGCCTTCACCCTTGGATGAAGAGGTGAAGGGATATACAAATTCAATGGTAAACCCATTCATTCATTGGTCCATGATACCGATCTTTAGTGTGAGCTATGGCACAAAATATTCACTCACCTAAATTACAAAGCCATATCTCATGTAAGGAAGATGGTTTCGGAAATGTCTTAGATCAGAATGGATCATGAAGTAGTTTTCCCAAAATGTGCAAGTGGAAAGCATATAAAGGGACCATTCCCTTCAAACAAAGCAAAAACTAGTAAGGTACTTAAATTCATACATTCCGATTTATGTGGACCTATGCTTGTTACTTCTCTTGGTGGTTACTTGTATTTCATTGTTTTTGTTGATGATTTTTCTCGCAAGACATGGATATTCTTTTTGAAAAAGAAAAAGGAAACATTTGACATGTTCAAAGATATCAAGGATTTAATTGAAAATCAAACAGGAAAGTTGATTAAATCTTTCTGATCTAATAATGGGGGAGAGGTCACCTCCAATGAGTTTAATTTTCTTTGAAAAGACGCTGGAATAAATAAAGAAGCCATTGTGCCATACAATCCACAACAAAATGGTGTGGCTGAGAGGAATAATAGAACCATTATGGAAGCAGTCAAAGCCATGTTGTATGATCAAAATCTACTGCAGTTTCTATGGGGAGAAGTTGAAAATACTATTGTTTATGTGCAAAACATAACTCCTCATCAGACTTTAGAAAATAAGACTCCTGAATAATTCTTCACTGGTAAAAGGCCCGAGGTGAGTCATTTGAGAATATTTGGCTGTCCTGTGTACTTCCATATGCCAAAAGAGAAAAGGAACAAACTTGAAGCTTCAAGTAAGAAAGGTACGTTTGTTGGTTATTGTGATAATTCAAAAATTATAGAATTTATTTACCTAGTCAAAGAACTATAAATTTTACGATAGACGTAACATTTGATGAAGATGCAAATCTTAAAAAATCAAGAGACTCTACTCCTCCTGCCATTGCTGAAATACAAGCTATTAATGAAATAGAGTCTGCATTTGAGTTTGAATCGGAACCTGAGAATGAGGTTGCTAATAATCCAATGGGTTTCATGGATCCTCTAAATCCTCCACCACATGATCCTCCTACCAAAAAGAGGTCACTATGGTTGAGAGATACCTTGCAAGATGTCGAACAACATGTTGTGCGAAGAGGAACATTCAGAGAAAGTAAGAAGCCAAGTCAGTTTCAAGGCTATGTTGCTGCCACGAGCAACATCATTCAGGAAGAACCCTATAACTTTGAAGAAGCTACAAATTAATAAGTTTGGAAAGATGCCATGACTGAAGAATACAAGTCCATCATCTAAAATGATGTCTAGAAAGTGGTTCCTAGACCTCAAAGTAAATATGTTGTCACTTCCAAATGGTTGTTTAAGATTAAACATGGTGCAGACGGTAGTATTGAAAAATATAAGGATAGATTTGTAGCTAGATGATTTTATCATAAAGAGGGAATAGATTATGATGATATTTTTTCACCTGTAACTCAATATACTACTACTCGATCTATTGTTGCCTTCGCTGGTAGCCAGGGATGGACTTTTCACCAAATGGACGCGAAAACTGCTTTCTTGCATGGTTTCCTCAAGGAAGAGGTATTTGCGAAACAACCATAAGTCTATGAAGAGAATGAAAAGGAAACTCACATATGCAGACTGAAGAAAGATTTATATGGGTTGAAGCAAGCTCCAAGAGCTTGATATGCTCACATTGATAGCTACCTAATAAATCTTGGTTTCACAAGAAGCAATGTAGACCCAAACCTTTACTTCATGACAGTGCAATATATACCTTTGATTTTGGTATTGTATGTTGATGATTTATTCTTGACTAGAGGAGAACCTCTTATCCTCCAGTGTAAGAGGGGAGTTAGTTTCTGAATTTGAAATGAAAGACCTTGGCTTGATGCATTACTTTCTAGGTATAGTGGTCTGGCAAAGACTTGGTGAAATTTATCTTTCTATAGGAAAATATGTCGTTAAGCTTCTTCAAAGATTTGCTATGGTAGAATGTAAGTCCATAGCAAATCTAGACTTATTCTAGAAAATCCCACAAAGTATAGACAACTCATTAGTGCTTTGATGTTTTTGGTAAAGACTAGGCCTGACATATGCTTTATTGTAAACACTTTAAGTCAATATATTATTGGTCCCTTTCATTTCCATTGGATTGCTGCAAAACATGTACTCAAATACTTGCATGGAACTATCAATATAGGATTGAAATACACTGTGAAAAATGTAAGACTTCATGGATATAGTGATGTTGGTTGGGTTGGTAACTCTTCTGATAGAAAGAGCACTTCTGAGTGTTGCTTTAGCTTGGGATCTGCCATGATCTCTTGGATGAGCAGAAAGCAAAAGTCTCTTGCGTTGAGTACATTGCTGCTAGCATGGCTAGTTGTGAGGTAGCTTGGACGAGGAAGCTTTTTGGGGAATTATCTGAGCAATTTCTACACACAACAATAATATACTGTGACAATAAGAGTGAGATTCGTCTTGCATAAAATCCTACGTTTCATGACAAAATGGGTCTTAGTGGTAAACAAGATTCATAATCTCTTCAATATGGTGAGTTAGTTTTCACATGAAATTTTAAAAATAAACACATTCACATGCAAATCCAAATGGAAAACATAAAGAGTAGAAACCAACATTTGATGATGGAATTCACCCCTCCTGGGCTATGTCTTCGGGCCTGCTCCAACAACTAGATCGCTCTATTGAATTCAGTGGTAAAATAATACATGCAAATTATTGAAAATTGAGTGGCTTGTTTCCATACAAGGAAACATTCTCCTACAAATAATTCTCACTCCAAAAATATGGCTTCCTATAGTAAGTCATGAAAAGAGCAACATAAAAAGGACTCACACATCAAGTCCTTATAATTCACCTGAAAACCAAGCATAAAATGTACAACAAATCCACATTGAAGTACTGAAAAGAGCTTCTCTCAAGAAGACATAATGAGAAAAGGCTAAAAAAAGTTGCACTACAGAAGTCACAATTATTGTAGATAAAATAAGAAGGTTGGAAAACCCCTACAAGGTTCTCTCCATGCTCAAAATGCCTTCAAAACTACTTCAAACCTCTGATTGTCTCTAGCACTAAAAGACTCAACGTTGCAAAAATTCCTCCCAAAATTGCTAACATCAGAAAAATGAGGCCGCCAATGAGTCCATAACACTAATAAATCCCCATATAGGCTCTTCTTGAGCTCAAAAAGGTTCAAAATTAAACAAGTTATGCTTCTCCAAGCCAAGCTCTGCGATTTTTCCCGCAATTTGGCCAAACCTGCTAACTGTGTGACATTTTTTCCCTTTTCACAGTTCAGGAAGCAACAATTTCGCCCGCAAAAGGTGCAATTTGTCATCTGATTAATTTTCCAAATAAACCTTGTGTGCAAAAATAAGGCCACAAGGAGCGCATATGGTTGAGGGTTGGGGCCAAGTGTCTACCCTTGTCGGAGCTCCCAGTAATAGGCACATGGTACGTTGAGAACCAAGGGTCGAAGTTACCCGCCCACGCCCTCCGGCATAGGCTTCTCTGCATGGGCATGTGGTATCCATGCAACCACAAGCCATGGCTTACAACCCCACCCTCTTTGCCAAACACCTTACATTCTTGTTGGTGGTCTTGTGGACTAGAACATGACTTGGGGCTAGGGATGATCCCTGCTTGACTCCACTTCCTTCGTGGTCTCTTGAACAGAGACATGACCAGGGGCCAGGGCTAACACCTGACCTCTCCTCCCAAACGTCCAACACTTAAAATTTAAATGCAAGTTAGCACCCATATGGTTAAGAACTAACCAATGGTGTAGTGCTGGAGGGCTGGACTGTATTGCGGCATGTTGCGTGTTTGACCCCGCCGAGGAATTTGGGCCTTCAAACAAAATTTTGACCTATAACAAGGTGCCACGTGGCAACGTCTGCTTGGACCACGTGGCAACCTTCTATTGGGCACCCAAAACACCATGAACCAATAAAAAAAATTCCACCACAACCTGTACGGAGTCGACACTTGGAGAGCCATGATTGGTCTTTCGTACACCCAATTGGTATGTTGACGTCAACAATAGGGATTACCCATTCAACAACCCAGCCATCCCACCTGTAATTTTTTTTACTATTGGTAAAAAACTTCAGAACATCATAACTTTGTCATACGATGTCAGATTGAGGTGATTCAAGAATCGTTGGAATCAGGAAGATGAACACTGCGACTTAACACCAGTTTCTGAAGATTCTGAGCACTTTCAATTATGTTTCAATCTATTCCTTCAAGCTCCAATAAAGGTACTCCACCAATCCTCTCCATGAATTCCTTAGCTTTCTATCAAGAATCGAGCCACAATTCTTGTAAACACGCAGAAACAGAAACTTTGATGGATGGAATCTAAACATTCTCTCCAAAACCATATTTCTTGGCTCAAACAAAATTCATCTTGAAGTCCCTTTTTGCTTAAGACAAACTTGATCTTCCATCTTGGAAATCAGAGGCAACTCAATGCTTTTCATGCACTGATTCATACTTTGCTTTACTATCCTCAAACTGCACTTGCACTCTTATGTACACTGGCTGCATTTATTCAATGACATACTTGGCTTTTTCCACATAAACATGGTCATATTTTGCACAATATTTATCAAATATTAAATTCACAAACAAGATTCATCTTGAAACACTTGTATCAGTGAGTGCATGACGCATGTGTAGACATAGTGGATGACATACCAATGCTCATCCCAAAAATTCTTCAAAAAATCAGACTCGTCATCAATCCAAGACAACATAACATGTCAAAGAAAACACACTTCTTGCAAAAAAGTGATTTCTCATGTCTTCACTTTACAAAGTACCCAAACGGGAATATACAACAAGTATTTACAATTTTACAAAGAATAAAAACTATACAAAACAATCTACCCATTATTTTCTCATCCCAGGCCTATGGGTTCTCTTTTTGCACCCGCTCTTCTTTGAAGGCTGCTTCAGGAACTACTCTGGTTTCCTCTTTGCCGCATGTCACTTTCCTTGCAAAGGAACACATGACCACTTTGTCCTTGGGATAGAGATCTAGATGAAATTTCCAACACCTTTCATTCTGGTTCCCATTCATGTTACAATAGGTACAAAAATGCTTTTGCTTTCCCATCAACAAGGAATTCTTCAAACTTGAGAGAGGTTCTTCATGCTTTGTTCCAAGAATTTCGTCCATTCTCTTGACCATCACTTTGGGTTTCTCACAATTAGCCACACAATGGTCAACTACATCACAAAATGCGCAAGGAAATATTTCCCATAATCAAAATCACCAATATTTTAAAAATCCCCATGACACTTATACAGGTCCTTTGGGATATGAATTTGACGACGAGGACTGGACTTTACATGTCCTTTGATACATTCATCTCTCCTTGGAGACAAATTACCATTATCACTACCATCATGGTGTGACATATCATCACTTGATGATTTATTTGCCTCAAAAAGTTTAGAGCACTCTCAAAACTCTCCATGACCATAACCCAATACTTCATATCATGGTCGCTTCTTTACCTCGACCCTTGGCCATGTTGAACCCTTAGTTAAATTAAGATGGGTGGGGTGAATCAGTTTAACACATTCATAAAATTTTGAAAATTTTCATTAAAACCTATTTACACCTTCATTTCATGTTCAACTTAATATGTGAGTAATCTTAGAATGTGAGCAGCAAGTGTTAATATAATATAACAGTAGACTTAATATGAGAGCAGAAGGTATTAAGCAGAAGATATAAATCATATCAACACATAAACATCATGTACAGAAACACCAGATATAAGTGGAAACCCATAAAGGGAGAAAACCACATCTTATTATTGTTGTGATGCAAAGGCAAGCTCCAACTCCCTCTCACCATTGTTTTTCTGTAGGCATCAACCTACAGGAGGCTCCAATCCTCAATTCTGCAAGCTACAACTTGCAAGGAAGCACCAACTCCCTTCAATTTTCTACAGGCACCAACCTACAGGAGGCTCCAACCTCAGTCAGCTACAACTGACAGTTATCAAGCTGCAACTTGATAGGGAAGCTCCAACTTCTTCAATTTATCAAACTGAATGTTTGTTGAATTACCTCAGATATCAGCTCTATTTTTGTAGCTTCTCTTTCTACTTTTCTTTTCTTAATATTCTCTGCATGTCTCTTCTATACTCTACCTTCTCTATATTTACTCTCTCTCACCACTTTATGCATATCCAGTTGATATTATTTATAGAGTTCCTCACATGATTGTTTGTATTTCACAAGGAATTTTGAGTGAACAGTCATGACTCTTTGGCTTCTGTCTATTCATTCCTTTTATTTAACTCATTTTAGATTTATAACAATATGTACAAATTTTCATGCCACAGTGGGATTTTTTCTTTTCCTTAGGATACTTGCCAATGCATCACAAACAATAAAAAATTTAATTACAACATTTACATTCAGATTTTCAGTTACACACTTCAATTTCACTCAGCTTCTTTTCTGGATTTTGGCTTGACTGGATTTGTCTTTTCTGCTACTGTTTCTCTCCCTTTCGTTCTTGTAGGCTCTCTTCTTCATTGCAGTTGTATAACTGTGGTACATATAACTGTCTTTTAATATCACTGCTGGGCAATTTCAATACTTTCAATTTCTGCAGTGGCAACCTTTGCATGTTGAATCTTTGTCAATACACTTGTAAGGATTCGGGTCACAAGGAATAGCTCCTTTTTGTAGAAGTCCAAATTTGGTAAATACAGAAAACACAAAGTTTAATTATCAACTCATTGATAGCGGTAACTCTGTACAGTCCCGTTTTCCCCAGGTCTTCCACATTTCTTCCAGTAGATAATTCAATATTTTCCACAACTTTTTAATTCAATGTATTCCCCACAGTACAATTCGGCTACAGTACGAGTGCGCCACCTTCCAACCTTAACCTCCCCACCTTATTTTAATAACCCAGCAACCCTTAAATAAACATCTTTAACGTATTCTGGACTTTTATTCTATCGTTGAACCTTATAACTAAGGTTCCAATGGTTAATAAATCCGCATATGGATGCATCATACAAGATTTGATATTTTACATATATATATATATATATATATATATATATCAACACATATATATGTTTCGGACCTTGGGAATTTTAAATATATATCTCGAGTTATAATTCAGTTGAACCGCGTATAACATTCCTTTGGCTCCGGGCCCACATATACGATTGGCGGGACTTCAATGGAATACATATGCCCATACCTTTGGTTAAACTCCGTGCTACTTCCCAATATGATCACCGTCAGATCGCTTCCCTCCAGATCGACGTCTTGTGTCAATATCGCTCCACGTCTTTGGTCGATGGTTAATGCGCGATGGCGCGCATTGAACAGCGGTTTTGGAACTTCGCTCGACGCCACGTGTCGAGCTTTCTATAAAATCGCTCGCGAATGGGGAAAACCTCTTGCTCCACAAAAGCGGTGCGATGTAAACCAGAAACCGCCATCACTGTTCACTCCAAAACATGCTCATTGTTCCTCTCAGTCACGGTTATGCTCTCATGGTTCCGGTTCTACTCCTCAATACACCATTTCGACTTAACTCTGCCCACTTGTATTTATTCTGTGCCTCTGTTATACAACCTCCATCTTCGATGGAAACGCCTCCCTCTATATTGTCTCCTTCAATTTTCAACGAACCTTCATAATCCCTCACAAGGATTCATACCAATTCTGATATGGTCGGTCTTTCCTCGCACGACCATTAAATATTCACTAGATATACAAAAGCGTGTACTGTGGCACTAGGGTAAATATAGTTTCATAGTCTTATCCCAATAAATAACAATCCCTCTAATTGCTTCTACAGGTATGGCTAGGCATACTAGATAATTTCACTGACATCGATTTATTCCAATCCCATGCAGAATCACTATCAACTTGGTTGTACAGAAATCAACTATCATTCATCCAGAACTCATATGTTCACATAGGGTTTAACTCGATAGATGCACAATAATCCTGAAACAGCTTCCTCATTATACAGTGAATTAACTTACAAACTTTTTGTTGGCCAGAGTTTAAACATCACTGGTGAATCATTATTTAACTTCCTAGTCTGCCTCTTTTCCTTGTCTGCTACTTTCTCTGTTGCCTCTCTTTTCGCTGCCATGTCTCTATTTCCTCTGATGTCTCTGCTACCTTTCTGCCCCTTGAATGATGTTTCAGGTGCTCCTCCTTTGTCATCTCCTTTGCCATCAATGACAACAATTCCAACAGGCCATTGATTCCTTGGCCTCCTCCTTCAAAACCCATCCGAGTTAACAACTTCATACCAATACCTTTAGTGTGATTTTCAAAGGCTACAAAAGATGTGTTATCAACATAAGCTGGAGGAGTAGAACTAGAGATGCTAATTACCTCTTTAGATTTGCCACCCATCTTTTATGTTTCAAATGTTGATGACGAATTAGATTGTGACTCAAGCCATCCAATTTTACCAATAGGCACATAAGGAGAATATTTTAGACACTGACAAAATTCACAAGCATCATTAGACTCCACATAGGATCCATATCTCGTGTTTGGACCATGTACACAAATTGGCTTCATCTTGGAGGGATTCTTCGCTACTTCTAGAATAGAACTCTCACCAACATGTTCCTCCAGCACATGTTGCAACTGAAGGTGTGTTTGCCTCTTTTCCTCCTCGACAACTTCATGCAATATCCTCAACTCAGCATTCTCCATTCAAAGAGACAAATTAATCTCCTCTAACTCTTGGAGTCTTTCACGCTTCAGATTCTTGCCCATACCTCCACCTTGGTCAAAACCATCTCTGATACCAACTAATATGAAAAAGTGGAGAACTTCTCCTCTCAAAAATTAATTGTCCTCTTACGCTTTGCAAGTAAACAAAATGGGTCTTAATGTTAAACAAGTTTAACAATCTCTTCAATATGGTGAGTTAGTTATAACATTAACTTTTAAAAAGAAACACATTCACATGCAGCTCAAAATGGAAAAAATGAAGAGTAGAAACCAAAATTTGATGATAGAGTTCACCCCTCATGGGCTACATCTATGGGCCCGCTCCAACAACTAGACCTCTCTATTGATTTCAATGGTAAAAGAGTACATGCAAATTGTTGACAATGAGTAGCTTGTTTCCCCTACAAGGAAACATTCTCCTACAAAGAATTCTCACTCCAAAAATATGACTCCCTATAGTAAGTCATGAAAATGTTAACATAAAAAGGACTCACACATCAAGTGCTTGTACTCGACCTGAAAACCAAATATAAAATGTACAAAAACTCCACATTGAAGTGTTGAAAATATCTTCTCTCAAGAACACATAATGAGAAAAGGCACAAAAGAGCTGCACTATAGAAGTCACAACTATTGCAAATGAAATAAGAAGGCTAGAAAATCCCTACAAGGTTCTCTCCATGCTCAAAATGATTTCAAAACTACTTCAAACCTATGATTTTCTCTGGCACTAAAAGACTCAATCCTGAAAAAAAGTCATTCCAAAAGTTCTCAAACAATTGAAATTACCACCTACAGAGCATCCAAATGCTAAGGAAACTGTACAGGAAGAAAACCAAAAGGATGAGATGATGAATCTCATATTATAGATTAAAGCACAAATCAAGGAAATGGAAATTGAGATGGACAAGCTAGTCCAAGAAAACGACGCTGCAAAGAACCAAAATTTCCCTCCTACAGTGATTCCTATGGTGACAACAGTAGTCCCATCCACTTTAACAGAAGTATTGGCTCCAAAGGTTCCATTGGCCACAATAGTACCAGTCACTTCATCTACTACTTCTGCCACTGAGTCGTCTACTTCATCATTTCAGCATTCAGATGAGGCCAGCAAATTGATAAATTCAATGGAAGAAATGTCCATACAAACTAATGAGATAAACAGATTGAAGGAGTAAATCAAGAATCTTGAAGATGCCAAGAAGTTAGCACATATAAATGCTCAAACAGAAGAACGAAAGGCTAAAAGGTTAAGTGAACAACTCAAAAAGGTAGAAACAGAGTTGACCTTGAAAGAGCCCATGGCATACATCAAAAATCAACTATGGTCCAAAATCATTGTATCATTCAATGATACTTGGCCATCAATACAAGTGATCTATGAACAGAAGGACTTGCTAAAAGTAGCTAGAGAAGAAATACAGAAGACTAAAGATGAATTGGGCACCAAACCTAAAGAAGCATTGGAATTCATTAAGTTCCTTGATACTAAAAATAAGCAGGAATTGGATGAAATATGAATAACAGACACGACAGAAACAATTCTTGAGGTAATAAAAGTAATTTCATAGAAGAACCTGATAAAACAGTTGGAAGAAGTGTCATAATATGGATGTCATCATCACAAGATTCATGGTGAAATTTGACATTTTGAGGCAAAAAGAACTTCCTAATCTTCTAGTAATCAATGATAAATTGATGAAACAAGAAGATTATGATAAAAAGATAAGGGAATTTTCCAAATATCAGGTGAACAAATTAGATTGGCAAGGGAATCCAACAGATAAAGTTTTTCACAAAAGCATTGAAAATATGTTTTATTTACAACATGAGATAAAACACCTTTTTGTGGTCAAGCCTACTTTTGTAAGATACACAGAAGCAGATGAGAACTTCAGGAAACTCATGAAGATAAAATTAGCAGAGGAATAATTATGGGAGAAGCTTACAAATTTCCTGTAAAAAAAATCAGTTTGCAGTAAGAAAAGATAAAAACAGAGTTGTTGTTTTTTACACAGTACAACATATTTTAGGCAGTAAAGCAGTCAAAATCAGCATGTTAAAGTGTATCAGTTGAAAAAGAGTATCAGATGAAAAAGGAAGACTAAAACAGAGTAAATATTAGATTTCTAGTGTGACAGAACCTTCAGCTGTCCAGTTGCAACCCAAATCCAAACAACATGCTATTTAATTTCAATAATAGGACAACTAGAAATTTGTTAGGCAGCTGTCACTATCTTTTTGTAAAAAGATATTTTATTTTCCAAGAAACATTCCTAATACTGTTCTAGGATATTTTGAAATACTTTCTGTATAAATAATTCATCATTTGAAGTATTAGTGTGGATTAATTGCTGAATATTTCTATAGTTGTTATGTTTTGAACCTAAGAGTTTTTTTATCAAGTTCAAGTCAGAAGACTGAATCTCAAGCAATAAAGCATCATATTACTGGATTCATGTGTTAGGCCACTAAAGTGAAGTATTTTTTAAATGTTATTTATCAATTCTCTTATGTTTTTCTTGAGGTAATAAAAGTAATTTCATAGAAGAACCTGATAAAACAGTTGGAAGAAGTGTCATAATATGGATGTCGCCATCACAAGATTCATGGTGAAATTTGACATTTTGAGGCAAAAAGAAACAAGAAGATTATGATCAAAAGATAAGGGAATTTTCCAAAGATCAGGTGAACAAATTAGATTGGCAAGGGATTTCAACAGGTAAATTTTTGCACAAAAGCATTGAAAATCTGTTTTATTCACAATATAAGATAAAACACCTTTTTGTGGTCAAGCCAACTTTTGTAAGATACACGGAAGGAGATGAGAACTTCAGGGAACTCATGAAGATCAAATTAACAGAGGAAGAATTATGGGAGAAGCTTACAAATTTGCTGTAAAAAAAATCATTTTGCAGTAAGAAAAGATAAAAATAGAGTTGTTTTTTACACAGTAAAACAGATTTTAGGCAGTAAAGCAGTCAAAATTAGCAGGTTAAAGTGTATCAGTTGAAAAAGAGTATCAGATGAAAGAGGAATACTAAAACAGAGTAAAGATCAGTTTTCCAGTATGAGGGATACTTCAACTGTCCAGTTGCAACCCAAATCTAAACAACATGCTACTTAATTTCAATAATAGGGCAGCTAGAAATTTGTTAGGCAACTGTCACTATCTTTTTGCAAAAAGATATTTTATTTTCCAGGAAACATTCCTAAGACTGTTCTAGGATATTTTGTAATAATTTTTGTATAAATACTTCATCATTTGAAGTATTAGTGTGGACTAATTGTTGAAGATTTCTATAGTTGTTATGTTCTAAACCTAAGAGTTTTTGTATCAAGTTCAAGTCAAAAGACTAGATCTCAAGTAATAAAGCATCATATTACTGGATTCATGTGTTGGGCCACAAAGTGAAGTATTTTCTAAATTTTATTTGTCAATTCTCTTATGTTTTTTATCCATTCATGAATGTGTTCTAAATTTTAATGTGAAATCAGGAATTGTTATATCAGAATTTGTTAAAAGCACTATGTTATTGACTGGTTTTCATTTAAATGTTTTCTGTTGATATTCAGACTAGGGAACCATTAATTGCTCCCTAATTTCGATTGACCTCCCCCTTTTCACTCCTTATCCGAATCAAATAATTCTTAATTGCTCTTTATCCCGATTAAAACCATTTCACCATCAACCTTTGAAGATCTGAAGTGACTCTACTATCTTGCCCAGTGAAAATTTGACTTTAGAACTTGATCCTGATCTATCTGCTTGACACATTGACTCCATTTTCCCAATGGATTATAGATCCATAGTTATCCATCTCATTAAGTGATTTTCCGACCAAAACAAATCAAAACCCCAAAATCAATTTTCCCTATATAACTAGCATAAAATCAGATATAAAAAAAAAAGTTAAATCTTATAGAGAGAGCCCTCTCTGAGCTTTAGGAAGGCTATATCCTAAAGCTTAAAAGTAGTTTTGTGGTTACCTCTGATATTCTTTAAACTATAAATCAAAATCTCACAACTTTGAGAATTATTAGAGTGATAACAAACTCGCAACTCCATTGGAGAACTTACCAATCCTCAGTTTTAAAATAGATCTTAAAGGAAATATTTTCATTATCTTTTCACCTTAAGACTGTTTTAATAAGTTGTGAGTATATTTTCATAAGAAATTATAATTCTGGATTCCAGAAGAGTCTACTATACCAGGTCAAATCCAGATTCACAACCTGGTGTCATAGTAGATAATACTGACAGAATTGGAAAAAAGAATAAAAAAGTAGAGGATTTAGGTAATAAAGTTTCCTTATTCAGAGCAAATTCCCTTCCAAAACAGTTATCAAGTATACAAGAGATAGAATTTGATTTAAATTTTGAATATTATTTATTCAGAAACAAATCAGAAAGTGACTTAAATAGTACTGTTATAGATCCTAATTTTATTTCATTTCTTGAAACTAGCAGGAAATTGTTTCAGTAGATTTTGAATCAAAGATTTTTGAGGTTTATGATAAAATTGATGCAATAAATGCTACTATACTTAAGGAAATAGATGAAGTTATTTTTCAACATTCAGTTGAATTGAGTGCTTTATCATCTTATACCCCTAAGCCCTATACCACTCATTTAGATACCAACCTTTTAGAATCTGTAGGTGCATCCCTATTCACTACTACATCATTCATTATTTCCACCACACTTCATTCCACAGATCCATTTGTTCCTATGAAACCATTTCAACCTAGAGTATTATTCCCATCCTCCACCACCTTAGCTACATCCACTAGATTTTCTTCTGCATTTACCAATAAATCATTCTCATTCCCAAGTACCTCTTCATATATCCCAACTTCATCTTCTAGCATCTCAACCACATTTTCCAGTACAACTTCTTATATTCCAGTCTCATCTGCAAGTTCTTTAACTACATTAGCAAGTACTTCTAGCTCCCCCAAGTACTTCCAACTTACCTCATAGCCAAGCTAGAATTCAAGCCATGGCTGCTAGATATGCTCCCTTGGTCCTTCCAGCACAATTACATGACATGCCCTAGGATTATCAAAGAAAAATACCTCAATTTGATGCAACCAATCAATACACTGCCCAACAGCGTGTTAATAAGATGACAGACTATTTTGAACTTCATGAAATAGATGATTCTGATGTCCAAATGAGACTTTTTGCTCAAACATTAACTGGTGAGGTGAAAAAATGGTTTAAAGGTTTAAATGCTGGTAGTATTGCTGATTTAGCAATTTTTCCTAGATTATTTATTAATAAATGGGAAAAGAAGAAAAATCCACTACAAATCTTATATGAATTTGAAAGCATAAAAAGAACACCAAATGAAACAATCCAAGATTATTGTACTAGATACAACAACATTTACAATTCAATTCCTGCTAATGTTAAGCCTCCTCCAGATTTTGTTCTTCTCAAATTCCCTGATGGATTTGATACAGATATAGTCTATCAATTGAAAAAAAGGAATCCTGAAACTTTAGAGCAGATGCAAAGTAATGTTGTTAGTGTAGAGGAAAATTTGTTGGCTAGAAAAGCTAGATTAAGAAATGAAAGTAGAGTAATAATAAAAGAAGAAACATCTAGTTCAGATTTAAAAATAGATCAATTAGAAGAAACACTAGAGAGTGTGATGGATAGGTTAGATAATATGGAAAGGAAACCACAATGGGATGACCAACAACAAATTAGAAATCATAATTTCAAGAAAAACACCAACACTGGAAAATCTAGAGAATCAACACCTGACCAAACAGTAAGACCACCTTTCCAAGAGAACTATGCTAAAAGTTCTCATCAAAATGAAGATGATGAAGACACCATAAATCTAATGGGTATTAATGATGATAACACCATCTTTCTTACATAAGAAGACCAGGAGTTATATGATTTACAACAACTACAATTAGATTCTGGTGAGTCATTTGATTACAAGCAAGGTTATGAGTTTGCTATCAATGAAGTACATAAGCAATATAACCTTAGGAGCAAGAAAAACATAGAGCCTGCTATTAAGAAATTTTTCCAAACACAAACAAAGAAAACAGTAGAGGCTCCCACCACTAAAGTTCTGCAAATTCTCCCTAGGGAAACCAAGCAAAACTCTAGTTCATCTCAGAAAGTTTCAAGTTCTAAATTTCACCTAGTCCTAAAATTGTTGACATAACAGATGATGATGTCCAAACATCAAAAGATTCACAAAAATCTGTTGATGTCAAGATAATTAATTCTGTTAAAACGGAAATTTTACATTCCTAGACACCCACTGTTGATCCAAAATCAGCTGATACAAAAGCTGCCACTGCTAAAGCAGCTTCTGAAAATACAAAATCTGCAAAAACATCTACTACTTCTCAAACTGTTTCTGAAAATAAAACTAAAAACAGTAAGACAGTAGAAACCCAAACATACAATGAGAAAACAGTTGTAGAAAAAGAAGATAAACCTACTCAAACTACAGTTACTAAAGAAGAGATAATTCAGCTAGGAAAATAGCAAGCTCCATTTAATATCCAAGCTGAAATTGCCAAATTAAAAATACCAATTCCTTTGAAAGAATTGGTAAAACATGATTTATACAAAACACCTATCACTAAAACTTTGAACATGAATGATGGAGAAGATTCAGTAAATCTAAGTGATGATCAACCAGAATTAATCTTTGGTCCTGATGTTAATGGGAAACACCAAGATGGAGTAGTTCCATCGTTTTCATTAGCTTAATTGTTCATGACCAAATATTAGATAATGCAATGCTAGATTCAGGGGCTTCACACAATTTGATGCCAAAAGCAATAATGGAAACCCTGAATTTAGATATCACTAGGCCTTACAAAGATCTCTTTTCCTTTGATTCCAACAAAGTCAAATGTTTAGGTTTGATTAAAGATTTGTGTGTTACTTTAGTTCAATATCTTGGAAAAAGCATAGTCATGGAAATTGTAGTAGCTGACATCTCTCCCAAGTATGGAATGCTCTTATCTCGCTCATGGGGAGCTAAATTACAGGGATCTTTACAACTTGATATGTCACATGCAACAATATCATTTTTTGGCCAACCAAAGAAACTTCATAGAGAAACATTGATGAAATATATGGTGAGTAGTGTAGAAAGACCAAGAAATTACCCTATTTACTCTACACCTATTGACATGGATTCATTCATTTTATGTAACTCTGAAACTGGAATTGAAAACAACACTGAACTAAAAGAGAAAAAAAAGCACCAGACAATGAAAACATCTTTCATGAATCATTATGGCACCTATATTTTGATGGATCGGTCAATAAATTAGGAGAAGGAGCAAGATTTTGGATACATAATATAAAAAAATCATGCAGAAGGTCATGCTTTCAGACTAAATTTTAAATGTACCAACAACATGGTTGAATATGAAGCTCTCATTTTAGGACTGCAAATCGTTAGGAATTTAGGAGGAAAAAGAGTGTCAATTATGGGAGACTCGGAGTTAATTTTGAAACAGATAACTGGAGAATATTATGTTTATAATCCAAGATTAAGGCGATATAGAGACACTGTTTTAGATTTAATTAAGGAACTGTTAGAATGTGATTTTTTTGCGATACCAAGGAAACAGAACATACAGGCTCACTGCTTAGCAACTTTTGCTAGTACCTGTAATATGCCATTTCAACCAAATCATAGATACACTATAGAAGTCAAACACAGACCTATAGTTCGAAACAATCTTAAATATTGGTAAATTTTCTCACAAGATGAACAGATTTATCATTTCATGAACAATGAAGGAGAATTTCAGGGTCGTAATATAGACACATATTTTACAATAGATCAGAACTTAGATAGTGAGATTGATTTGAATAATATAGATGTAAATAATGTAGATTTTTCTAAACCTACTAAATTTAGTCAATTATACATAGATAAATTAGAAAAAATAGAGATTGAAGAGTTATAAAATGATGAATCTGATATTTTGAACCTCAAAGACAATTTTTTACCTAAAGGATTAGCCCCTTTAGAAGATCTGTTTGACTCTAATTATGTGGCCATAAAACCTAAGATGGAGCCACTAAGATCTGGTATTAAGGAGTGTAATATAGGTACAGAGTTAAAACCTAAGATGATTAAAATTTCAAAAGCTTTATATCAAAAAGAAAAAGTAAAAGACATAGCTCTTTTTAAGGAATTTCAGGATGTATTTGCGTGTAGTTATGAGGACTTAAAATCCTATGATACTAGCATAATAGAACATAAAATACCTATAAAATAAGACCAAAAACCTTTTAAACAGAAGTTAAGAAATATCAATCATGTTTTGATGCCTTTAATTGAGAAAGAGGTAAAAAGAATGTATGGTGCCTAAATAATTGCACCAATCAAATATTCTGATTGGGTTTCTAATCTAGTTCCCACTATGAAAAAGACACGAGAAATCAAATTATGTGTTGATTTCAGAAATTTAAATAAAGTGTCCTTAAAAGAAAATTACCCTGTACCAAAGATGGATCACATTTTGCAGAGGGTGGTTGGTTCTTCCAAGATTTCATTGTTATATATATTCTCTGGATATAACCAGATTCTAGTTCAACTAGAAAACCAAGCTAAAATTGTTTTTACTACTCCATTGGGCACTTTTATGTATGTAAAAATGCCTTTTGGGTTAATGAATTCAGGAGCCACTTTTCAAAGAGCTATGGATATAGCCTTTACTAAGGAAATTCATGAATTCCTTGTGATTTATTTAGATGACATTACTGTATTTTCAAAGACTGATAATGAAAATTTAGATCATCTCAGACAAGTCTTTCTAAAATGCAGGATATTTGGCATCTCTCTAAATCCTAAGAAGACTTTATTTGGATTAGAAGAAGGTAAATTACTAGGACATATTATATCTAAAGAAGGATTAGGATAGACCCAGCTAGAATAGAGGCCATTCTAAACATTAGTCCTCCTAGGAACATTAAAGAGTTACAATATTTTCTAGGTAAAATTAACTTCCTTAGAAGATTCATCTAAAATCTACCTGAAATAATCATAGAACTTAACAATCTATTGAAAAAAGACTCAGTACTTAAATGGACTATCGAGGCAAAGCAATCATTTGAATCTATTAAACAAGCCTTAACAAAAACATCAGTCCTTATAAGTCTTGACTTTAAAAAGGATTTCATTATTTTCTCCTTTGCTTCAGAACACACTATTGTTGTAGTTTTACTGCAGAAAAATGACAAGGGCTATGAGCACCCTATTGTCTTCTTTAGCAAATCACTCAGATATTCCACTTTAAAGTATAACATAATGGAAAAACAGACTTTAGCTTTAGTAAAGGCCATCAAAGACTTTAAAGTGTACATTATTTATTCACATATCATTGTTTATGTTCCAAATGCAGTTGTAAAGGACATTCTAACACAAAATGGGCTTGATGGTAAAAGAGGTAAGTGTATTGCCACAATTTTGGAATATTTCTGTTAGGTCCCTATATTACTAGTATAGTCCCTTATTGTTGTTAGTGTAACCCCCTTATTGATATTATTGTACCCTCGTAACCCCCATTTTTTTATTATTGTGCCCTTAAATTATTATTGTTAGGTCGGCTAGGATTACATTGTGGCCCACTAGGATTACATTATGGCCCCATGGACTCCTATATATAGAAAGGAGGATTTGTAAATTGTATCATCCAAGACTTGTTCATTTATGTAATGTATTGGAGTTTGCCCCCTCGAAGTGGCTTATTTATAAGGCATTGATATCTCTTTTCTTCTATTTTTGGAGCTGGTTACACAACATTTGGTATCAGAGCTTTGGGATTCTAGGGTTTCGCTGCTCCAAACAGGTCATCGTGGAATTTTCGCTATAACTTTTTTTCTACGAAGTTTCAGAAGCTGAAATTTTTAGGGTGCAAATTCGAAATCCTGAGGAAGATTGTCTAAAAATTTCAGAGCTTGGTTCGCAATATTTTGGGAGATATGATCTGTGGAAGTTAGGTCTTTTTTCAGGCTCCTAAACAGGTCATCGTGGAATTTGCGCTATAACTTTTTTTCTACCAAGGTTCAGAAGCTAAAATTCATATGGTGTGAAGCTAAAATCCTGAGGAAATTCGTCAAAAATTTTCAGAACTTGGTTCGCAATATTTTTGGAGATATGATCTGTGGAAGGTAGTGCTTTTTCAGGCTCCTGAAGTTCATCTCAAAGAGGTGATCGTGGGAAAAGTTCAATAACTCTCTCTCTGGGCATCGGATTTGAGTGCCGTAAAAATTGGTTGCAAGTAAACGGACTGTAGTTTCTTGGCTATCAATTTCAGAGACAAAGGGCGAAACAGTGACACGTGGCAAGTCGTACAAGTTCGCTCTACTGAACCAATCCAGAATTAGGTCATTGTGGGAGATTGGACACAACTCTGTCTTGGAAAATCCAAATCAGGTCAGACCTGTGGCATTCGAAAGATAATTCAGGGGGCTACATTGATACTGAAATTCAAATATTGAAGTGCTGCAATCATAGAGATTATCCAATTTCAATATCGAGCTCCTCAAAAGCAAGAAAAAGGTGTGTATATTTTTCTTTCCAAATTGCATAAGTCTTCTTTGAAGAATCAATTTGAATTGATTCCAAGGGCATATTGTAGAATATATAGCAGTATTGGGTTCTAAAAGATGCCTCGTAAAAATAATTCAACACCCATTAAGCCTTCAGAAGGCTCTACTATGACTCATGAAGATGAAGAATTGCAACATGATCTATCAAATTACAAGAGCAAGTGCAACAAATTTCACTCTCGCAAAGAGCAACAAAAAATGAAATGGAAGTTTTGAAGAAAGGCGTGGAAGTGAAGATGGACAGTTTGAAGAAAGGCATGGAAGCTAAGATGGATGGCGTGGAAGCTAAGATGGATGGCATGGAAGTGGGCATGGAAGCTAAGATGGATGATCTAAAAGCATACATGGAAGGCTTGATGACAAGCTTAAAACAAGAAATG
The DNA here is from genome assembly GCA_034641835.2 of Pinus albicaulis. Lineage (NCBI taxonomy): Eukaryota > Viridiplantae > Streptophyta > Pinopsida > Pinales > Pinaceae > Pinus > Pinus albicaulis. The sequence goes on along the minus strand of CM076575.1, from coordinate 1,344,869,062 downwards.
ATTCCTAATGGTGGAAATATAGTAGAAGAACCTCATGATGAGAACAAAATAAATGTTAATCGTGATTTCATAAACTCAAATGTTGGCGTGAAGAACCACCATATTCCAAAAATGGATATGAGGAAGTTTGATGGAAAGGATCCTGTAACATGGATACTACAGATGGAGCAATATTTTGATCTCCATAATGTGCAAAACACACAAAAGGTACGCATTGCAACTTTACATTTAGAAGAAAATACATTTGTATGGTATCGATGGCTTTGCTCCCGTAAAAAAATTGTCACTTGGTCAATTTTTACGGAGGAAATGATAGCACATTATGAGGATACAAAGAGCAACACCTTATTTAGCCAATTGATAAATCTCAAACAAAAGGGTTTAGTGGGGCAGCACATTGAGGACTTCCAAAAATTGAATATAAGGGTAACTGATATTCGAGAGGAACACAGGATTGATCTCTTCCTAGGCACTTTAAAGGATAACATCCAACATGAAGTTCGCGTTTTGGAACCTGATTCATTGGAGAAGGCATTCAGGTTGGCAAGAAAAGTTGAACGTAAAATTATGGCAACAAGGAAGCCTACCACTCAATTCTATAAAGAAGGAAGTGTTGCTACGCCTAGATTTCCACAACCTACAAGGTTGACACCACAACAATTGGAAGAAAAAAGAGCGAAAGGGCTTTGCTACAGTTGTGATAGCAAATACACTAAAGGTCATAAGTGTGCTGAGAAGAAATTATTTTACATAGATTGTGAAGAAGAAGAAGAAAATGAACAAGAAGAGGATATACACCAGGAACCACCCCTAGAAGAGGAAGAAATGAATCCGACCATATCGTGTAACGCACTGGCAGGAATTACCACTCCTCAAACTCTCAAGATAGAAGGACATATCAAGAAGAAAAAGGTAATAGTGTTGATTGATTCAGGTAGCACCCATAATTTTATTCATTGTAAGGTAGCCAAGGAATTAAATTTCTTCCTATACCCAGCACCAGAATGTCAAGTGATGGTTGCAAATGGAGGAACTATAAATTGCTCTGGAAAATGCCATAATATCAAGCTAACCATGGGGGAATATGTATTGACTAGTCCAATGCTTTCCATTCCTATGGGAGGTGTTGATGTTGTACTAGGAGTACAATGGTTACAATCTTTGGGTACAATAGCTTTTAATTTTCAAGAACTTTTCCTGAAAATTTTTTCAGAAGGAAAGGAAGTCGAATTATGGGGTATTGAAGGGAAGTTGAGAAGGATAATAAGCTCTAATGTCATGACAAAGCTTCTAAAGAAAGAACAACGAGGCGTAATTGCACAATTATGCTCACTAGAAGTTCCGACATCAAAATCATCTATTTCTGCAGATCTCCAACAAGTCTTAGACAATCATTCCAAGGTGTTTGAAACTCCCAAAGGACTCCCACCTATTCGTGATCATGATCATGCTATTCATTTGATTCCAGGAAGTGTTCCTCCAAACATCAGGCCTTATAGATATCCTTATGTCCAAAAGAGCGAAATTGAACGTATGATTGCAGAAATGTTAGAGGTGTGTATAATTCAACCTAGTCAAATTTCTTTCTCTGCTACTGTAGTATTGGTACAGAAGAAGGATGGATCATGGCACATGTGTCCGGATTATAGGGAGCTCAATAAGCTCACCATTAAAGATAAATTTCCCATTCCTATGATTGATGAATTATTGGATGAATTACATGGAGCAATTTATTTTACCAAATTGGATCTTCGTTCGGGATATCATCAAATTAGAATGAAGACTGAAGATATTCCAAAAACAACATTTCGAACTCATGAGGGTCATTATGAATTTTTGGTCATGCCTTTTGGCCTTAACAATGCACCTTCTACATTTCAAGGGTTGATGAATTCCATTTTCAAACCCTTCCATAGAAAATTTGTGCTAGTATTTTTTGATGATATACTAATCTACAGCAGGTCTTGGAAGGATCATGTTGAACATGTTGACAGGGTGCTCAAACTATTGCACAAGAAACAATTATATGCAAAAAAATCCAAATGTTTCTTTGGAGTACAAGAGGTGGAATATCTGGGTCATATTGTATCTCACGAGGGTGTTAAAGTAGACCCTAACAAAATTAAAGCCATTAAGGAATGAAAAGTCCCCACAACCATAAAGCAGTTGCGAGGATTTCTCAGGTTAACAGGGTATTATCGCAAGTTTGTTAAGAATTATGGGAGAATAGCAGCACCTCTAACAACATTATTGAAGAAAGATGCATTTTCATGGAATCCTGAAGCAACTAAGGCGTTTGAACATCTTAAAGAGGAAATGTGCCTAGCACTGGTCTTAGCTACGCCAGACTTCACAAAAACCTTTATTGTGGAATGTGATGCCTCAGGAAATGGAATTGGTGTTGTTTTAATGCAGGAAGGAAGACCCATTGCTTTTGAAAGTCGTCCAATCAAAGGAAAGTATTTACAGAAACCTATTTATGAGAAGGAAATGTTAGCAATACCGCATGCACTAAAGAAATGGTGAACTTACCTAATGGGAAGACACTTCAAGGTAAAAACTGATCATGATAGTCTTAAACACTTTTTGGAACAAAGACTATCTTCAGAAGAGCAGCGAAAATGGGTCACAAAGATGTTGGGTTATGACTTTGAAATAATCTACAAAAAAGGAAAGCTTAATGTTGTTGCAGATGCACTCTCAAGAAAGAATGAAGACTCGGTGGAAGCATTGCTTTGTGCCATTTCTATTATCCAACCAGATTGGATAACCGAAGCAAGAGATGAATGGAAGAAGGATAAAGATGTATGGACACTCATTCAAAAGTTGCAGGAAGATCCTAGTACATCTTATACATTTAGTTGGAAAAATGATTCCTTATGGTACAAAGATCGCTTATATTTTTGTAAGAATTCTCAACTAAAACAAAATATTCTTCTGGAATTGCACACTTCTCCTTTAGGAGGACACTCAGGATTTTTAAAAACTTACCACAAGGTGAAGAAAGAATTTTTTTGGGATGGCCTTAAATCTGATATTCAAAAGTTTGTGGCGGAATGTTTGGTTTTCCAACAGAATAAAGTGGAGACAATTAAGACCCCGGGACTTCTACAACCTTTATCCATTCCAAGTCAACGTTGGGAGGAGATTTCAATGGATTTTATCACATGTTTACCTAAGTCCGAAGGAAAGAGTGTCATCATGGTGGTAGTTGATAGACTTACCAAGTATGCACACTTTTGTGCATTATCTCATCCATTTAAAGCAAGTATAGTTGCTACTACATTTGTGGATAGAATTCAAAAGCTACATGGAAGCCCAAGGGTTATTGTGAGCGATAGAGATCCCATTTTTACGGGAAATTTTTGGACGGAGTTATTTTCTTGTTTGGGTACTCAATTAGCTCATAGCTCATCTTATCATCCTCAATCTGATGGTCAAACTGAGATAGTAAATAAATGTTTGGAAGGATCTCTTCGTTGTTTTGTATCTGATAAACAAACACAATGGGTCAAGTGGTTACCTCTTGCTGAATGGTGGTATAACACTTCCTTCCATACTGCAGCAAAAATGACCGCATTTATGGCACTTTATGGATATCATCCACCATCCATCACATCATATTTAAGAGAAAATTCGAAGGTTCAAGCAGTGGAAGATCACATCGAGCATCAGCAAGAAGTTCTACAACTCTTAAAGGATAACCTGAATTTGGCACAAAATCGAATGAAACAACAGGCAGATCAACATCGCAGCGAGAGAAGTTTTGATATAGGAGATTGGGTATTTTTACGGCTACAACCATATAAACAAATGTCCCTCAAGCAAGCTAAGAAGGATAATAAATTATCGCCAAAGTACTATGGTCCTTGCAAGGTGTTGCAAAAGATTGGTACTATGGCATACAAATTGGAGCTTCCTGCTTCTTCGCGAGTACATCCAGTTTTCCATGTTTCATGCTTAAAGAAGGTTATAGGTGAAAATCTTCCAGTTCAAACAATATTGCCAGAACTTGATGAGGAAGGAAAATCATATTGGAACCTGAAGCGGTCATGGAAACAAGAACTCGACAGCTACGGAATCGATCAATTTCAGAGTATCTCATCAAGTGGAAGAACTTACCCACTGAAGATTCTACATGGGAGGATGAGAATTTTATACAGAAGCACCCAGAGCTACTCAAGCGTTGAGGACAACACTTTTTTGGAGGAGAGGGGCATGTTAGGTCCCTATATTACTAGTATAGTCCCTTATTGTTGTTAGTGTAACCCCCTTATTGATATTATTGTACCCTCTTATTGATATTATTGTACCCTTGTTACCCCCATTTTGTTATTATTGTGCCCTTAAATTATTATTGTTAGGTTGGCTAGGATTACATTGTGGCCCACTAGGATTACATTATGGCCCCATGGACTCCTATATATAGAAAGGAGGATTTGTAAATTGTATCATCCAAGAATTGTTCATTCATGTAATGTATTGGAGGTTTCCCCCTCGAAGTGGCTTATTTCTAAGGTGCTGATATCTCTTTTCTTCTATTTTTTTAGGCCGGTTACACAACAATTTCATAGAAATATAGCCCACCAAACTCATAAAAGGTCAAGGTTTAGCCAAACTCATGGCTGAATCAAATTGTCATTCTTTAGATATTAATTTTATTGTCGAAATAGATGATCAGGAAGAGATGGCGACTCCAGAGATCAGTGAAGCCTTTTCAAAATCACCATGGTATGCAGATATTGTATTTGTATTACTAAATTTACAAGCTCCTCCTGAATTATCAAGAAAAAAAACTATATTTTTAAAGTTAAAGGTAGTAATATTTTGTATCATAGACATTGTACTCTTTTGGAAAGATCATGGTGGAATTTTATTAAATTGTTTGCTAAAGAATAAGCTGACAAAGTTTTGGAAGACTTTCATGCAAGTGACTGTGGAGGACATCTCTACTGGAAGACTACTACATACAAAATCTTGAGAGCTGGTTTTTACTGGCCTACTTTGTTTGCAGATGTAAAAAAGTATGCGACCTCCTGTCACAAGTGCCAAATATTTGAAGGAAAGAAAAATTTGTTACCCCTGCCCTTAAAATCCATCTCAAAAGAAATTCCTTTTCAACAATGGGGTCTTGACTTCATTGGTGAAATTCACCCTCCATCCTCAGCCCAACATAAGTGGATTCTGACAGCCACTGACTATTTCACTAAGTGGATAGAAGCCATACCCTCTAGGCAATCCACTGACACTGTCATAATCTCCTTTTTAGAAAACAAACAACATACTCTCAAGATTTGGATTCCCCCAAAAGATTATCACTGACAATGCAGTTGCATTCAAATCCAAAAATATGATTGATTTCTGTCATAAATACCACATTACCCTTGGCCATTCTATTGCATATTACCCTCAAGGTAATAGTCTTGCTGAATCCTCCAATAAAAGCCTTGTGAACATCATCAAGAAATTAGTAGAAGATAACAAGAAAACTTGGAACAAGAGGTTAGTTAATGCCTTATGGGCAGATAGACTTACCACTAAGAAATCTATCGGTACATCCCCTTACCAACTTGTTTATGGGATGGATGTTATTTTTCCATCTTCCTTAGGAGTACTAGTTATGAAGATAATCCAAGAGCTACAAGTTGATACCAATGATATTCAAAGAAGGATTAACCAAACCATACATTTGCAGCAAACAAGAGAAGAGGTGTATCTTGAGTCTCAAGTTATTCAAGATAAGATTAAGAAAATTTTTGACAAGAAGAGTAAAGAAGATGATTTCTATATTGGTGACAAAGTTCTATAGTGGGATTCAAGGAGAGAAGAGAAAGGTAAACATGGGAAATTATATTTCCTATGGAAAGGACCTTATGTTATTTATGGTTACAGAGGTAACAATGCTTTCTTTTTGAAAGAGATGGATGGATCAGATTTTCTAGGTGGACCTGTCAATGGAAAAATGCTGAAGCATTACTACTCTTCACAAATAACCAATAGTTAAATTTGTTTACTTTAATCATTGTACATAAAATTGCAGATTTTAGATTGGATTATATGTTTTTCCTAACAAAGTTGAAGCCTGGAGAGAAGGCCCTAAGCTTTGAAAGGTAAAATATCATAAGTATGAATATTTGCAGAGCTCAGACAACATTTACAAGGCCAACAAAGTCAGAATTCAAAGGCTACTAGTCCCAAAATTCTTGACATTTCACCAGGAAATGCCATCCCCATGTGGAGCCACTGTTAGGGTCCTATAATAATAGGGTTCATAATTTTTGAATTGAATTTAATTAATCTTGTAATATGTACATACATTTCTTTATGCAAGTTGTTTTCCCATATTAGAAAATAAATAAAAAATGAAAAGAGGATAAAATTCCTAAAAGAAAAATCAAAGTACTTAAAAGAAAAAGATCAAAAAGAATATAAAAAATGGACTCAACCCGCCTGAACGTCGAAGGCACGAGGGAGAAAATGACAAACAGGTCACATGAACGTGCACAAGGCACACATGTGGTCACAACTTAGCATTTTTGATACGACCTCCCTGAAACGATCCGACCCGAACGTGTTTCCTATGGCGCTCTCACACATCACGACCCGACCTGCTCGAACGAAGGTACGAGGGAGAAAAAAAAAACGGATCGTACAAACTTGCACAAGGAACAATACGTGTGGTCATAACTTAACATTTTTTATGCGACCACCCTCACACTACCCGACCTAACCCGACCTGACCTGCCCAAATGCGTTTCCCTGGGCGCCCTCACATGACCATACCCAATCACCCGACCCACCCGAACGTGTTTCCCTAGGTGCCCTCACGTGACCCGACCCAAACTGCCCCGACCCGCTCAAACGTGTTTCCTTGGGTACCCTCACACGACGAACTGACCCGCCTGAACACGTTTCCTTAGGTGCCCTCACAGAACCCGACCTGACCCGAACGAACACGTTTCCTTGGGCGCCCTCACACGACCCGACCCGACCCGACCCACCCAAATGTGTTTTCCTAGGCACCCTCACATGACACCACCTGACCCAACTCGACGCTCCTGAATGTGTTTCCTTGAGCGACCTCACACAACACAACTTGAACTGACCCTCCCGAACGCGTTTCCTTGGGTGGCCTCACATGGCACGACCCAAAGAGACCTGAACCGACCCACCCTAACGTGTTTCCTTGGTCATCCTCACATGATATGACGCAACCTGACCCAGACGTGTTCCTTGGGTGCCCTCACATGACCCAACCCAACCTGACCCACCCGACCATATTTAATTAGGTACCCTCACACGACCTGACCCAACCAGCATGAATGTGTTTCCTTGGGTGCCCTCACATGACCCGAATTGAACTGACCTGACCTGCCCGAATGCATTTCCTTGGGCACCCTCACATGACACGACCTTCCTGAATGAAGGAACTGGGGAGAAAACGAAAAACGAGCCGCACGAATTCGTGCACAAGGCACGCGTGCAATCACAACTTAGCATTATTTACACGGTTTCCCTCACACGATTCAATAGTCAATTCATTACCTAGTAGATAAGGCACCCTAATTGAGCTCCACCTTTTCATGAAACCCAAAAATGAAGTCCACCTCCACCAAAATCCATGTGATATGTTTATCTCTCTGTAACAGGCTTGCTTCGACCAAGAAAGAAAATTTACCAATGGAATTTTCAATCATCATTAGTGATTCATAAGACCAGAATACGAGCGGTAAACCAGGGAGTTTAGCTTGAAACCAGTTTATTTTGTGTCAATTCTAGGTATGGATCAAATCCCACATGTCAGTGATTTAAAAAGAGAGGAAACCAAAACCATGAACCCAATATGATCCCAAAATATTTGCAACATTTCCATTATTAATAAAGTGTAAGCATAACCATTGATTGTATAAAATGTTGAAAATAGGAGAGTAATTAAGAATAGGGTACCATTTTTCTTTAACCCAGGATGTCATCTGAGAGCCATCCATTCACAGATAAAACCACTTACCCACCAAATCTTGTTGTTGTAATCCTACCACCCGGTCCACTTAGGGGTTTAGGGGTTTCGGGGGTTAAATGGGTTATGGGTTGGGAATTAGGGTTTAAGGGGTTAGGGGTTAAGGGGGTTTAGGGGGTTAAATGGGTTAGGGGTTTAGAGGTTTCCCTATCATATCCATATTTGTTTAATTTCATGATAAATTAGGCATTTTTAATGTTTCACTACTCGGTTAATTAAGATTAAGTAATGATGCAACTAAAGGATAAACTAAAGATATATTTATAATATTGGGTTTGTGAGTCATATTTGAGTCTAGAAACCCAACTCCTATATCTTCAAGGCATGCAAGGTGTCTTTCCATGTCAAATTTTAGTGCATACAGTAACAATTTGAAAAAAAATCAATGTTGGCCCCATTCACAAGACATTCTTGGCTTATAAATATGATGGTGCACGGTAATATCATGGCATAAGTGACCTAATGTATTCTAACAATTTCAAAAATTTCGGTGCTGCAATAGTCTGAGAATAATGATGAAATTTACCCATCGAAACGCATTTCCTTGGGCGCCCTCACACGAAACGACCCGAACTGACCCACTCGAATGCGTTTCCTTAGGTGCCCTCACATGACCCGACTTGACCTGCACGAACGCGTTTCGTTGGGCTCCCTCACATGACCCGACACGAATCGATCAAACCCGCCCGAATGCGTTTCCTTGGGTACCCTCACATGATCTAGCCTGACCCGACCTGACCCGCTCAAACATGTTTATTCGGGTGCCCTCACACGACATGACCCGAACCGAGACGACCTGACCCACCTGAACGCGTTTTCTTGGGCGCCGATACACGACCCGACCCAACTCGACCTGACCCACCCAAACGTGTTTCCTTGGGCACCCTCATAAGACACAACCTGACCTAACCCACCCAAACGCGTTTCCTTGGGCGGCCTCAGATGGCACATCCCGGCCGAACTCGACATGACCCACCCAAACGCATTTCCTTGGGCTCCCTCACACGACCTAACACAACCCAACCTGGACGCGTTCCTTGGGCGCCCTCACACGACCTGACCTGACCTGCCCGAACATGTTTCCTTGGGCGCTGTCATAGTACAACATGACACGACCCAACCTGACTCGAACGCATTTCGTTGGGCTCCATCACACGACTAAACCCACATGAATGTCGAAGGTGTGAGGGAGAAACGAGAAAACGGGTCACACGAATGTGCACAAGGAACATTGGCGGTCACAACTTATCATTTTTGTTACGACCTCCCTCACACGATCCAACCCAAATGAATTTCCTATGGTGCCTTCACACGACACGAACCGACTTGCTCGAACGAAGGCATGAGGGAGAAAACGGAAAACAAATCACACAGACATGCACAAGGCACATGGGTGGTCACAACATAGAATTTTTTATATGATCACCCTCACACGACTTGACCCGACCCGACTTGCCCGAACTTGTTTCCTTGGGTTCCCTCACACGACACAACCCAACCTGACCTGCCCGAACGTGTTTCCTTACGTTCCTTCACACGACCCGAGCCGACCCACATGAACGCGTTTCCTTGGGCACCCTCACACGACCCGACCTGAACTGATCGGGCCCGCCTGAACGCATTTCCTTAGTCGCCCTCACATGACCTTATCCGACTCGACCTGCCTGAACATGTTTCCTCGGGCGCCCTCACACTGTACGACCTGACTTGACCCGACCTGACCTACCTAAACGTGTTTTCTTGGGCGCCCTCACACGACACGACACGACACGACCCGACCCAACTCGCCTGAGTGCATTTCCTTGGGTGCCCTCACACGACACGACCCAACCTAACTCGCCCGAATGTGTTTCCTTGGGCGCCCTCACATGGCATGACCCGACCGGACTTGACCTAACATGCCCGAATGTGTTTCCTTGGGTGCCCTCACATGACCCGACATAACCCGATCCAGACGTGTTCCTTGGGTGCCCTCACACAACTTGAATCCCCAGAATGCGTTTCCTTGGGCCCCCTCATAGTACGCAGGACCCGACTCGACCTGAATGTGTTTCCTTGGGTGCGTCACATGACCCCACCCGACCTAAACGCGTTTCCTTGGGCGCATCACACGACCCCACCCGACCCCACCCGCTTGAACATCAAATGGAAAACGACAAATGAGTCACATGAACGTGCATAAGGCACATGGGTGGTCACAACTTAGAATTTTCGATACGAACTCCCTCACACAATCTGACTTGAATGCATTTCTTGTGGCGCCCTCATACAATATGACCCGAACCGCCCAAACGAAGGCACGAGGGAGAAAATGGAAAACGGATCGCAAAAACATGCACAAGGCACATGGGTGGTCACAACTTATCATTTTTTATACGGCCTCCCTCACACGACCCAACCCAACCTGACTTGACTCGACCCGCTAAAACACGTTTCCCTAGGTGCCCTCACACGACCCAACCAAACCCATCCTGACTTGCCTGAATGTGTTTCCCTAGGTGTCCTCACATGACCTGACCTGACCTACCCCAACCTGCCTGAACGCATTTCCTTGCGTGCCCTCACACGGCACGACCCGACTTGAACTACCCGAAAATGTTTCCTTAGGTGCCCTCACATGACTTGACCCGACCTGACCTGCACGAACGTGTTTCCTTATATTCCCTCACATAAGCTGACCTAACCCGACCCGACCCACCCTCACACGTTTCCTCCAACACCCTTACATGACACAACCTGACCCGACCTGAATTGCTCGAACGCGTTTCGTTGGGTGCCCTCACATGACGACTCGACCTGACCTGACCTGCCCAAACGCGTTTCCTTGGGCGCCCTCACACGACTCGACCTCACACGACCTGACCCTGACAGGACACAACCTGACCCGACCTGACAAGACCCGACCTGACCCAACCTAACACGTTCTGACACGACCTGACCTAATCCTCACACGACACGACCCGACCCGAAGTTTTGAATATTACGTCTCTATTCCGACGTTGTGAATATTTTGTCGCAATTTTGACATTTTGAAAATTTCGTCTCTAGTCCGACACTTTAAAGATTTCGTGTTTAGTTTGATGATATGGGTAGTGTCAGCATTGCTATTTCGATGTTTTGAATATTTCGTCACTATTCTGATGCTTTGGGTAGTGATGACATTGCTAATATGATTTTTTTAAGGTGTCATCGCTCTTCAGACATTTTTAAAGTATTGTCGCTATTTCAAAGTTTTTAAGGTACTTGGTAATCCATTTTGTCTAAATTACCCCTTTTGATTTATTTTGTTTAATTCTAAAATTTACTATCCACGAAAACATCCTACCCATGCAAAACTCCTTAGTATATCTTAGGTTGAGCCTAATGGAAATAGTTCTTGTGTTTACCAATCAAGAAATCTCCTCAGATGGAAATCCTGGTCCTTTTCCTTCTTTTGGAAATGTTGTCACTCCCTATATGGCAACGTTGTTCCTCTCGTGATTAACCATTGGTTTTATAGTTTGGTTATTTTAAACCCCCATGGTTCCAAATGTCCAAGATGCTTCTCAACCAAGTTCGCCTCTGCCTGAATAGTGTCAACCTCATGTTGATCCTAAAGTTGACCCCTCATCTTCTTCAACTATTTCTTCACCCCATTCTTCCTCTTCACCTGGTGAAAGTCTCGATTCTAGTAACCAGGTAGCTAAGAAGAAGAAGAAGAGGAAAAAGAAGAAGAATCAAAATAAGCAAGGGGGGAACCAAGCAACCATTGCTACCAATGAAATTGATGTTAAAAAATCCTCCAATAATCCCCACAAAGTCAAATTCCCTTACAAGTAATGTAAGGGTGACCACCTTCTTATAGATTGTCCTGGTATTCCCAAGGTTTTAGAAGTGTGTTCCACTAGCTCACATCAGCCTTTATCATCGGCCTCTAGAGATCATGCTGGTGATAAACCCTCAACTGGTGATATAAAATTCTATGGAAAATAGGGTAAAGTCAAATTTCCCTGTAGGTTATGTGAAGGGAATCATCCCATTCACCTTTTTCCTTATATGGATGAAGCACACAAAGTATTGGAAAACCTTACAACTTCTCAACCCCATATTCCTGCTGGTTATCGAAATCTTTCCCCTGATCCTCCACTAGTTGATCAAGTGGTAATAATAATTCATCTCTGATCAATCCAATTCTCTCAGAAAGTGAATCCCATGAGTTCATTCCCAACCAACCGTTGGTTGAGAAATGATAGACCTGATTCCACTTGCAGTTTATCGTACCTTTCCCATAGAGAGTGAACCCCATACCACTCATGTTATTTTTTTTCTTTATATTCCCATGAATTGGAGGGAATTCCTCTCATTCCCATGGTACATGAGGGTGATCCTCCCATTCCTGTAACACAAGGGGGAAGTTCACTCGTTCCCATGACACCCCCTCCACGTGGTCTAGTCGCTTCTTTTTATTGGATTCGACTGGCAGGATATCGTCTTCCATATTATGTGCCCTTTGAGACTAGAGTATATGCATATAATGTGGCCGTACCTAACACAATACTAGATGAATCATATGTTAGTATTTTGTCCTCAAATTCTTGGAAAGATTTAGTTTCTTCACAAGTTGTTCCTGTTGCCCAAGATCTGTTATCTTTTAATAGAGGAACCAATCAACCATTAGGGATCCTTCCTAATTTTCCTATTAATTTTGGAGGAAATATTGTCTATATAGACATGATGGATGTCCAAGGCCCTTTGGAATTTAACTTACTCCTTGGGCATCACTATACTTATGTCATGGGAGCTCTTTTCTCTTCACTCTTTCATGTGATGTGTTTCCCACATGAAGGAAAAATTGTGACAATTGATTCGGCTTTCATTCATTGGTCCTAATTTGGCTCCCAGAAAACCATCATCCCTAAATTGTCCTTTTATGCAAGTGGTATCTTCCTCACCACATGTTAATTATGTGGCAACATGTTCCATGCCCGTGTCTACTGATGATCTAGTCAGCGACATAGTGCATCCTGTACTGGGGGCATTAGACGTTGATTTCCAGAGTGTTGTTCTCCCTTATGGGCCATGAAACAAGGGGTTGGAGAAAATTTCCTTTTTTGTGTCAAGCTCCTTAAAAAATGAAACAAGGTGATGGAGCATAGTTATTTTTCTTGTGTCAAGCTCGTTAAAAAATGAAACAAGGTGTCATGAGGATAGTTGTTTTACTATGTCAACCTTGTTAAAAAATGAAGTAGGTATTTATGAGCATAGTTATTTTACTGTGTCAAGATCATTAAAAAATTAAATAAATCCCCTTTCAATTCAAGTCTTTGATTAGATCTCGTAAATTCCCAGTTAAGTTTTTCACTTGATCTCATAAATGAACCTTTATTCCATCCACCTGATAGTAACCAATAATCTACTTAGGTGAATGAAATAAAGCTTGGGAGGGGTGGGTGTACCTATAATTGAGTCATTATGCTAGAGGCGTGAAAATTTTCAAGCATATTTTTTCTTTGTTTCAAGCTTGTGTAAAAATGAAAACAAATCCAAGCATAGCATGTCTCTTTTTCAAGCTTGTGTAAAAATGAAACCATTCCTATACACCTCTCATGATTTCTCTTTTATCAACCTGTTTTTTCGATATGAGCCTTGGTTTTCCCATTCCATCATCACCATCTGCATGGATGATCATACACTTTCACTTGGTTGTTTTACCCTTGCCCAGGGAACTGCTGCAATGAGTGGTATTATTATTCAACCTCTTAACCTTTACATGTTTTGAGCAGTTCCATCATCATTGGAACCAATTTCTACCTTTTCTGCCACTCGTTCCTCCAAGTGGAGTCATATTTCATCTCTTTTCTGACTCTCAAAACATGAAAATATCACAGATTACTTTTCATTTCAAGCTCGTTAAAGTAAATGAATTGAAGTAATCTTAGTATACATTTACCCCTTTTTCGGGCTGAGGTTAACTAATTACGAAAAATGAATACCTTGGTCAAACTCAACTAAGTGGTTCTCTTGGATATTTTTTTCTACCTTTTCGGATTCAAGGGACTATTTACAAAAAGGGACCTTTTGGATTTTTATTTTCCGTTTCTTTTTCAAGCTACCTATACATGGAAAATATGCCGAGCTACCCCTCTATCGTACTCATAAAATTTAAACGACGAAGCACTTGTCACCATGATGAGACCAAGTTACTCCTTCCTAAGACTCGTTAAACTTACTAGGATGGATTCATCTGAAGGATGAAATTATACACTAAGCATATGGTATCATATTCAAGCTTGATATAAAAAATAAAGAGGTACTCACTAGAAATAGCAGGGGAAAATGGAAGTAAATCATGTTTTGTATTCTGTACCAAAGGTAGCATGTCGCTCTTGAAGATGACTCTCATATGCATTTTGTGTTGGGTTGGGGATATCCTTTGTTCGTCATTTTCCTTCTTGGATTTAGGAAATCCATTTGCCTCTCATTCTATCATATCCTACTGACACCATGATTATTGATCCCATTTAATAGTCAAATTATACCAACATCTAGAGTTGTATCGCCGATATGTTCAATAGAAGTCCTATTTGAAAAAGTGAAACCTCTCCTACTTATCTGACCCTCTCAACAACAATATTTAATCATTCCTATCTACCTTGAGAAATCCTATTTTTTGTGTCGATGATGTGGGAAACATTATGGCCCTCCTTATATAGGCCACTTCTTGTCGACATCAAATCATAATCTTGGAAGTTAATCTAGAAACTCCTTTTCACTACCTTGGAGCTTGCATGCCTCAATGGAAATTTTTTCACGTTCGACAAAAAGTTCATGTCATTGGCCTTTGATCAAATGATTTTGGAAGCATTCAAATTAAAATATTTTATTCACATTTTTATATTATGTTGTTGTACCTTGAGGGCCATCGTCATTATTGGTGATTTCTCTCATTCTTGTTAATGGTTTACCTTATTGACCAGTAATTAGGTGGTTTCTACCATGTTCAACATCAACACATCTATTCACATAGTTAGATTCGTACATTAGATGGATTGAGACAGAGACAAAGACCCTAGATCACATCTGTTTGAATTCAGGTTTCATGGAGTATTCATGATTTTACACAGGATCCTTTCAATACGGATGACTGCGACCATGCTGTGGATCCATACATAAGATCCTGTCTAGTGGGATGGCTTTGTCCATGTCACAGATTTATGTGTTATTTGTATCAGTAGTTTCCTATCAGGAATATCTATGTCAGAGATTTCATATATTGTATCATGTTTGATTTGCAAGTCTCCTTACAGTGGCTTTCCAAAGTCCTTTCCTTGAATGCTAAAGCACTTCACCCATCACTTATCGTTCTGCTTTCATGCTTTAGGGGGTGTCTATTACACAGTATTTTGTCGCGTTCCTCAGTACTTATCCTAAGTGTCGTATTTTGTGTCCTCATGCCACAAAAATCACAAAGAGATAAAAGATGTGAAATCTTATTCATCCTGGATAACATACTTAAAATACCCCGAAATGCCTAAAAGTGAAATGCCTTGAAGCCTTTTTGCAAAAGTTTTTAAAGAATACTAATTTTCAAGCCCAACACTATTCTCCCCTAAACAACCTCATGATTGCAACCCTATCTCTAACCTGTGAAAAGCGTTGGAAGTGTGGGAATAACAGTAAAGCTGCACTAGACCTCTTTAGGCAGGTTCTCCAAAAATGGAGCAGAATCTTCGTCTTCTAGAACTTTCGATAATGGAAGTATGGTACTTGTTGGTTGAGGATATGGTAAAATTCTCCCATTTTTAACCTTTGATCTTATCTCAAAATATTTCCCCCTTTCAGATAAGGAATTCCCCCCTTATTTTTGGATCTATAACCTCTCCATCTCTACTATAAAAGAGTGCCATGCTAGTGAGTCTTGGTTGGTCATTGCTGGTTCCCATTCTTCTTCCTGATTGTGCCTATATGCTATCTATTTGACGAGAAAGGAGAAGAGATTGAAGATCTTAGCTTGGACTTGGATTTCCATTTCGAAGGAGGCCTCCAACATGAAGGCACCGATTGTATGTTTCCCTTTGTTTACTTAATAATATAAAGCATGTTTTTCTTTCCATGGACTTTTTAATATTAGCTTGTTTATTATGATACTCCTTGATCTGTCACATGATTTAATTTGAAATATATATATATATAGTCATATGATATTTCTTGCATGTATTCAAATGTGGAAGTTATAGCGAGGAGTGGGCCTATAAGCAAAAGGATCAACATCAACATCGAGAAAGAGATTTCATAGGAGTGAGGTAGGCCATCTCCCTCTCTCATGTTATTTCAATGTTAAACTAGGAAAGCTTGCATTCCTTGTCACAGTTTTTACTAGACCCACTCATTGGGCTAGAGGGATTACCTCTTTCTAAAGAAGGGATTTCTTGCATAACAGAAAGCAATGTAGTGCTCTCTTGAGAGGGAGATTGAGATCCCATTGGAGGATGAGAGTTTAGCTCCAAAGGAGGAGCCTCAAGAATTTGTGGAGAAACAAAAAATTGATGAGAAAAGATTGGATACATCCACTAAAGTAGAACCATCCATAGAAGGAATAAAAATTCCTAGGGAAGCTAATAGAATTGTGTAGGATGCAAGAGAGAATGTGGGAGATCCTTCAAATTTGTGGAGGTAGATAAGGTCACTTGATTGGTACACTTTCTACATGGATCTAATGACTGAGCTTGTAGAAATTGAACCATCCTATTTTGAGGAAGCAACAGAGCAACTAGTTTGGGTTGATGCAGTGGTGGAAGAGTATGAATCCATTATCAAGAATAATGTTTGGGAATTGGTCCCAAGACCAATATATAAACCAGTTGTGGGTTCGTGTAATATTCCAAATTAGGAAAAATGGAAATATTGAACATAAAACTGCAAATTGCAGTAAATATCAATACATCAAAACATGAGAAAATCATAGAGCCATTATATTATGTATAATATCATAAAATAAGTACAATGTCTTGAGGAAAAAGTTACTCAAGCTAGGAAAACAAGCCTTCCATGATCCAATACACCAAAATGTGAAATACTGTTGATACACAAAATGTCGGAATGCCATGATTGTGCATTCCAAGTGAGAATGAATGTAGTTGGAGAATAGAAATACAAATAGTTGATGATATAGTGCTCAGGAAATGATAGGATCAGAGTTCTAGGCCCTCTAGCACAATTCCAAGACAACCCATAAAGGGTTTCTAGAAATACATTATGTGAAAAATGCAGCCCTAGGGCTAAATTATGCTCTGCAAATCAATAACTGCAGGAAGGTGGCTGATATGACAGAAAATAGATGATACTCCTACCTTATAGCTTTCCGAATGAAGGGCTGCTCCTTCCACTAGAAAAATAGCTCACAAACTGGGTTTTTGAACCCTCCACTGCAACGACCCTGCAAAATAACGCAGTTTCTGAAGGAGACTATGCTGTGGTAGATGACTGAAGCTTGGCCTGATTCTAGATGCTAGAATGAAGCTCAAATGAACCTCTATTGAGTGGTAAATCGAAGTTTCCCAAGGATGAGGGTGGGATTTCTGCCTGGAAACACCCTTGTGATAAAGAGCACAACAGGCTCCACTAAATAGCTGAAGCGTGTAGAAAGTCATAAAAGAATAAGACATAAAAAATAATTAGAATTTCTTCTATGGCTTCCATCCCCTTCCTTATATGCTTTGTGAGCTTCCTCACCCTTGGTCCCACTCATTAAAGATGCTACTCTCATGCATACACTCCTCCATCATAACTGTGTTGTCCTCCACTATCTCCACTCCCTCCATGAAAACACTGTTGATTTGGTCAACCTTGACCCCATCCACATGCTCTAACCCCTATTCATACCCAAGAGTGATTTATTTAGCTAATATAATATTCCAGATTCACATTAGAAGTGGTTTTATTCCTACTAAAGGTATTTATGGGTCCCTCTACCCTCTTATTCATCTATTAATTAAGGAAGACACAATTTAATATTCTAATTAGCTAAAAGCTAAATTAGGAATATTACAGTCCTCCTCACCAAAGAATTACTTGTCCTCAAGAAACTCCAAAGATGTGGGCACCTTGTTGACCTGATGCAACTAAGACCAATGCTCAGATCCCATACAAACCCTTCAGTGCGGCTATGCCCCTGTGTCAGGATATTTGGAATAAACTCCTTAATGCTGGGATACCAAATGGATCTCTCACCATACTTGTCATCAATCAATCCTCCCGTATCCCAATGCCACCATGACCAATCGTCACCTAAGTCCACTAGCTCAGACTACGCACTGCATTTGGCTATAGGTACTATCTCATGAGGTGAAGACTGCCAACATGCATCAATGCTCCATGGCCCCTGCTGTGCCGTAGATCTTATTGTATAAGCTGCACCACCAACTGCATACAAACTCATTACCTATCTCCCCTGACTCAATCCAATGTTGATCCTACTCTCTTGAATTCGGGATGGAATGCAAAAGAGTTGTCGACATGTGCCCCACTGCCAACAATAAACCTTAATATCTGTCATGTCTACGGGTCCGTGCCATGCTATGCACCTGACTAAGAACATCATACCATCCATAGTAAACCAAATCATGATATCCCGTCAGTCTATCCCAGTAGAATAATCCAATGTGGTGATATTTTCATATGGAACATGTCTGGGGTGTGGTCGCCAACTCACACTCAACTCAGGCTGCTTTGTCCCAACTTTCAACGAGGACTGACTCAAAGGGAAGGCCCCTTTCTCTATCATAGGCTCAAGTGGGAAAGGTGTACTGCGAGCCCCATCGATGTACTCCTGGAGAGTGTTGCTCCCTGAAAGTACTGCAATCCTGATAATTGTATATGCATCTACTGGCACCTCATCAATGGGTCAGCCCAAATATGGATGCACCACCCTTTCCAACAACTCCTCCTCCATGGCTGACCCCAAGGTTAGCCGCATATCTAGCACTGGCTCACTATGAGCCTCCATTTGGATCTCCCCCAAAGGACTCTCATGCATGATGTGCATAACATCCTCCTCTACTGACCCATGCTCCACCATATGCTACTCAGGCTGAATCATCACAAGTGACTCATCATCTTTAATATCTCTCATCAAGTCCTCTGAATGCTCACCCTGCATGTTAGAAGACAAATCCAACCTACTGCCTTCAACTCCACATGATCACTCATGCTCCCCAGAAGCATCCTCATTTGACCCCATGGAATCATCTGAAGAAGATTCCTCATCCTGGAATATAGAAGGAATGTCCCTCTTCTCTACCTCTGCCACATCATCTGCATCACTCAAGCATGAGTGATCAGGCCTTCCTTTGCCTTGGATTTGCCGATAACACCCTCGTAGCCCTGTCTCTACTAAACGTGGTGTCTCCAGATGCTAAACACTATCCTTATCAATCCTAGTTGAGTTGTATCCCAGGGTACACCTAATGCCCCTGTCCATAAGTCCCCTTGGAGGTAATGCTCCAAGTGCATTCTGCACCATATCATGGGTCACTGCATACCATCAAGTGCCTCTGCACTCCTCATCATGCTACTATATGCTGAAACCTGCCTCTGTACACCACCGGATACTTTCGGTTATGGCTATACCATCTTGTACTATCATGTATCCTACATGGGCCAAAAGATCCACCACTCTGCTAGTAAACCCCCCATGATGTGGGCTACATCTCCCCATCTACTCTAAAGGATCAGAGTGGCTTGAATCCTCACATGTGAATGAAAATGAAATCACTACTCCTATCCTCCATAGCTCAAGTGTAACATATACCCATGAGAGAGCATCGTCTTCACGTACTGCCTTGTCTAGTGGCTTGTCGATGCCACCTCCTCCAACCAGCTCCTGCAAAAGTAGGCTAATCACCCTATGACTCTGTGCATATTCGTTATGCTGAGATAGCTCTTGAAAAGGGTGTACCCTCCTCTCAAACCATCCTATCACTAGTGATGTATGGAGCTCTGATAGAGATCTGAAAATGTGTGTGTGCCCAAACATCAGACCCATCGCACAATCAATACCATCATCTACTGACTCTATCGTGTGATGTTAAATCCCACTTGGATCCCAACAGTAATTTGTCCCTCGTGTCACTCTAGTAATCCATGGAATTTGCTAAAATGTGGCCATGGATGTATCCAATTGCCTAGCCTGCTCCATGGGGTACCATCTTAGTACCTCTTGCCATCCAACCTCAAGAAAAGAATCAAATGCAAGAATCCCTGCACATAGAATAGTCCCTTCATCGTGTGAGTGTTGCACCCTATCGATGTATGCTTGAAGGGGGGTGCTTTGACACTCAAATGTGCCCTGTAACTGCACCATTAGGGAATCAAACCATTCCCCAATGTGGATCAACGTTGTCGCTGACTTGGCATAAACTATTTTCATGCCCTCTAGATCCTCATTCTGTGGTAGGATAGCCTCTCTTACTAATGTGTACTTCACCTTCAAAGCTATAAGGTTGACCCGAAAGTGATGGAACTACTATGTGTGACCATCGTCCAATACCTTTGTATCTCCTAGTGTGTCCTCAAGGGCTAGCCGAAAGGATGGTTGCACAACCTCCTCCATAGATACTCGAATATGCAAGGCATGCTCACTAGTCAACTGCATGTGATTGTCATCCGACAATTCTGCCATAAACCTAGAGGCCTTTGTACCTATCGGCTCCTCAACAATGGTGGAATCATCCCCTGAAACCTAATCAACTTTTGTTGCACTTCTATCATTATAGAACTTGGTCACAACCCTAGATACCCCATCAATGGATACCTCAACAATGGGTTGTGTCTAATCAATGAGTGTATGCTTTGTTGTCTCCTCCCAAGTCTTTGTCATACTCTTTGATGACCCATAAAAATTAGGTAGAAAAAGTCTACCCACAGTATGCTGCAGGTCATTTCCCTGCATGTACCTTCTTCCTTTATTGTAGATGTGAGGTCTTCAGTTTTCCTTAATCTGGAAAAATTCCTAGAAAGTCAGATGTTCTTTGAATATTTGGGACTGAGATTCATATCCCAGAAAATAATCACTAAGAGCCTCCTGCTCTTGTGTTCCTCCAGCCCCATTTCCTACTGCTAGGAAGGTAAGCATAGTGGAGTGTTGTGAAGCTTTTTGCACTACCGGTTTCTCATACCAATGATGTGAAGTTCCATAACTTTATCCATTTTTCAATCCTCTTGGGGTTTCCCTTCGTCTCTTTACTCTCATCTCCTTGATCTCTCTAGTGAGATCCTACATAGTTCTGAGGAGGAGATTGTAAAAATCCTTCCCACAACCTTCTTCTACCATTTGAGACTCCCTTTATCCTCCTCCATTGGAACATATTTTTCTTTTCCCGATGTGAACTCTGAAACAAGTTGAATTTGGTATTGCAATTGGAAGAATTTGAAAAACGGTCACCGTAGCAAATATGAGAAAATTGTCTTTAAAGAACCTTTCGTTTCTCTCAATTGAGACCGAATTTGGAAAACATTCTCATGAGGAAGTAGAATTGGTCCGTTTTGAACAAAACCCATGTCTCTGATTTTTGAAATTCGTCTTCATTTTCCTGAAACAGCTAACGCAAAACTGTCGCTTTTTATCCCAATGAATTTCTACATTTTCTGTTTTCGTATCTTCTAGAGAACCTTCCGTTCCTCTCAATCCATACATAATTTGGAAAATATTTTCATATAGAAACATAATTGGTCCATTTTTCACAAAACCCATGCCTCGAATTTTCTAGATTCATCTTCATTTTCCCGAAGCATCTAACGAAAAACCGTTACTTTTTATTTCAGCAAATTTCTGCGTTCTCAGTTTTTGTATTTCCTTGTCCAGTCCATAATGTATTCTCTATCTTCGAATGCCATAGAATGATTTTTCCTTAGGATGAACCAAGATCATGCTCTGATACCACTATAATATTTCAAAACTGGAAAAACAAGAATATTGAACATAAAAGTGGAAATTGCAGTAAATACCAATACATTAAAACATGAGAAAATCATAGAGCCATTCCATTATGTATAATAGTAGAAAATAAGTACAATGTATTAAGGAAAAAGTCACTCAATCTAGGCAAACAAGCTTTCCATGATCCAATACACCAAAATGTGAAATATTGCTAATACACAAAATGTCGGAATACCATGACTGTGCAGTCCAAGTGAGAATAACTATAGATGGAGAATAGAAATACAAATATCTGATGATATAGTGCTCAGAAAATTCTAGGATCAGATATCTAAGCCCTCTAGCACAATTCCAAGACAACCCATAAAGGGTTTCCAGAAATACACTATGTGAAAAATGAAACCCTAGGGATGAATTACACTCTGTAACTCAATAACTATAGGGAGGTGGCTGATATGACGAGAAAATAGATGATACTCCTCCCTTATAGCTTTCTGAATGAAGGGTTTCTCCCTCCACTAGGAAAGTAGCTCACAAACTAGGTTTTTCAACCCTCCACTACAATTGCCCTGCAAAATAACACAATTTCTGAAGGAGACATGCTATGATAGATCGCTGAAGCTGGGCCTGATGCCAGATGGTGGAATGAAGCTCAAATGAACCTACCCTAAGTGGGGACTCGTAGTCCCCTGAGGATGAGGGTGGGATTTCTGCCCAGAAACACCCTTGTGCTAAACAACACAAAAAAGTCCACTAAACAACTGAAGTGTGCAGAAAGTCATAAAAGACTAAGACATAAACAATAATCAGAATTCCTTCTATGGCTGCCATTCCCTTCCTTATATTATTTGTAAGCTTCCTCACCCTTGGTACCACTCATTAAAGACGCTACTCTCATGCATACACTCCTCCATCATAACTGCACTATCCTCCACTATCTCCACTCCCTCCATGAGAATGTTTTTGATTGGGTCAACCTTGATCCCATCCACATGCTTTAACCCTATTCACACCCAAGAGTGCTTTAGTCAAATGATATAATGTTCCACATTCACATTAGAAGTGGTTTTTATTCCTACTAAAGGTATTTATGGGTCTCTCTACCCTCTTATTCATCTTTTAATCAAGGAAGAAAAAAATTAATATTCTAATAAGCTAAAAGCTAAATTAGGAATATTACAGTTCGAGATCGATATTCAAGGTTAAGCAGGAAGTAGACGGAAGCATAAAGAAATATAAGTTCAGATTTTTGGCCAAGGGATACTCTCAAGTTAAGGGAATTGACTATGAGGATACCTTTTCTCCTGTAGTAAGTTACTCATAAATTAGATCAATTATTGCAGTGGATGCACAAATGGGGTATAAGATCAACCAGATGAATGTGAAAACAACATTTCTCAATGAGGTTATTGAGGAGGAGGTGTACAACAAGCAACCATAAGGTTCTAGGAAATTTGATCGGGAGTCTCATGTGTGCAGACTCAAGCGAGCGTTGTACGATCTCAAATAAGCACCTCATGCTTGGTACACCAGGATCGACAACTATCTCACTAGTTTGGGCTACACCAAAATTTAAGCAAATGCAAACATCTATCACATCTTGGTAGCAGGGAAAATTTTAAGGATGTAAGTTTATCTTAAAGTTTAGCAACCTTCGTGAATATTACTAGTCCCTAGTATCCAAATTTTAAAATGTTTGATGATAATTTTGTAAATTTTTTTAGATCTCTAATTATTTTATATAAGAAAATATATAATATTGACAATTTTTAAGGTAAAATAATTTTATACTATAAAATTTTGGCAAATTCATTTCTAGAAAAATGGAAATTGGCGAATCATTTTTTTGGAAAAGGCATGGAATATTAGCCCACTTGTGAATATTATCCCCTAAAATTTTCCTTGCTTGGTAGAAGGTAAATTTCTTATTATTGTATTATATGTTGACGATTTTATTTTAACTGGTGATGAGAAACTGATTAGATCTTGCAAGGAAGACCTTGGAAGGGAGTTTGAAATGAAGGACATGGGTTGCATGCACTACTTATTCGGATTGGAAGTATGGCAAGGTGATGGGGAAATATTTGTGACTCAAGGCAAGTATGCAAATGAGATACTGCATAGATTCCACATGGAGAGTTGTAATCCCATGGAGACACCTCTAGTGACCAACTGAAGGAAGGAGGATGCCACTTTATGTGAAGAAGTGGATGCTACAATTTATCAATAACTAGTGGGTTCACTGATGTATCTTGTGAACACATGACCGGATATATGCTATGAAGTCAACCAAATGAGATAGGATATGGCTAGGCCAAACAAATTATTTTGGAAGGAAACTAATCATGTTTTACAGTACCTCAGAGGCACTACCCAGTTTGGAATATGGTACATACAAACTAAGGGAGTGAAGTTGTATGGATTCTAAGATACAGATTGAGTGGGGAGTCCATCAGACCAAAAGAGTACATCGGGTGAAATTTTCAATGTTGGGTGTACAACTTTTTCCTGGTACAACATGAAGAAAATATTTGTGGCTAAGAAAAATACATGGCTGCAAGTAAAGTAGCATCTGAGGCGATCTGGATGAGAAAGATACTTGTGGCACTGTTTGGTCAAATGATGGATCCAAATGTGATAATTAAATTTGCATCAATATCTCTAAGAATCATGTATTTCATGATCGATCCAAGCACATATATATCTGTATCACCATTTATAGGACTGTGTGCAGATGCATATAATGTTTCTACAATAAATTCTGACAGAGGAACAAGATGCTGACATTTTTACAAAGTTTTTGTCAAGAGGGAAGTTCAAGTTACATAAGTGTCAGATAGGGGTGGTTGATAATCCATTTCTTTTTGAGAGGGAGTGTTGAAAAATACAACAAGAAATTCTCAATTTGATTTTTGATTGATTAAATTGGAAAATTCAAATTTCCACATCAATAGACAAATTGGATGCAGTTAACTTGTGTGACATGGCTCTTTTCACTCATTTTACTTAGTAAATATTATTTAGAGGATTTAGATTTCAGCTGAGCATGTGTGATTGCTAATTTGTAGTAATCAAGGTTAGTTACTTCAAGTTGTTTTCAGTTAAATTTGTTCTAACTGTTAGAGGAACTAGTGGAAGGTTAGTTGTGCGATGGGACTTCGGTCAAACTCGGTGATCATATAGTTAACTGATCAATCAACCCAAAATAGTCAATGCATGCAAATAATTCAAGTTCCTCAGCTGTTGTGGAGATTCCAAGGTAGTGTAACATCATTTGTAGACTAGTATTGAGTGTACAGGTGTTGCATGCAGTCAGATGATCAACCTTGGGAATGGCACAATCATTTTGGAGGAATTTACTAAATAATAGGGTCCTAATTCCTCGGGATTTTCACAAGGAAATAGAGGCTCAAGAAGATGCAAAAATTGACTAAGCCTGGGTCAAATCTTATCAGTGAGAAAATATATAGGTTATTCACTTACAGGTTGAGCTGATATTGATCTAGCAATTGTAATACATCTATATTCATCAGATTAATTCAAGAAGGCATAAGGGGTTTTTAGGAGATTTCTTTCCCCTTCAAAAATATTTTTGCATGTGTGTTATTTATCATTTTCATGTTTGTTATTATGTTCTAAATTGTGAATTGAATTCCACATAGTAGTAGAGTATGTTTGTGTCTTGTGATTTTGATTAAAAATTCATGAGAAGTTGAAAATATACACCACAATTACTACAGGAATGGAGCATGGAACTAGTGGTGATATCATCTTGCAATATGATACATGAGATTTTTATCCAAAATAAAGGTATACATAATCGTATGGATCTATAAAGATATCAAAGGCGGGAAATAGATTCTCATGGACAAGTAAAGTGGAAATGATACACTAGGTGATAGAGACACATGAAACTTGTTATATGTTGGGATATAGAGACACATCGAATTTGTTTATACATCATCCACTAAATTTCCCACCTAGTATTCAACTCCTCTGCCACTCACAATACTTATTCAACCCTTTTCCTAGTTCTATCATTCGTTTATTCTTATGTATTAAATTCATCCTAATGTGATGGAGGCACAAAGCATGGAATTAAAGATGATATTGAACTGCGATATGAACTAGATGAGTGTTTCTTTCCCAGTTTCATCATTTGTTTCATCTACTAAATTTCCCACCTGGTATTCAACTCCTCCACCACTTTCAATACTTATTCAACTTCATTTATAGTTTTATAATGTGTTTCTTCCATATTGAATTCATCTTGGTGTGACAGAGGCACAAACTATGGAACTAATGGTGATATCCGTCCATGATCTGAACTACACGAGTCTTTTATCCAAAAAAATTTACACAGTCATATGGATCTCCAATGATACCAAAAGCATGGAATGTATTCTTGTGGACAAGTACAATGGAAATGATACACTTGGTGATAGATACATGTGACACTTGTTAAGACGTTGGGAGATAGATGCACATGGCATTTGTTAATACTTGTCAAAAGACAACAAAGGGTGCAAAAGGAACCTCCCATTAAAATAAATCCTTTAATGTAATAGAACCTCATTTTTGAAATTAAAAAATATAGTAAGCATAAGCCATAAATGAAAATAGAATATTTTCATCGATCCATATATAAAGTGTGTATGTTTTGAAACCCTAACCCAAGATTTATAAATATTCTTTTTAAAATCATAACCCATATAAATTCTTAGATTATAAACCAAATATCTCTAAATATTGTTTCTCATAGCACAGGAAAGTGCGATGTGAGGTCGACTAATTGAATCTCGACCTTTGTTGAAAGAGAGCAGGTTATGCTAGAATGCTTTAAAAAAAGGATTGTATAGGAATTTATTGAACCCTTCTCAGTGTTAGAAAAATAATTCTACACAGTATTGAAGATATGGAGTATGATATCACATGCTGCATTTTGTTTCCTTTTGAAACTTGATGACAATTGGTTGTTGTTTTTAATATAGAAGCTAGAGTTGTTAATCTTCTTGTGTTTTCACAGGTTTGCATTGGAGAGTGTTTGGTGTCTTGCATGGTGAATTTTCTTATTGATGTTTTACGATAATTATCACAACTCATCATTAGGATATCCACGAAATAATCTTGTATTATTTAGCTGACCAAAATATATAGATAAATAACAATTAATATAGAAATTTTAAAGTTGTTATGTTGACCAATTTGAATAAAAGAGAGGTTAGTTAAAAATTATTAAAATGGTACTTAATTAAAAATGTAGAAATGATTAAATAATGTAATACAGATAGTGGAGTATAATTAATGTAATAATAATAATTAAAATAATGTGATTACAATAGATAAATAATAATTAATCAAGAAATGTCAAAGATGTTATAAAAGAGAGGTTAATTCAAAATCATTAATAATAATGTAGTTAAAAAAAATGTACTAATAATTAAGATAATATAGTAATAATTAAAATCTAGATACCATTTTTTTATTCATGCCACAAATGAATTTCAAATTCAATAAAAAATTATGAGTTATTGAAATTTGTTATTTCTAGTGACCTTCCAACAAAGAAATGGATTAGTACCAGGTTATCAAGAAATTGGGAGATGGCACTTATGGGATTGCGCACAAGGATATCAACTAATTGGATTGTTTCCATTAAGAAAATGAAGAGGAAGTATTACTCTTGGAATGAATGCATGAATCTTCTTGAAGTGAAGTATCTTCGAAAAATGAATCATTCTAATATTGTGAAGTTGAATGAGATTATGAGAGAAAATGATCACTTATATTTTATTTTTGAGTGAATGGATTACAATTTTTACGAGTTAATTGAAGGTTGAGACAATCCTTTTACATAATATAAAGTGTGGAATCGATGCTTCAAATTGTTTTAAGTGATCACCTATATGCACCAACATGGGTATTTTCATCGCGATATCTCCTCACAATTGTCATTTATAGAATATGTCACAACACATTGATATCATTCTCGTAAAGTTCCGCTCCAGTCTCCTTCCTATGAATCTACTGTTAATTTGTGGGAAATGATTGCTATCATGGCATAACCTTTTAGCCTTCATCCTATTTTTCTAGGATATAATGAAGCATATAAGATATACAAAATATGTAGTGTAATTGGTAGCCCAATAAAAAAACTTGGCCTCAAGGATTAAGGCTTATAACTTATATTTGGTATCAATTTCCACAGTTTAGTGACAATTGTGTTTTGATTCTGATACCAACTACAAGCCCTAAATCCATTGATCCCAACACTTCACTTTGTGCATGGGATCCAAACAAGAGGTTAACCACAACTAAATCACGTAAGCAACCTTTTTTCAGGCTTACATGTATATACCATCTCCTCTTAGATTAAGAGGACCAATAATAAAGCATCAATTATCAAATAATAAATGTAAGATAACATATAAGGAAAAATATGGTGGGCAGAAATCAAAGGTGAAACATCCTGTTGAAAACCATAGTTGAAAATCCATGTTTCTAACTACATGAGCATGTTCTCCAAAAAAAAATCCTACATAGTCAATTGGATCTCCAACAATATCAACGGGAGGTAACATGCACCATGGACAAGTACAAAGACATTGCTACACCAAGTGATAGAGACTCGTGACATTTTTTAATACATTGGGAGATAGAGACACATGGCATATGTTGATATGTTGTTGAAAGATGACGAAGGATGCAAGATGAACCTATTATTAAAATAATTCCTTCAGCATAATCATATTTTTAATGTATCATCAAACCACATGCCTGTGGGTGCACACAGTGCCTATGGGTTCATAAAAAGAGAACTAGTCATAAGATTAGATTAAACATCAGGCAGACACATGACATGCTCAATGATAAATGAACCACTTATGGGACAAGGAAGGAAAAATGGGGATGTGTACCTTATGCAACTTTGACACAAGCGAGCATATATTTTTTAACCTTTCATAACACGACTTCCCTGAGCATTGTTTCATTAAAATAAAAATACTCTAAACCACTTTGATTTTAGCTGCCCATAATTCATGAAAACACAAAACTCGCTAACATGATAGAGATACATGTTTACAAAACTAGATAAAAGTATGAGATAATGAAAATAAGACAGTAATGGAGCCTCAGAGTATTTGAAAATATTAAACAAATTTAAAAGGTAATTTGGAGATTGGATGATTTCTCTTCATCAACCTTAATCGATCCTTATAAATTTAAAGAAAATACATTTGTAGGCCAACCAAATAATCAACTATTAGATCCATAGCTTCTAATCAAAGAAATTTCCATCTTGGTTAATAGATAAACAATTGGAAACACCGTTAAGCATACACCAAGCCTCTCATTAAAGGTAGCTTTTGAAAGCTCCACGTATATGATGTAGAGTTTCCTTGGAATAACTTCATGAAGCATGATAATAACCCACATAGTGTAGAGTTTCCATAGGTACACTACAGTAATATAGATTTTTCCTGAGCTCCATCCCAAGAAGTTAAAATACATTTGCAAAGTCATGGCCTAAAACCTAATCCCTGCATTGAGATTATGAAACATTGCATAGTAAGCATTCCCATTCTTGGAATCTATGGTAGGGAGCCACACATCCTAAGTATTGAATGATCCAGATTTATGCAATAAAAACATGAAATACAAACTTAAATAGAAACACATAGCTAGAACGAAAATTGAACTTCAATTCGTTTATAAGAAAATACTCAAATTGTTTACATGTAGAATGGAAATAAACTAGCTCGAGCGATGGTAACTTATCTCAGAGAGAAGATGTAATAGATACATGCCTTATGAATTGTGTTACATTGAGGCTCAAAGGCCATTTTATTATTAAGAAACAAGGGAAAACCATAAACATCCAAAAACCTAACCTTAGGAGATGAAGCACTAAAAATGTATGGGCCCCGTTGGGGCTAGTTGATACACTAACTTCCCGAGGTCGTAACTTTGGCATACGATCTCCATTTGATGTGCACGATCATTAGGGGAATTTTGAGGTCTAAAATGGGCCTCCTAAGAAAAATGTACAATCAAAATTCACTTTATGAAAACCAATCACATTTTAAGTGATGCCATCATCCTTAATGGTTGAGGTGGCATTGTTTGAGTTAGAGGTACTTACTTGCCACATTCTCAATGGTGGATAAAAAATCATGGTTAACCATGGTAGTGCTCCAAGTACTTTTAAAGTCAAAGTAAAGTACTAATAATAAATGTCATTTCACACTTTTTGAATAAAAATATATTATTGTCATTTCATATTTCTTGAAAGAAACAATCCATATCCCTATACATTTATTATATTATATTATTTTTATATAGTATATTAATTACATGTTATTATACAATTTAAATAATATAAATTTTAATTAATAGCATATAACATAATTAAGAATTTAAGAATTTATATTTATATTGTACTTTAAGTTATTTAAGTACAAAGGACAATTTCATTAGTTGTTCAATGATAATGGCTTTTTCTTGAAAAGCTCATTCTTATTTATAGTCACATAAATACAATTTTTTTATTAATTTTATTTTGGTACAACTTTTGAATTGAATTTAACTATGGTTACATGAATAGTTGTGCGAAAAGTGAATTTCAAATTCATAAATATTATTTTATTGGTTTAGCTATTATTTTATTATTTCCTTAGGAGGCCCATTTTAGACCTCAAAATTCCCCTAATGACCTCAACAGAAAGACATATCCAAGCACTAAAAATTTTAATTTCAAACTCTTTCATAAGGTTAATATTTTTACTGCTTCCATAGAAACATCTTTGAGGGCCTCAAATGGCTCTGGAAGTTCAATACTCGAAAAACTGCCAAAAATAGTAAATAGTCCTACAATTAAGGAAATTGAAGGGGAACAATGTTGGGGTCCAAGTGAAATAATAGGGTGGCAAAAAATAGACACCTTTATTATTCCTCCCCCCTTAAGAAGAAATGGTTCTCATTTCATTGAGCGCCGCCATAAGATGGGTAAAATTCTGCTGAACTTGATCCCTCGTGAGCCGCTTCCCTTGGTGTAGGAGTTGGCCAACTTTGACAACCCGATATAGTTGGATTCTATATTGGAGAGTGTTATTAATATGCGTGTCCATGATACAATCATTTGTGGCTTGTTCCATGCAGTTTGGTTTGAGCTATATTGGTGCTATAATTTCGACAATGTCTGATGTTTACAACAATGGTGGAAATTTTGGTCGAAGGTGGTCCACATTGAAAACATGGTACATGCCAAGGAATGGACGAATATTGAGCATGAAAATTTTTTCTCCCATATACTTGGTGATGGTGTAAGGCCTACATCAGAGTGGTCATAAATTCCGATGGGCTCTGAAAGGAATTATTTCTACAAATGCAACCAAACTTTGTTGCCCTCATGAAACTTATGTGACACCCAATGCTGATCATGTCATCGTTTGTACATGGAATTGAATTTATCCAAGATATTGTGAACCTGTTGGTGAATGTTCTAGATTCATTAAATGAGGCCGATTTATTTTTCATCCTCAGACTATACATGTGCATATTTTGCCTGTGCAGTCACATAAGGCATGGCAACATCAATCAGACACAGTGATTGAAGTCCCAAACCCACTTGAAATGGGTTACAACCCATCAAGCTATGGAGATTGGGATATGTCAGTTGTCCAACAATGTTTGATGTGTCCAACAATGGTGGAAAGTATGGTTGAAGGAAGTCCACATTGAACATGGGGTGGAGACCAAGGAATGTGGGAATATTGAGCTCGAAAGCATTATCTCCCATAACCTTGTTGTTGGTGTAAGGCCCATATCGGAGTCGTCAGAGATACCAATGAGCTCTGATAAGGAATTATTTCTTAAAATGAAACCAAACTTTGTCACCCACCTAAAACTTATGTGGAACCTAATGTTGATCATGCCATTGTTTGTAATTGGCATTGGATTTATCCAAGATGTTGTGAACCTTCTGGTGGATGCGCTGCATCCGTTCAATGAACCTGGTTTCTTTATCAACCTCAAATTGTACATGTGTGGATTCTTCTTGTGTATTCATATGAGTCATGACAACATCAATTGTAAATAGTGGTTTGAAATCATAGACCCACTTGAAAGGGGTTGCGACCTATCAAGCTATGGATATTTGTGTTATAATCGTGTTTCAAATAGGGAAGGATTTGATCCCATGTTAGTGGATTCTTGGAATTGCACATGCACAATATGTGAATGATCATCTTGTTGATAACCTCTATCTGGCCATCAGTATGGGGATGGAATGCAATCAACTTTGTGAGCTTGGTATCCAGTAATGACAAGAGGTTTGACCAGAATGTGCTTAGGATCCTGCTATCTCGATATGATATAATGGTTTGTGGAATCCAAAAATGTACCCACACTCATTCGAAGAGGAGTTTGGAAGTATAATCTACTATGATACTCTTCTTGTAGGCCGCTAATATATCCATCTTAGAAAATATGTCCATGACCATAAATACACAATAATTATCATGTTTGGTAGAAGGGATGCCAGAAAAATAGTCCATGGAGATGGATTCCTAGGCCTGGCTGGGAGTAGGAAGAAGTGTGTACATGCCTTGCTTCTTGATGGTTGGCTTGACGATGACATAGGTAGTATAGGATCTGATTCATTTTCAAACATTTTTTTGGAGTTTTGGCCAACAAAAACACTTCTGCATTACTGCCACAAATTTATCCACACCAAAATGTCTTACGACCCGACTATAGTGTGCCTCCCCATAATCAGCTTGGCATGCTTTCTTGAAGGAACATAAAGATGGCTCAAATAACATAATAATTCATTATGTAGGTGGAAGTATGGTACTTGATTTCCATCCACTAGCATCTGGTATATGGTGGTAAACTGTAGAAATTATACAATATGGATGTATGTCCTAGATTCTCCTGATCTAACAATAATATGCTACTGTTAAATACAGAATCGCTTCTACAAATATTTGCGGCATTTGAAACACAATCTCCAATCATAATATCATGAAGAAAGATCAATCACACATAACACAAATAATTTACCCCGAGAAACAATATAGTTAAAAACCCCATTATCTTCTATTATGTATTATATCATGGATCATGAAAAAATTACATACAAAGCTCTAATCCAAGAGCTCTCAGTACATGAGCTAATTGTCTCACACTGTCATACAAAAATTGTCAAGTTCCTTAGCCAATTTATTGTCTCCAGATAGCCTACCTCCACTGTGTAATCCCTGATGGTAAATAATCCCTGAATGAATGATTCATGCTTGCCTTGGCTACGTAATCCTCATAGGCACATCCAATGTGTGTGTGGTTGCATGTGTGCAACCAGAGAATGTCACAACTGATAGTTTACTTCCCTTTCACCTAGAACTCAACTGGGTCTCCACTGGATCTGACATGCATGCAATTAATAGTACTAAATCTTCAGTTGCATGTGAGACCGCTGATTGTGAATTAATTAATAATTAATTCACTTGATCTCTCACTAGTATATCTTTAGATACAACTAGCACAACTGAGTTTAACTCACTTAACTGAGTTAAACTACTTTACAACTTTCATAACTATGCTTCCAACTCTGTTACAACTTCGAATCACTTAGTTACAACTAAGTCCACTTGCATGTCCCACCAACAAACCTCTTAACTCGAAATTCCTTTAGCTAACTAATTTTCCACTTAAGTTAACTATTTCCAGGTGCTCATTGAGAATAGATTATTGTTTATTGTCCAACGAATATTAAGGGATAATAACAATCGACATGCATATATAAATATACATGCAATCTATAAAGATAACTTGCACATACATCTATAAATAGACATGCATCTATAAATAGAATTTTCTCATGCATCTATAAATAGACATCCACCTAAAAATAGCCTGGGTGGGTCCCACCTAGTGTAGGTGCTTAATTTTCGCTAGGATGAAGGATGTTGTTTTTGGATGCCAATTTCATTGATTCTTGTTGCAAACTTCAACACTCCCTCTCAACAAGAAAGGAATTTCCTTGCATTCAACATGCAAATCCATGCATGTGACATGCAACTCCATGCATGCGCCATGCAACCTTTGCATGCAACACTTCCGAAACTTAATATCCTCAAAACAACTGAATCAATATAATGCATTTGTCATCGAAGTCTTTAACTTCTGCTTAAATACTGCACATGTCTTCAGGAACCATTGCGTTGCTGAAACTTGCATCCATGCACTCTACACTTGCTGCCAACTCTGATCTACGCTCTAGTATCTGACACTGCCACTTTGATTTCATGTCCTCACGACATATGACTGCATCAATCCAATTGATCCTGCTACTACTTCTCTATGGGCTCCTCATATCCAGGTTCAATTCATGAGATCCACACCATCTCAATGAATCCTGCCTAAAATTTCTTCTTGGGATTATTCATGCATATCGCCCCACCTCTCACCTGGTGTTATAGTTTCATGCACTCCCTATGCCCATCTGGCTCAAAATTTATCTGCATTAGTGGTTTCTCCCACTCCATGATCCTCATCTTTCGGTTTCTCCACATCCTGAGGTTCACTCTTACCTGCATGCAAATCCCGATCCCTCTCAAGGGTCAATTGCATGGCTTTCTCACACTTCCCCATGGGTGGAACCTTGGTAGAAATCACATCTACATCAATTCTATAGAGATTCTTCACACAAATCCAAATCTTCTTGACTTTATTTGTGGCTTTATGCCAAAGGAAGTATTTACCTTCACTAAAGACCACATCGTAGCCTTATCTTCCAACATTGCAACTGAAACTAAATTTTTTGGTAAGCCTAGTACATGCATTAAATATTTTAAAAAGAAGGGTTTACCTGAATTCCTTTGGAAATAAACAATACCAATCCTAGTAGAGCTATAATTTTTTTCATCACCCATTTCGAAATGCATCTGGAGGTCCTTCTCCTCCAAGCTACTGAAAATTTCTCTATCTCCCGTCATGTGGAAAGATGCACCACTATCCAAGTACCACATCAAACTCATTGCACTTGATACCATGCATGCAATAAGTGAGAAGTCAAGCTCAAATTGCGAGGCAAGGGCCTCACCAGCTGTAGCTCCAGCAACCTTCTTGTTATTCTTTTGTGGAAAATTTGTGGCAATATGTCCATGCTCATGACAGTGAAAACACTTCACTTTGGACATGTTGTGCTCCTTTCCATCTTCACTAGCCTCAGATTTAAAATGGAATTTCTTCCCCTTTCGATTCTTCACCTTGAAATCCAAATCAAAATCCTCTTCATCATCATTCTTTGATGAAGAGCCATCTCTAGTGTTTCGCCTGAACTCCTGTTGCACTAGATCCGACCACAGTCGTTCCCAATTCATCAATTTTTCTCATCTGTTGACAGAGTCTTAATAACTGTGCCAACTCTTAGGAAATACCAAGAGATCCAATCTCACCAAATCATCATCATCAATAGTTATTCCTACACTCCCAAGTTCATCCTGACATTGGACAAACTTTTTTAAGTATACTGGAATAATGTCGTTCTTTTCCATCTTGATCTTCTTGAGTTTATCTTTGAGTGCCAATTTCCTATGGTCGCTACTGCTTTGGAATAGATCCATCAAAGCCTTCCACATAGCATATGGTGTGGCTTTTCCATGGAGGCTTGAAACAATGTGGTCTCATACACCCTCCAACAAGATCCTCCCCCCCTTGCCTCTTTCTTTTGTCATGCATCAAGATTTGCAGCATCTGCAGCACCTGGCTTAGGAACATCTTTGTCAATGAATTCCTTCAAGCCATTGTCTTCGAGTATTGCCTCCATCCTCTCCTTCCAAGCAATGTTGTTTGATCTGCCCTTGAGTAAATACTCTAACCTCAAGCCATTGAAAGCCATTTCGATCTTGAATCAACTATAGCACCAAGAAAGTATTTCTGTAAATTCGAATTCTTTCCACCAACAAACTCAGCTCCCGCTTCACTACTTCAATTTCCTGTGCTTTGATACCATGTATAAATTATACAATATGCATGTATTTCCTAAATTCTCCTGATATATTAATAATATGATACTGTTAAATACAAAATCTCTTCTACATTTTTTTGTGGAATTTGAAACAAAATCACCAATCACAATATCATGAAGAAATATCAATGACACATAACACAGATAATTTACCTAGGGAAAGAATATATCTAAAAACCCCACTATCTTCTATTATGTATTATATCATGGATCATGAAACAATTACATACAAAGCTCTAATCCAAGAGCTCTCAGTACATGAGCTAACTGTCTCACACTGTCATACACAAATTGGCAAGTTCCTTAGCCAATTTATTGTCTCCAGACAGCCTGCCTCCACTATGCAATCCCTAATGGTAAAGAACCCCTGAATGAATTATTCTTTCCTACCTTGAATGTGAAATCATCATAGTCACATCCAATGTGTGCGTGGTTGCATGTGTGCAACTGGATAATGTCACAACTGATAGTTTACTTCCCTTTCATCTATAACTCGGATCTCCACTGGATTTGACATGCATGTAGTTAATAATAGTAAATATTCATTTCATGTGAGACCACTGATTGTGAATTAATTAATAATTAATTCACTTGATATCTCACTAGTGTATCTTCAGTTATAACGAGCTCAATTGAGTTTAACTCACTTAACTGAGTTAAACCACTTTACAGCTTTCATAACTGCACTTCCAACTCTGTTACAACTTCGAATCACTCAATTACAACTAAGTCCACTTGCATGTCCCACCAACCAATCTCTTAACTCGAAATTCCTTTAGCTAACTGATTTTCCACTTCAATTAATTATTTCCAAGTGTTCATTGAGAATAGATTATTGTTTGTTGTCCAACTAATATTAAGGGATAATAATAGTCGAGATGCATATATAAATAGACATGCAATCTATAAATAGAAATTTCACATACATCTATAAATAGACATGCATCTATAAATAGAAATTTCCCATACATCTATAAATAGACATCCACATAAAAATAACCTGTGTGGGCCCCACCTAGTGTAGGTGCTTAATTTTCACTAGGATCAAGGATGTTGTTTCCAGATGCCAATTTCACTGTTTCTTGTTGCAAACTTCAACATGAACTATGGATCATTTTTGTGTTGTTGCGACCATCAATAGGTCTCATGGCCACAATAGTTGAGAAAAATGGTTAGTGATGCAACCAGGGGCCAAATAAGGCAATTTGCAACATGATTGGTGCTACCCTTCTTGTATTTAATGTTCAAATGGAATTGTTGCAGAAATGTGGACCACTTCTGATGGAAATTGTTCTGCAACTTCCCTTGTGTCTGTATGAACTAAATATTTTGGTGATCTACGTGGATGACCATCTCCTTACCCAGAATTTAATGTTTACATTTACGACAATCCTGCATGATGGAATAAATATCTTTATCGTAGGTGGGTGGCCCCCCTGAGCTGGTCAATAATTTCATTAATCCATGGGATTGATACCTGTTCTTGATAGTGATTTTGTTTAGTGTCTGATAATTAATGTAGAGTCTCCATGTGCCATCCTTATTCTGTACAAGTACAATCGGGCTCCCAAAAGGTGAGGAATTTTCTGGTATGTGCCCTTTTTGTAGTAGCTCCTATGTCTGCCGCTTGATTTCTTCATTTTCTAGAATAAAGTGATCATATATCGTCCCATTAGGTAGAGGTGCTTCAGGAGTTATATTTATTTAATGACTGAACTAAAAATGCAAAGGTACCCCTATGGGTGAGGAGAAGATTTCCCTGTATTCTTCTATGAACTTATCCACTTGCTTCTACTGCATGGAGGAACCCATCTTGGGGGCCATGGATTGGGATATGATATTCCACCTAATTTGAGAGTGAATAAGAAAGAAAACAAATTTCCTAGCGTGGGAGATGATCTTACTACATTTCTTAGCAAAGATAAAAGAGATGGTGGTAGGTGGGGCTACCTC
Source organism: Pinus albicaulis (assembly GCA_034641835.2). Lineage (NCBI taxonomy): Eukaryota > Viridiplantae > Streptophyta > Pinopsida > Pinales > Pinaceae > Pinus > Pinus albicaulis. The sequence continues at coordinate 1,344,831,145 of CM076575.1, read as the reverse complement.
CTATATCCTATATAGATTACTACCCAAAGTAATAATAATAGTGTGAGGCTTGGAGTCATACATGACATGATTCTTCCAAAAGTATGGTTGGCCTAATAAAACATCATAGACTTCAAGAGGAGAAACATCACACAATACCTCATCCGTGAAGGGCTTGATTTTTTAGGGAAGACGAGACTGTTGGTTGACACAGAGCTATCATCCTTGGTGGATCCACCCGATGGTGTATGAATGTCGGTGCGGTGTGGTCGGTAGACCCAAATTCTTAGCACCCTATATTAAGATGAAGTTTTTTTGGCTCCTTATATCAACAATGAATTGTATTAGAGATCCCTTCACCCACATCTATGAGTGGAAGAGACGCTCCCCTACCTCTAGATCTTCAGGCTCAATCTTCTAAAACTTAGCGGTGGAAATAGTGGCGCTAGGATCTACATCAATAATCTACTTCCATTTTTCATTCCCCTTGTCAGGTTTTGACTCAATGTTGGAACATGCATATTAATCTGAAGCCTTCAGCTCAGCCACAAATGACTACTTGACATGATACTCACTTGTGTTATGAGTGGGGCTCTTGTGGAACTCACACCACTTTCCTATATCCTTCTTCATCTTCATGGTGTTATTATTTACTTGTGGCTTCAATGGGTCATCTCAGGTCACCCCATATTGGATTTGTACCTTTTTCATAGTTTGGGTGTGCCTTTTCTGTGCTTCATATTTGAAGATACAAATTCTCACTTCTTCTATTTAAATTTCTACTAGATCTTGAAAACATATCAATATGAAGCGCCAAGTGAGGAGATGTCCTGGAACTCCATCTCATACTGAATGTATTTTTATATATAACCATGGTACATGAGTACTTGATTCTGCTTTGAATTATTAATACCCAACTTCGTGTGAAGGGTATGAAAACTATTTGTGAACTCTGACACATCTTGATTCATCCCCTGTCGTAGTGTGGTCCATTTTATGTACTTATCTCCATAGATCCCAACAGGGTAATATTTTTCCTTGATGACATCTCATAAATAATTCCAAGTGGGTGCGGCTAAAAAAAGTGAGAGTTCCTTCTTGTCCCTCTGCTCATAGTAGGCTTCCCACTAGTCCTTGACGTGGGGGGTGACTTTGAGGAGTGAAAAAGTAATATTTTCCCTCTTATAAAAACCATGAATCGGAAAATATCCATCCAACATATTTAACCATTTATCTACGACATCTTCATCTCTCTGGACTTCAAATATAGGAATGTAAAATTTAACTTGTACCTTAAAGAGGGTCGATCCTCCTAGGTAGCTGCTAGATGAAGATGCTTTGTCTACTGATATATATTGAAGGATTTGGGAAAATTCAACCATCATCTTGTTCCTTTTTTGCTTGAGGGATTCTTCTAGAAATATTTTAAAAGTATCTCCCACCAGTCTTGCAAGGTTTCAACCATTTCAAGCCCCAACTCCTTATACCCTGACCTTATTATGGACATGCACCAAAAAAATAAGAAAGAGAAGACTGCTTTGATACCACTAAACCAAATTTATGCCAAAATGAAATGAAACACAAATTTAAACATAAACACAAATTAAAAACGAAAACTAAGCTTCGATTCATTTATAAAAAAATACTCAAACTATTTACATGTAGAATGGAAATAAACTAGCTTAGGTGATGGTAGCTTATCTTTGAGAAGATATGTGACAGATACATGCATTCTTAACTATGTTAAAATGAGGATGAGAGAATTTTTTATTATTGAGAAACAATAGAAAACCATAAAAATCCAAATCCTAATGCTAGGAGATGAAGCGACACACATTTGTGGGCCCTGTTGGGGTTAGTTGGTACACCAACCTCCCGGGTTTGTAACTTTGGCATACGATCTTCGTTTGATGAACAATACCTCGATAGAAATATCTATCCAAGTGTTACACTAAAATTTGTCACCATGACATTTTAGTACACCCTTAGAAGTCTAAAACATCAAAGTTCCTAAAGTCAAGCCTTGAAATTAAGAGAAAATCTCATAAAAGTCTTAAAAACACTTGTACTGCACTTTCTCTTAACATTTCCTGCGGTGCCGCACTTTTTTGCTCTAAATCATGAGGATCTAAACGCAATTTTTATTCATTAAAAGTGCGGACCCCTGTAAAAGGTAAAACAAAGGCAGAAAGTAACATTTAGAAGCCTAGCAGTCAAATTTGGAAGCTTCTAGAAGTAGTTATCTGGTCGAAGGTTCGCTCTATCATGTATGTTCATTCCTCCATTATGGGAGCCTACCCCTTGATTTATGGAGCCAAATCCCTTCAAAATAGCATTCTATCCCTTCTTAAGGGGAACCATAACCTCCTTTCTTTTCCTATAAATTGAAGCCATAGTGCAGCTTCAAAGGTTGGAGTTAGTGAGTTAGACTTGGAGAATTTTTGAGGAGAAATGCTGTAAAGACTCATACTCTCATAGCCAATCATTATATGGGAATGATTACACACCCATGTGCTTTTAGCTGAGAGAGTGCAATTCTTGTCAGAGTAAAGGAAACGTCTGTTCCGAACCCCAGGAAGGCCTGTATGACATCAAGGTAGACACAGTTGTAAGGCTCTTCTTTATTTAATTTAATACGAATGAATATTGTTTTCTCTATGGGTTATTTAATTAATTATCTCATTTCTTGAATTACTTGATCATATTGATAGATATTCGATTCATGAATTGATTTATTATACAGGTGCTTTTGATTTTTTCTTGTGTTTGTGATTGCAGACCCTTGACGATGACTTTCTTCAAGCCACTGGAAAGAAGATCAGCGCTGGACTACAAGTAGGTTTCTAAAACCCTGTTATAATTAATTCCATGTCAAACAATATCTAGAGAAAATAGTTTTTATTTGTTCGTTTGTTGCTAGCTGTCTGTAGGAAACTTGGGAGGTTTGTCTTGTCCGCAAGAACGACTTATCCGTCCAACAAAATGGCGACTCCGCTGGGGAATGGATCTTGAACTTTGATTTCTTTTATTTTTGACTTGTGAATTTATTTTTTCTGATTTTGATTGATTTATACTGGCTTGGGTAGTTTATCCCTGTAGAATCCCTAAGAAATGATTTAGAGTTTTTTATTTTTTCTTTAGTTTTCTTGTGTCCAGTCTTTTCTTTTATAGAGTGTGGGCAGCTCCGCACTTTGCTTGTACTTACAGTGTGGGACCGCACTGGTTTGCACTGAATCCTGCGGACCTTGTGAAAATTTTTGGAAAATCTTAAAATCCTCTTTTCTGGATTAGCTTGTTAGATTCTTAGTGAATACCCAGACTTGTATCTTCTGTCAGGAAGCTTAATTTGGTTAAGAGTTTATTTCAGCATTTTTAGTTTTGAATGATTTTCTGAAAGATCTGCATGTTATAATGATTTTTTCTTTGTCTTTATCCCGCTCAAAGATTAGAAACCTTGGTATACCTTTAGATCACTGGTATTTCTTTTCTTTATTACTGAGTCTGAAATCATAGCAGAAATTGTTTTATGAGATTTAGATCCCATTTTTCTCATTTGCAAATCTTTAAAAAAAAAAATTGTTGATAAGTTTGGAATCTCACTTAAAAAAAAACAAAATTGGATGTTTTTTGAGTTCTTGTTGATCCAAGCAAAGAATTTCTTAGTTAGATTACAAGCTAAGGAAGACACCCTCAAATATTTAAAGTTTTAATTCAGATTTAGTCTTTATAAATTTTAGATCTCAAAATTAGTGTTTTTAGCTTTGAGTGTTATTTCTAGAAATTTTAGTGTTCTTTTGAAGAGAAACTTCGTTTGTAGTTTCGATCTTGAATAAAAGGGATTTCTTATTGAGAAATAGATCATTTTGAGTTCTCATTGGAATTAGATTTCTTTTCATTATTCTTGTTTGAAGGAAAGATTTGTTTTTAAAAGATTGCATTTCTAAACTCTTCCTTTAGATAGAATTCAATGAAAGAACAAGAATTATTTCTCATAATAGATGCATTTTTAGTGTGTTTTGAGTCAGGTCACTACATATCATCAGTTTCACTTTCGCACCTATTGTCCTAAGAAACAACCATTTAAAACAACGCTTAAATTAAAATCAATCTAGTAATTTTTATATTTCTAGGGCTCTTTTCACCAATATAGCTTAGGCTAGTGTCTTGGAGTAGGGAGTAATTAAATCTCCAAGACAATTAAAACAAACAAGTAGTTGATATTGCGGTAGGAAAAATCCAATAGTCGCTTGTATGTTCTGGGAAGCTCCTCTTAAAGGAGTCAAGCACGAGGTTATATTTGAACCAGTGGGATAATCAATTCTATCTCATTGGGAACGATAGTAGTTGTGCACGTATTAACAACGTTAAACCTCGGATAGATCGTTTTCGAGGAGCCTGGGGTCACTTGTCGGCATAAATTAGATTATGTGAAGGAGCCTTCAAGGGGATTGAGCTTTGTTACTCTGCCCTTGCGCGTATGTTGGATCGTAGATTGTTCCCCCAGGTATATTAGTTCCTGTTGGTAACCATAGTGACCATAATATTTACGATTTTTTTCCTAAGGTGACTCTAGAGGAAAGGTCCCACTGTACCTGGTGCAGAGATCGACTAGACTCACTTGGACTCTTTGGAGGGTTATCTTCACTCGATATGGTTTAAGTGGAGAAACTTGCACCGGTCTATTTCATTAAGCAGGTTGTCAGGGTAACTGTTCCAACCGCCCTTTCTACATTAAAATACTACGATGTTGGATTTCATCACCAACTAGTGTTTTTAGTGTGGGAAGTTACTGTTTGTGTGTGGTTTGATCTCCTATATTTTTAGGCGTGTGATTCATTTTTTTGTTTCCTTAGTGACTCTAGGAGTTTTCATTGAAATTTTCTTTGATTGCGTGTGATTAATAATTTTTAATTATGGTTGAATTACCAAGACAATCGCATAGAATCTAGGGGAAGCCCCCTGAGTATACACCAAGCCAACTTGAAGGGATGTGAGCTCTAGTATCGCTTATTGACAGTAGAATTACATCAACAGAAACAGGAGAATCATCTATAGTTATTCATCCTGATTATCAATCACAAACAAAAAAGCATATTCAAGAGCCAATTTCAATTTCTGAAGTTATTGGTAGTATTTCTCCTTACAGTGAATTAGCTGAAGAACCTGAAATTTCTGAGCCTGACACTGAACCTGTTGTATTAGAACCATCTTCAGGATTTGTTACTCCAACTTCTAGTGATCCTGGTTCACCTAGGGTAAGACATCGCATTACTGAAAATCTTCCTTCTGACCTCATATCTATTGAAGAATTTGTTGGTCTAGACGAAGACGTAACTCTTCCCGAAACCTAAGAAACTTTGAATCTTAGGGATCGTGAATCAATATTCTATAGTCCTTTTATAACTGACGCTTGGTATTTATCATTGACATATTTTTTAGAAAACTTGGGTCTTATTTATTCACCACCCCAAATTCCTTTTCATCCTACGCCAAGAGGTTATTATCCTTCATCAACTATGTCAGGTGAGTCATATATGTTTTCCCAATCTCCAGAAACATTTTTATACGGTGGCCCTTTTGTTCCTTCGGGGTACCATTCACTCTCTGGTACTTTCTCAGGAGCAACTCCTCGAACAACTGAACAAGTGTTATCATCTGGTAAAAATGGAATTAAAACTGAAAAGTTGAACGCGGAGAAAATTTTTATGATGTCTGGTAATATTCCAAATCCTCAACCTCAAGGTAGTCAGTTACCGCCTGGGGGGCACCCTCAAGGTAATTTTTTACCAGTACAAACTGTAGGACAATATTATTTACCTGGAGAAAAACCTTAAGGACAATACATACCTCAAGGTTATCAACCTCAAGGACAGTACATACCCCAAGGTCAATCCTAGACTCAGTATCTTCCTCAGGGTCCTTATCAACCCTAGATTCAGTACATGCCTCAGGGTTATCAACCTCAAGGTCAGTAGCCAACTCAAAGTTTCCAACCTCCTTCCAGTCAACCATTATTACAAGGAGTTGGAAATTTACCAGTTAATTATCAACCCTACATTCAACCAGGTTATGCTCCTTCATATGCACAACCTTCTACGGGTCAATACCCCAGAATGAACATGGTGTGGAATCCATCTGAAATTCAACAGAATATGCAACCTAATGTGCAGTTACCTAATCAACCTAGACAGCCTATAGTTTTTGGTCCAACCCAGCAACCTATCCAACCTACTGTTCAAATCCCTCCACCTGGTTCTGTTCAGCAGCCGGGCCTAGTACACCTCAGAGTCCGCCTCAGACTGCTGCAGCTACTACAACTTCTGTTCAACCTACAACAACTGTTTCTAGAGTATCTGTAGCTCCGGTTTCTTCTATCCCTGCATCAGTGCAAATTCCTCAGGCCTCTGTGCCATAGTCAGGACCTACAATTCAGACTACGGTCCAGATGCCTACAGGACAAGCTGGTACTAGTACGATTGTCTCTAGTCAACCACAGTTTACTTATCAATCGTACCAAGGACAGTATCAATTTGTATAGGCTACACAAAATCCAGTATATCAGTATCAACCATACCCTGGGTATACTTATCAAGTACCTCAACAACCCCAGTATGGTCTAATTAATCCTGGTTACCCAGGAGGTTTCATGATTCCAAATACGCATCCAATTCCAGGGTATCCTATATATCCTCCTCCTGGCATTGGTTTGATCACACAAGGTTTGTCAAGACCCTAGCCATTGGTTACCATCCATAGCAACTTTAGATTTATCAGATCTATCACGCCTTACGAACGATCCCATTTTTTTATCTTCCATATTTGTCGTCGATGCCTAACAAGTTGCCCAGTGATATTTTGAAGTTTGAAGGTAAGTCAGGAGAGGACCCATCTAATCACATTATGACTTATCACCTCTGGTGCGCATCCAATTCACTAGTCGATGATTCGATTTGTTTGCGTCTTTTTCAAAGAAATTTCATTGGTCTAGCTACCAAATGGTACATTGAGTTACCATGCGGCTCTTTTAATAATTTTAATTCACTAGCTACTGCTTTCTTAACCCATTTTCAGTTGCCTGTTAGATACGACAACATCACAAAGTTGTTGACTTTATTAAAACAGTCTATGTCTATGTACATATCTGATCACATTCATGAATGGAGACATAGAAGGCGTTTAGTGAAAGTCTTTATTCTGGATCAGATTTTGGCTGAATGGTTTATTAAATCGTTATTGCCCAAAATTACTGAAGATGTGGCAAAAGGAGGCGTTGTTACGGAAGAGAAAGTCATTGCTCAGGCTCAGTACCTTGACCTTGTATATACTCAGTCATGTACCCTGTATGATAAAATCCCCGATTTACCAAGACCTGGTCAATTAACTACAACTCCTTCTGGCTCTCATGTCACTGATGGTGTAATTGGTTCTGTTAGCACTAGTAAAAGTAAGAAGAAGTCTTCCAAGACCACTTCTCCTATTATCACTTTACCCGATTCACCCAAAGGATATTCTTCCCTAGAAACTTCTGCTGATATTCATGTTGTAGAGTCATCTACAACCAATTCTAAAACTGGTAGTAGGAAGAAAGGTAAGAATAAAAAGAAAAAATATTCAAAAGATAAAAACGATACAACTAAACCAACTGAAGAAAAACGTAAACCTCGATATCCTTGTCTAATCTGTGATGAGGATAATTTTACAAAAGAGTGCCCTCATAGAGCTGAGGTATCAAAATTCGTTAAGGGTTCGCCTATACCTGCTGTCTTGAAGGATCCCTTTCCCGCTCAAGATAATAACATGGTTGGATCTTCCTCCAATACACTTGAGAATATCTTGATGGTTGCGACGCGATCGCAAGATTATGGTAGTAAAAATATTGGTAAAGAAGCAAAAACATCCAATTCTGCATCAACTACATCTCCCTCAGTTTCTGATCCATTACAGATCGAGAAACAAAATCCTGACTTAGTGATTAAACTGCCTGCAAAATGTGTACTTCGTAAATCAACTTTCAATCCACATGCGAGAGCTGCTCAGAATTACAATATTGTTGTAGATTTGGCAATTTCCCCTTCATCAATGTCAGCTTTGGAAGTATTGCAATCATCCCTAGCCCAAAGAAAATTACTTTTGTCAGCTTTAGGAGCCATAGATCTCCAAGATTCAAACCTCATGATCTTCGATTTAGAGAATTTTACACCCCGCCTACCCCATCAAATGGCTTTTCATATTCCGGTAATAGTAAAAAACAAACGTATCTTTCATACTGTTGTTGATGAAGGGGCTTCTACGTGTATTATGTCATTGAAATGTTGGAAATCACTTGGTTCTCCAACCATTAACCAATCACCAACTATTCTCAAAGCTTTTGATGGAAGAGGCTTTCAGCCGTATAGTATCTTACAAGATCTACCAATAGAGGTCGAAGGAAAAATAAATAATCTAGATGTGGAAGTGGTTGATGCACCTCTGGATTACAACCTTCTCCTAGGTCGCAGTTGGTTTTACACCATGACTATTGTTGTATCATCGATTATTCATCTCATCATGTTTCCTCATAAAGGAAAGATCGTTAAAATAGATCAGCTCTCATATTATTCATCCGACCCAGCCTCTACTGATAGCATCCAACATATTGGAAAATCGACTATCCCTTATAAGGATGTCGGAGTAGGTTTGCTTAAAGATTCGGCTTTACTGGGAACCTTTTCCCTGCCTGCTCCCAACGTATAACTTCCTATTGCTAATATCAATATGATTACATCAAGTACTATTTCCTTTGATGATCCTTGGATAATACCTTTAGAATCAGAATTGGATTGTTTCGATGGCCCGGTGCCTTTGAGTCCTTTTGAGTTAGAATATGAGAATGTACAATCATTTTCTGATACTCCTTCAACTGAGTCTGATTCAGTGAATGTGATCAATCAGGAGTCATTTTCAATATTGAGCTTAGCTTCGACACCAATTCCAGATCCTGCTCAACAAGTATTCAATACTGATGAACATATTTGTGAATTCTTATCGGTAGATGAGTTACCATGGGAAGATATTCATCATAGCTCTTTGTTTTTACCTGATCTCGATCATTTTGAGAATTATTTTTCCTCCATTTTTACCACTGATTATTTCAAAGACCCTCAGAATCCTCTTTCACATTTCGATTCTGAATTGAATTTAGAAAATATTTCTACAACGGTTCCTCTTGACATTTCAGTAAAACCTGTAATTGTTGAAAACATTCATATAGGTGCTTCTTGTACGACTGATGAAATCCAAGCATATAAAGCCCTATTTCAGGAATTCTGTGACATTTTCGCCTGGTCATATGAAGAAATGCTAGGAATCGATCCGTCGATTGTTGTTCATGAAATTAATACATACTCGGATGCTAAACCTGTTAGACAGATATTACGTCAGATACATCCGAGAAAAGCTGCCACTATTAAAGCAGAAGTTGAAAAATTACTTCATGCATGTTTTATTTATCTGATCCCGTTAACGGACTTGGTATCTAATATTGTTCCGGTCAATAAAAAACCAGGAACAATACGAGTATGTATCGATTATAGGGATATAATTCAAGCTTGTCCAAAAGACAATTATCCAACCCCTTACATCGATCAAATTATTGACGATTGTGTTGGAAGTGAAATGTTATCGTTCATGGATGGATTTTTCGGCTACAATCAAATCAACATACTCCCGGCAGATCAACCTAAAACAGCTTTCATTTGTCCATGGGGAAATTTTTCTTATCGCAAACTACCTTTTGGCCTTAAGAATGCTGGCGCCACTTTTCAAAGGGCTATGTCTTATGCATTTCACGACATTAAGCACATTGTGCAACCCTACCTCGATGATTTTCCTGCTCATTATTCATGCAAAGCAGATCATATTACTCATTTACGAACCATCTTTATACGATGTAGTCATTATAAGATTCGTCTGAATCCTCACAAATGTGTTTTCTGCGTACAATCCGGATGATTTTTGGGATTTATTGTCTCAAAGGTAGGCATTCGTGTCGATTTGTTGAAGGTTGAGGCAATCCTCAATTTACCTCCTCCTTCTACTCTTCACCAACTCCAAAGTTTGCAAGGGAAATCAAACTTTTTACATCGATTCATTCCTAACTACGCTGAGTTAACGAAAGGTTTCACTAGGTTGTTGAAACAGAATATTCCTTTCTTTTGGGACGAGGTCGCTAATAGATCTTTTTATGCTTTGAAACATGCATTGACCCATGCACCGTTACTGCATTCTCCCAACTACAACCAAGATTAATTTTTATACCTCGCCGCTTCCGATTCCATGATAGGGATGGTTTTAGTTCAGGAAGATGAATTCCATGGTGAACATGTGATTTACTATCTTAATTGAAATTTGCATCCGAATGAAATCAAATATTCACATATGGAGAAGTTGGCCTTGGCAGCTGTTCAAGCTGTCCAACGTTTTCGTCATTACATAATTTTATGCAAAACAACAGTGATATCTGATTGTAACCCTATGATGTAAATCTTGACCAAACAATTGCTAGGGGGAAAATACTCCAAATGGATTGTTAGCCTACAGGAGTTTGATTTGGAATTTGAAAAATCCAAATCGAAAAAGTCATTGATATTTGCTGAAATTATGTGTGATTTCCCACGTACTGATACAGAAACTATGGCAGAACAACCAATCGCAGATGAATCCTTGTTTCTTATTAGTACAATTGATCCTTGGTATGGAGATATTATTGTTTATCTTTAGACCCAATATTTTCGGCCTGAGCTTTCACAGTGGCAACTACGAAAAATATGTTTCTAGTCTCAACAATATCATATTGTTGGCGACACACTATACCGTCATGGTGCGGACTAAATTTTTTGACGTTGTCTAACCCATGAAGAAGTCGAAAAGGTTTTACATGAATATCACTCTGGAGAATGTGGCGGTCATATGTCTGCGTACGCCACAGCCCAAAAGATATCGCGCGCAGGTTATTTCTGTCCATCCTTATTTAAAGATTGTATTTATGCGGTCCGAAAATGTCATAATTGTCAAATATTCGATCGAAAAATGCGTGCACCACATGCTCCTCTTCACCCTATAATTGCTGTCGGTCCTTTTGCAAAATGGGGCATTGACTTCATTACATGTAACCCTCGCTCGGTCAGGGGGCATGGGTATATTATTCTGGCAGTAGATTATTTTACCAAATGGGCCGAGGTGATGCCTACATTTGTGGCAGATGGAAAAATTGCAGCTACTTTCATGTTCAATCATGTGATTTCTCGTTTCGGTTTACCCCAAGTGATAATTACTGATCATGGGAGCCATTTTCAGAATATCATGATGACCGAGTTAACAGACCAACTTGGCCTGCGCCATGACAGTTCTACACCATATTATCCGCAGGCTAATGGTTTAGTTGAAGAAATTAATAAATTTTTAGTCACCATGATCAAACGAATCATTGGAATTCATAAGTCGAACTGGCATAACATTCTCTTTTCAGCACTTTGGGCATATCGAACCTTAGCAAAAACATCGACAGGTTTTACCCCTTTTCAACTAGTTTACGGTTTAGAAGCGGTATTACCCATTGAATGCGAGATACCGTCACTCTAACTAGCCATAGAGTTACTACCAGCCACTTCTAAAGAGGAGAAACATTTTTTATACTTGGCTCAATTAGATGAGAATCGGTGCACCGTTGCATTAGCTACCGAGACTCATGCGAAAAGAATGAAAGCTCAGTATGATAGAAGTGTCACCCCTCGTAATTTTTTAGAAGGAGACCTAGTTTTGATTTATGATCAAGCCAACGATAAACTAGGGGCTGGGAAATTCGAACCCATGTGGCATGGTCCTTATATTGTCAAGCGAAAGCTTACAAAAGGGCCTATCAATTGATTTATTTTGACGGGGTCTCTTTAGGTAAACCCAAAAATGGAATTTATCTGAAGATATATTACGCTTGATTTTTGTGTGGGGATCTTCTCTGTATATTAGTTACTTTCTAGCTGGTGTCCTATAGATTAGAAACGTGTGCCTAGCTTAAGTGTGATTTTAATACTATTTCTGCTTATCTGGATTACTCTTGATATCGCATATGTCGACTTCCTTTCAAACATATATTGGTTTTGCTGATGGTGCTTGTTGTAGTACACGGAAAATCTCTTCCGCAACTTGGATTATTTATTCACCCACTGACAAGTTAGTATCTATGCATGGGGTAAGCCCCGGTCAAACAAAGAACAATATTGCTGAATATAGTGCAGTTATTGAATTATTGTCGGAATCCATTTCATTTGGAATTCAGAGTTTGATCGTTAGGTTAGATTCTGAACTCGTTGTATTACAGTTAAACCAAGTATATGCCATTAGAAACCCAATATTATTAAGATTATTTTTAAGGGTTCGTCTCTTGGAATGAGAGTTCGATTATATTGAGTATCAACACATTCCAAGAAATTTAAACACATTAGCATATGCAATAGCTTCAAGTGTTATAAACAGACATTTTCAATAATAAAGTAATAAATCAACATTTGATAACATGATTGAATAGGTAACTAGAAATAATAGTATATCATAGTATAGATGTAGTGTTCAAAAAATAGTACATTGTCTTCGATCATAGGTTCAAAACGCCTTATGATCAGAAAAAAGTGATACAAAAAATGAGTTTATACAGTCAATCATCCACTGTCTGTGGTAATGATCATGAAAATACACTACTTCTCATGCCACTCTACTAAAAAATCTCCTGAATGGTCCAGGAACACCAATGACGTATCTCTGTAAACGGAGTGGAATGTCATCTATGGTGGTCTCAGGGATGTCCATAGTTAGCTGCTCCAAATGGTGCTCCAAATCAGTCAGGATCTCTACTGTCTAATCCTATGGTGGTGGTGTCGTTGCTGCTGCATCCCTTTGCCTCCAGTCAAAGGGGCAGAGAGTGGCTGGTCGACGTGGACCCACATCTGCATTTGAAATTTTTGTTATCAGTTTGGATGATTTAAAAACAAAAAAAAAATTAGAAATTAGAACATGTTAAAGAGAATTTTTACCTGACTCATCCCACTGAGCTCCTGGAGGAAGTGGCATATCTCGATCGCCGCGGAAATCTATGCTCGCATAAGGAAAATCCTCTATCACAAAAATTTAGTGTTCTAACCAACGAAAATAAGTCGAGGGAAATCGAACAGTCTCCCCACCCTCACTGTGGCGGGCCATCAAAGCAACCCATCGAACCATCTGAGGCTCTTGAGGTCTACCAGCATCAGCAAGAATATGTTACGGGGCTAACAGAAGAATCCTCGCTAAAGCAAAGGTAACCACAATAGATCCATATCCGAAGTTGTTTAACTTCCCATTTTTTTCTCTAGTTAGTTGGCCTTTGACATTAGCCAACACTGCCTCACACCAGTTGAATATGGTGCCTTGGAAACAATCTACTGCAATCCGCATCTGAGATCCAGTAGCTACATGAAAAGTTGCACTTCTGCACAACTTGGTAACGGTAAATTCAATCACTTTTAACTCGGGACAGATGATAGTTTTAATATCAATCCGTTTGTCTCTAGGATTGGCTTCATCATTACAAAACTCTAATTGCAGGCTAGCAACAGACTGGCCACCTGGCCTAGCCCCAAATAGAGAAAGTGGTTCGCCTCTCTTAGACAAACCAGTCAAAAAATATATGTCCTCCAGCTCAATTTCGAGTCGGTGGCCTCTAATCACAAAACACTGGTCCTAAACGTCCCACTTGTTTACCAACCAAGTGAGAAAATCTACTTGAGCTCTCATGCCACTGATAGCCCAGAATTTGAATAGCCTGCATGCTCTTAAAACTTGCAATGTAGGTTGATGAATCATTGCTGCTTCATCTACCTCCTCATGTTCCCGTTCTCACCAAATGAGCATTGTAAATATCCTACAATGAGTAAAATGAAGGATTAGAATCATTTAAAAAAAAAAATTGGGTAGTTTGGGAGGAAATTGTGTTTTTAAATTCGTTACGGTGCTCCCACACTTTACGCTCAGAGACAGTGCGTAGCTCCGCACGGGCTCTGTGTTAAAAGTGTCGAGCCCCAACATTTTCCTTTGTGAGAAAATGTCGGGGTCCGTAGGTACCTAGTTTCCTACCTGCGGACCCCCGAGGGCGGATTTTTGAACCAATTTTCCTCCCAAAAATGAAATTTAGACCCTAATTGAGAAAATGAATGGATGAAAAGCAAGGAAAAGAGGATGTGGATTACCTAGAGTAGACGGTTTTCGATTTCAATGGTCGGTTTGTCCAGATTCTTCTCTAAGGCGTTTTTTCCCAAAAGCTCTAAAATTTTCACTCCAAACTCAAATGGTAAAAATGAACTTGAAAAACTCTTTTTTATAAGTTTTTTTGAATAAATGAAATTCAAATTTGTTTATTTTTCACTTTAAAAATATGGTTTTTCAAAATATTTTATTATTGAAACAGGTATGTTTAATTGTTTGAGCTTTTTGTGCAGAATACTAGATTTTTCAGGAAAAATGATCATTTTTGACGAAGAGTATACTTTTATCACTTTTTTCGGGCTCTTTAAAATTTACGAAAAAGAGAAACCATGGAGTCCTCTTTTAAGCCCTTTTCAAACTCTCTAAAAATGAAAAGATTGCCGAGTACTTGACTATTCGAACTCGTTAAAGGAAATGAATGATCATCCCTTTAATATAAGTTTACCCCTTTTCCGGACTGAAATGGAATATTTACGAAAAAGGTATACGTTGACTAATCATGGTCAATAGAGTTCTCTCTTGCATTATTTTATCCTTTTCAGGCCTGAGAGACTAAACTTATGAAAAAGTGCACCCATGGAGTTTTCTTAAGTTTTTTCTTCTGACTCTCTAAAAATGAAAAACACTGAGTTTCTCCTATACTGGACTCGTTAAAATTTAATAGTAAAGGACCTGTTGATTACAAACAAGAATGGACCACTCCTTCTTAGGGTTCGATTTTAAACTAAGTTGGACTCATCCGAAGGATGAACTTATAAACACGAAAATGTTATCCTCCTCAATATTGTCAAAAAATAAAGAGGTACTTTCCAGAAATGGTGGGGGAAATGAGAGAAAAAAGATTCATTTGTTACACTTTGATTTGTAAAAGCATTACACCACTCTTGAACACGACACTTTTGTCACACTTCTACTTGGGTTGGGAAATCCTTTGCCTATCAGTTAATCAAACCATATTGAAGGTATTTAGCCAGTTTCAGGGTATTAGCCTAGGGAAACTATCACCAAACCATCTACAGTGTCGTTATGTGTTCAAGAGGACAGTCAAACAAACCATTCATCATCAAAAATTTGTCTCCATTCACGTTGACCATCTCTAAGTCAGTCCTTGCAAAAAATTTCTTCAAAACTTGATCTATGGTTTCGTGGCGTGAGCTTGCTTATGACGGATCACTTTCTATCGATGGCAACTCATCATCTAGGAAGTTGATCTAGAATCCGTCAGTACCTTGAAATATGCATGCCTTAATGGCAGGTTTCTCGCCTTCGACGACAGGTTGAATCATTGACCTTCGATCGAACGATTCCGTGAAATGTTCGACTTTAGATCAATTATTCACATTTCATGGACTGTACTGAGTACTTTGAGAGCCATTGTCATTATTGGTGGTTTCTCTCACACTTGTTAACAGTTCACATCATTGATTGGTAATCAAGTGGGTTCTACCATGTTCGACTTCAACACATTTAATCGCATGGATAGAATTGTACTAGTTCGGGAAGCAGAAATCAAGACCTTGGATCTAGTTTCCACCATCCAGGCTGTGAGGAGTTTTATTATTCAGTATGCTGTAGAAAATTCATTATAGATTGTTGTGCCCATGCTGTGTCTACACTATTGATTTAATGTTAAAATCATTTCTGTATCAGAAAAATTTTAGTTAGTTTTGATGTGAGTATGGGAATGCCTACCTCAGCGACAATATATATATATACATATATATATACATATACATATATATATATATATATATATATATATATATATATATATATATATATATATATCTTTGTGTGTGTGTGTGTTTTGCATTGAATGTTTTTACAAGGTTTCGACTGGGATGTCCATAGGCTAATCCTTGAAATGATAAAGCACATCACTCTTCAAATGTTCTCAGACTTCGCACTTTAGGGGGCAATTTTTTACACTGAAAATTTTCACCATGAAATTTTAGTACTCCCTTAGAAGTCTACAACATCAAAGTTCCTAAAGTCAAGCCTTGAAATTAAGAGAAAATCTCATAAAAGTCTTAAAAACACTTGTACTGCACTTTCTCTTAACATTGCCTGCGGTGCCACACTTTTTTTATCTAAATCATGCGGAGCTAAATGCACTTTATATTCATTAAAAGTGTGGACCCCTGTAAAAGGTAAAACAAAGGCGGAAAGTGACATTTAGAAGCCCAACAGTCAAATCTGGAAGCTTCTAGAAGCAGTTATCTGGTCGAAGGTTCTCTCTATCATGTATGTTCATTCCTCCATTATGGGAGCCTACCCCTTGATTTATGGAGCCCAATCCCTTCAAAAGAGAATTATATCCCTTCTTAAGGGGAACCATAACCTCCTTTCTTTTCCTATAAACTTAAGCCATAGTGCAGCTTCAAAGGTTGGACTTAGTGAGTTAGACTTGGAGAATTTTTGAGGAGAAATGCTGTAGAGACTCATACTCTCATAGCCAATCATTATATGGGAATGATTACACACCCATGTGCTTTTAACTGAGAGAGTGCAAGGCTTGTCAGAGTAAAGGAAATGCCTATTGTAGACCCCAGGAAGGCCTGTATGACATCAAGGCAGACACAGTTGTAAGGCTCTTCTTTATTTAAGTTAATACGGATGAATATTTTTTTCTCAATGGGTTATTTAATTAATTATCTCATTTATTGAATTCCTTGATCATCTTGATAGATGTTTGATTCATGAATTGATTTATTATACAGGTTCTTTTGATATTTTCTTGTGTTTGTGATTGTAGACCCTTGACGACGACTTTCTTCAAGCCACTGGAAAGAAGATCAGTGCTGGACTACAAGTAGGTTTCTAAAACCCTGTTATAACTAATTCCATGTCAAACAATATCTAGAGAAAATAGTTTTTATTTGTCCATTTGTTGCTAGCTGTCCGTAGGACACTTGGGAGGTCTGTCTTGTTTGCAAGAACGACTTATCCTTCCAACACCAAGTACTACAACTATCAAATGAAAGACCTTTCCACAGCTAATGAGTTTTACCATTTCCAAAAAAATGTCGTTTAGGGCCTCAAAATGGCCTCGGAAGTTCATGAGCTAAAAATATGCCAAAAATAGTAAATTATGTTGCAATTAAGTAAACATAAAGGAAACACTGCTGGAGGTCCAATTAGAATAGGATGGTGGCCACCAGTATCTAGATATATGATTCCTCCCCCCTTAGGAACCAATGGTCCCCATTGCGTTGAGTGCCTCCATGAGATGGGGAAAGTTTTGCTGAACTTGGTCCCTCATGAGCCACTTGCCTTGGTGCAGGAGTTGGTAAGCTTTGACAACCCGATATAGTTGGATCCTTTGTTGGAGATTATTATTAATATGTGTGTTCATGATCTGATCAATTGTGGCATGTTCCATGCAGTTTGAGCTCTATTGGTTTTAGCTTTTCAACAATGTTTGATGTTTTCCAAAAATGGTGGAAAGTTTGGTCGAAGGTGGTCCACATTGAACACGGGGTGTAGGCCAAGGAATGGAGGAATGTTGAACTCAAAATTATTGTCTCCCATAGCCCTGGTGATGGTGCAAGGCCCGCAACAGAATGGTCAGATCTTCCGATGGGCTTCGATAAGGCGTTATTTCTGTAAATGAAACCAAAATTTGTCGCCCACATGAAACTTATGTAGCACCCAATGCTGATCATGCCATTATTTGTACAAGGAATTAGATTTATCCAATATGTCATGAACCTTTTGGATAATGTTCTAGATATGTTCATTGAACCTGGTTTCTTTATCAACCTTAGACTATACATGTGTGAGTACTTCCTATGTAGTCACACGAGGCATGACAACATCAATTGGACACAGTGGTTGAAATTCTAGGCCCACTTGAAAGGGGTTGCAACCCATCAAGCTATGGAGACATCTATTATAACTATGTTTCACATAGGGAAATTTATCATCCCATGTTCATGGATGCATGGAATTTTACATGCGTATTATGTGCATGATTATCCTATTGACGACCTCTATCTGGACATCAATATCGGGATGGAATGTAGTCAACTTGGTGTGCTTGGTGTCCAATAATGATCAGAGGCTCAACCAAAATGTGCTTAGGAACCTAATATATTGATCTAATATAATGCTTTGCAGGATCCAAAAATGTAGCCACACTCATTCAAAGAAGAGTTTGATAGTGTCCTCTATTGTGATACTCTTCTTGTGTGCTGCCAATATAGCCATCTAAGAAAATATGTCCATGGCCACAAATACACAATAATTACGCTTGGTAGAACAGAGGCCAGACAAATAATCCATGGAGATGGATTCCCAGGGCTGGATAGGAGTAGGTAGAGGAGTGTATATGCCTTCCTTCTTTATGGTTGGCTTGGTGATGGCATAGGCAGTGCAGGATATGATATATTTTCCAACATCCTGTCAAATTTTTTGCCAATAAAAAAACTTCTGTAGTATTGCCACAATTTTCTACACACCAAAGTGTTTTGCAACCCAACTGTAGTGCATCTCACAAATCAAATTGGCATGCTCGCTTGAAGGAACAAAATTTTTTCCTAGGTGGCATAATAACACATTAAGGAGGTGGAATTATGGTACTTGCTTGCCATCCACTAGAATATGTATGTGGTGGTGAACTCTAGATCATTTTTGTATAGTTGCGGACATCTAGATGTCTTGCGGCTACAAGGGTTGAGAATATTGGTCAGTCCTGCAACTGGGAGTTGAATGAGGAAATATACAACATGATTGGTGTTTTCCTCCTTGTATTTAATGTTCCAATGGATATTTTTCAGATATGTGGACCACTTCTGATGGTGATTGTTCTGCAAATTCCCCTGTGACTGTATGAACTGAATAGGTCAATGATTTGTGTGGATGAATTTCTCCTTCACCATAATGTAATGTTTATATTATAAGAAATCCTACACGATGGAATACATCTCTTTATCATAGGTGGGTGGCCCCCTTGAGATGGTCAAGAAGGTCATCAATCCATTGGATTGGATACCTGTTCCTGACATTTATTTTTCTTAGTACCTGATAATCAATGCAGAGTCTACATGTTCCATCCTTCTCCTGTAAAAGTACAATCAGGCTACCACAAGGTGAGGAACCTGGTCCAATGTGCCCTTTTTGTAGTAGCTCCTATATTTTCTTCTTTATTTTTCATTTTATAGAATAGATAGATGGTATATCATTAGGTAGAGGTGCTTCAATATGCATATCAATCGAATGATTGACTTGATAGTGAAAAGGTTCCCTTGTGGGTGAGGAGAAGATGTACCTATATTATTCCATGACCTTATCCACCTACTTTTTCTGCATGGAGGAACCCTTCATAGGGACCATGAATGCAGCCAAAATATTCTCCGTAATTTGAGAGAGAATCAGAAATAATTATTTTTTTGGTCAGCGAGATGGCCTTACTGCATTACTTAGTAGAGATCAAATAGATGGTGGTAGGAATAACTACCTAAGGTATCCTTTATAGCTTACTTAAAAAATAAATAATAATAGTGTGAGGCCTAAAATAATACAAAACATGACTCTGCACAAGTATGGTTTTCCTAATAACACATTGTAATATTCCAAAATGGAAATAGCAACAATATAACTCATAAAATGAAAGCAGCAGCAAGTATTTAACACATGAAATCATGAGACCAATATAGAACCATATTATTGATCATATATGCAACAAATAAGTACAAAAAAATGAGGCACAAACCATAGAATGTGATCACACAAGCCTCCAATACATAGACACTCTCAAAAGTGAGATGATGCTGCAACAAAAAATGTCGGAGAGTTGCTACAACATAGTTATATTATGCATAAATATAGATGGAGATGATAAAACGATGTAAAAATACTGATATAGGCCTCAATATAATCTAAACATACAGATCCGGGCACTAGATCAGTTGTCCAAGACAACCCAAGAGGGTTTCCGGAAAATGCACACAAAGTGCCAATGTAAGCTGCAGCCCTAGAGCTGAAGATATGCTGCAGAAACTAAAATGAGAAGATATGGCTGAAGCTGATGTATATAACTATATATCTACTCCAATAGATCCTCCAAATGAAATAATGGCTCCTTTACTAAAGAAATGACCTCTCAAAACAACCACTACAACTACCCCTGCAACTCCTCCCTAAAATAATGTAGATCTGGACTGATACTACGTTGTAGGGGATAAATCATCTTTGGCCTAGTGCAAAATATGTCAATAAAGCCCAAGGGGCTTATTTATAGGCCTCCCAATGGATGTAAATCTTCCTCCAATGAAAAACTAGCTCTGAATACACCCGATCTAATCCTCCACTACTGTGCCCTGAAAGACAGCACAAGAACCTGCAGAAACTGCGACAATGAAGAAAGTTGTAGCTTGGCTTGAAAACCTAAATGTGGAAATGAATATAATGCTCTCCCAAGAGGCCTCTCAAGGGAAGAGTTGGGATTCCCGTTCGGGAACACCTGGTGCTAAACAACATAGCAATCTCAACTAAACAACTGAAGAATGCAAGTAGTCTAAACAGATCATAAAAGAAATAATAATCCAAAAGCATAACCCCATATGGATTCCATTCTCTTCCTTATATAGATTATGAGCTTCCTTTCCCTTGGCCCCACTCAATTACGTCATTTCCTTCATGAAATCACTCTCCCTCCGAAACTGTGTTATTCCTCAATTAATCTCCACTCCTCCATAACAACGTTGTTGAATTGGTCAAAGTTGATTGAATAAACACGATCCAACCCCTGTTCATACTTGGAGGTGCTTTATTTAGCTGCTGAAAAGTTCTCCTTTCACACTTGAAGTTTTTTTATTGCTGCTTAGGAGGCTTATGGGCCTCCCCACCCACTTATTCACCTACCTAGTGATAAAAAAAACTATAATATTCCATTTAGTTGAAGGCTAAATTTTTGGAATATTACAGTCCTCCCCTCCAAAATGTTTCTGGTCTTCAAGCAACTATAAAATGAGAGAAAAATTCCTCCCCTCCTCCTCTTATGGCCTCCTCGTCAATAGTCCCCACCACTGCTCAAGATAATCTGCAATAAATCTTCCCTCCAATGGCTCCTCCCAAGTATGCAAAACCAAATAGCTCACATCATGAAAAGAAGGAAGGAGTAAGTGGAAACCTTCTTGCTATCCAACGACCTCCTCAAGGTAGGAGTGATGAAAAAAATAGGGAATCTCATTCCCAATGAGAGACTCCCATACTGTTACACTGAAAATTGTCATCCTGACATTCTGCTATGTGTATGATCTCATTATTACTCATACTTCTCCCTTTGCAAGTCTAACATATCAGTTCCTCATGTCAAGCCTTGAAAATCAGAGAAAAGTTCCTAAAAATCTCCTAAAATTTGGTGTCGCACTTTCTCTCTATCTTGCCTGCGGTCCCGCACCTAATGTTCAGTGTTCCTGCGTACCTGAATGCACTTTATCTGTTTTAAAAGTGCAGACCCCTGTAAGATCAAAAAGGCGCAAGTAATTTCCAAAAAGCTCAATAAAAGTGAATTCTAGAAGCTTCTGGAAAATATCTTGCGGTGATAGAACCGCTCTTATGAGGTGCATGTATCCCTTACCTTATGGAGCTAACCCCTTTATGTGAGGAGCTTATCCATTTGAAGGAGGATTCTATCCCTTCTTAGTTGGAACACGAAACCTCCTCTTTTCTACTATAAAAAGAGGCATTGGGTAGCCTCAAGGGGAGTTGAAGCTTTAGAATATTTGAAGTTAAGTGTTGTTGAGATTCAGACTCAGTTGATTAAGAATTTTGTGAGGAGAGATTACATACCTCTATTCGTCTTGATTGGAGGAGTGCAGAGCTTATAAAAGTAAAGGAGATTCCTGCTTCGGACCCCAGAAAGTCCTGTGCAACATCAAGGCTCGGGTTGTAAGGATTTTCTTCTTTTGAAATTAATACAAATATACTCATTTTTCTCAATAAGCTTTCAATCAATGGTTTATTTCATAGATTCCTTGATCACTATGATAAGCATGGTTTATGATGATTTCTATACAGGTGCTATGTAATATTTTTCTTGTTTGTGGCTGCAGGTTTACGAGGAAAACTCCTTCAAGTGCACAAGGGACAATAATGACTTCAAACAAGCACTGGACAAACGGTAAGTCTTTAACACCTCGATAGAGCTTTTCATAGATCATATATTCTTAGAGAAAGATTAGTTTATTTGGCTATTTGTTGCTAGATACTTTTAGTAATAGGGAGATCGGTCTTGTCCGCAAGACGGATTAATCTGCCAACACATACCCATGCTATCATCCAAATGAAATGAGCCATCCTAGGTAGCTCATCAAAGAAATCCTCAACCACTGGTTTATGCAATGTATTGGGGCTGCATGGAGAGATTAGATTTTTCCATCCAAGTTGTTACTCTCTCCATTTATGGTAAGTATGGGGCTGTTGCTGATCTTGGGCTGAAATTTCATGGCCTCCAAGAATGGCCCAAGTTACCCCACTAAACAAATCAACCATGAAGTGCCTCCTCCAAGAACTCAAGTTCTCCGAATGGCTCCTCCCACATGAAGACAAGAGACATAGTGTGGAAATCATGGTTTGCCCATTGTTTCTCCTGAAACATGCAACATGTAAAATAGGAAGAATCATACTCCCAATGGGCACCTTCAACTCTTGTGCCACTCTCCCAAAAAAGCTTCCCATAAACATAAGAGCATCATCAATATATGGAAGAAAAAACAAATGAAAACAAGTTTCCACATGACAACCGGGAGGTGGATCATAGTTCCACATATGGAACCAATGCAGTGCATCCCCTGCTTGCCTCAAAACAAAGAATAACAAGTGTCTTTTCAGCCACTTGTTTTCTGCCACAATCATCCTACAAGATAGGATCATGAAGGTAAAATGTGGTGCCAATGGTGCACACCAAGAATCATGTGGCCTCCCCCACAAACCACCAATAGAATGGCCAAAATCAATGCTGCAAATGGCCTCAAGTACAGCATAATACAATATGAAAGAAGGAATGATCCTCCTTGGTACAACATGCTGCTCATAAAAATTAAAAAAGTACAAATCATTATGCATAAATGTACATCCTCTACCATGTACCTTGGTCATTGAGCTAAAATGGCTCAACATAAAGTTCCCCCTCGCTCTCAATGAGTAGGGAAGTGGTTGTGACAACCTATCCATCATCATCTGGGCTATGCATCTCTCCTCATGCTGATATGCATCCTGCTGAATTCCCTCCCAAATGAACTCCTCCATCAAAGAGTGAAATGCATCCAAGTGCATGGAAAGAAAGTCCACCTGTGCTGCATGTAGTAGCTTCCTCTTGAGCTCAGAAACTCTAGTCAAGAAGACTCTTCCATAGGAAAAGATGACCTCATCAACCACCATGTATCTATCATCTCCCTCTAGGTCATCCAAAATCATGCAAGCACCAAGATCCGTGGATTACTCTACCAAAAGTTGAGACCTCCAATACGGATCAACCCTCCTAAGAGACAATGCTGAAGATCTGCAATGTGAAGCTTCCCATATGTTGTTGTCTTCTCCTTTGACATCCCCCATCCCAAATTCATCCTCAAAAGTGATGCCATGTTCATCATGAAAATGCTCATGCTCAAGTAGAAGTGGTGGCCTTTGGAAGTTGGCCTCCCATGAGAAGCTACCATCCAAAAACAACCTCATGAACTTGGCCAATGTAAGCATGAGTGGCCTCCATCTACTTCAATGTATGGAGGATTCCTTCCTCAAGGTAAGTATCCTCTGTTTCTCCAAATCCATGGAGCAACTCCCTTGCACCATGGTGGTGCCATCCTCCATCACTTCAACAACTTTTGTCAGCGCAGAATATGTAGTGAGAGTGGGTAATTCTGAAAATGGGAGAATGGCTCCCTCCTCCTTGAGTCTACCCCAGGCTCTCTACGCTGTAATAGACCCCTCCAAAGTATCCACCCATCCAGGATCTAAGAGTTTTGTAACTCCATGTGAATCATCTCTCATCATCTCCTGATCTGGTGGTCTCCCTACTGGAATGCCTCTATGTAGTGAGACATTAATGTCAATAATAGACTGCTCATATGGATGGACAATTTTTTCCCAGTCCTTGCTGCGCAAATCAGTCTGCCTATTTTGTGCATCAACCTTCTGAAATAGATAGGGGTGTGTGCTTCTCATCATATGATGCTGGCCATCCTCCCTAACTTCTCCCTTCATTTTCAAGGTTTCACAATCTATCAATAGTGGCACATGTTCTTCAGTGATTGTGCCTTGACCTCCACATATGAGATCCTTGGGAACTTCTTGCAATGATAAAAAAATCCCTCTTGTTGGAGCAAGTGCTCCATCTTCCTCTGCATGAGGTGCTAGATATGCTCTAGATATGATAGCGATTTTGTCCACAACCTTCTCTTCTTCCTCAATATGAATGGGAGTCACTTTCTCTATAAGAGGATCCTCTTTTGACATGCCCTCTTGTCCAAGAATAGGAGATGAATATCTTGCCTCTAGCAAAGTATTATGCAAGATGTGAGCCTCTTCAACAGTTTTCTAAAATGGAGTTGAGTTTATAGGTCCTCTCAACCCATGCAAAAGTTTGGTTTATTTAACTCCATCAAAGGGGGTTCAGAATGTTTTCCATCAAACCTTTCCACTAGTCTCCTAGTGAACTTTTCATAAGTAGATGTATGTTCGTTTTTTAAAGAAAAGGACTCAAATATCCACCAAGCATAGACCTTACCTCCAAAATTCAGCGTTGCAACTTTGATGGCTTCCTTCTCTGAAACTTGGTGCTGCTGCAAATCGGTGTCTAGCTCCTCCACCCAAGCTCTTGCTGAACATTTCTTTGAACCATCAAAAGTAGATAGAAAAAATCTACCCATATCATGCTTCTTTCTCCTCTCCACCTTTATCTTTCAAAAATCTTGGAAGGTGATATGATCTCTGAACCTCTTAGTTTGAGATTCATATTCTTACAAATAATCACTAAGAGTTTCCCTCCTAGGCATTTCTTCTTCTTTCATCTCCCTCATAGTAGATATGGGCATATGAATGCATTGTGAATCATGGTGTGTGGTTGCATTCTCACACTCATCATGTGAAAATATAGAGTTTTCTTTAGATCCAAACTCCTTTGGAGATTCTCTCTCCCTTCTCATCTTCTTGAGATCTCATTTAATGCTCTACATAGTTTGAAAGAGAAGCTTTGAGAGCTCCTCCTCCTCTCTTCCTCCAAATAATGGAGTCTTCTTTTTGATTTTTTTTACATCTCTTCTTCTTGTGAAAATATGCCCCTTATGGTGACATATTGGCTGAATGCATAGGCTGAGCCAAGATTATGCTCCGATACCACTGTAATATTCCAAAATGGAAATAGCAGCAATATAACTCATAAAATGAAAGTAGAAACAATTATTTAACACATGAAATCATGATACCAATATAGAACAATATTATTGATCATATATGCAACAAATAAGTACAAAAAAATGAGGCACAAACCATAGAATGTGATCACACAAGCCTCCAATATATAGACACTCTCAAAAGTGAGATGATGTTGCAACACAAAATGCTAGAGAGCTGCTACAACGCAGTTATATTCTGCATAAATATAGCTAGAGATGATACAACAATGTAAAAATATTGATATAGGCCCCAGTAGAATCTAAACATACAGATCCAGGCACTAGATCAACTATCCAAGACAACCCAAGAGGGTTTCCAGAAGATGCACACAAAGTGCCAATGTAAGTTGCAGCCCTAGGGCTAAAGATATGTTGTAACAACTGAAATGAGAAGATATGTCTAAAGTTGATGTAGATAACTACAGATCTGCTCCAATAGATCCTCCAGATTAAAGAATGGCTCCTCTACTAAAGAAATCGCCTCTCAAAACAACCACTGCAACTACCTCTACAAATCCTCCCTAAAATAACGCAAATCTAGACTGATACTGCACTGTAGGGGATAAATCCTCCTTGGCCTAGTGCCAAATATGTCAATAAATCCCAAGGGGCTTCTTTACAGGCCTCCCAATGGATGGAAACCTTCCTCCAAGGAAAAACTAGCTCTGAAGACACCCGACCTAATCCTCCACTGTTGCGCCCTGCAACACAGCACAATAACCTGTAGAAACTGCGCTGATGAAGAAAGTTGTAGCTCGAACTAAAACCTGAATGTGGAAATGAGTATAATTCTCTCCCAAGAGGCCTCTCAAGGGAAAAGGTGGGATTCCCGCTCGGGAACACCCGGTGCTAAACAACACAACAATCTCAACTAAATAGTTGAAGAATGCAAGTAGTCTAAATAGACCATATACAAAATAATAATCCAAAAACATAACCCCATATGGCTTCCATCCTCTTCCTTATATATATTATGAGCTTCCTTGCCCTTGGCCCCACTCAATTAGGTAATTTCCTTCATGAAATCAGTCTCCCTCCAAAACTGTGTTATTCCTCAATTAATCTCCACTCCTCCATAACAACGTTGTTGACTTGGTAAAAATTTAACTAAATCAACATGATCCAACCCCTGTTTATACTTGGAGGTGCTTTATTTAGCTTTTGAAAAGGTCTCCTTTCACACTTGAAGTGTTTTTATTACTGCTTAGGAGACTTATGGGCCTCTCCACCCACTTATTCACCTAGCTAGTGATAAAACAAACTATAATATTCCATTTAGTTGAAGGCTAAATTTTTGGAATATTACACACATCACAGACTTCAAGAGGAGAAACATTACACAATACCTCATCCATGAAGGGATTGATGTTGTAGGGAAGATGACATTGTTGGATTACACAAAGATCTTGTCCTTGGTGGAGCCACCTAATGGTGAATGGATGTGGGTGTGGTGTGGTAGGTATTCCCAACCGCTTAATTAACTCTGCAAAGATGAGGTTATTTTAGCTCCCGTTTTCGATAATGACTTGTAGCAAATATTCCTTCACCCACATTTGTGAGTGGAAGATATTCTCCCCGTCCTTTGGATCTTTAGAATCAATATTATGGACCTTGGTGGTGGCAAAAATGGCACTGGGTTTTGCATTGATAATAAAATTTCCTTTGTCATTCCCCTTGTCAAGTTCTGACTCAGAGTTGGAACATGCATTTGACTCTAACACCTTCAACTTGACCACAAACGACTGCTTGGCACAATACTCACTTGTGTTGTGAGTGGGGCTTTTGTGGAACTCACACCACTTTCCTTTGTCCTTCTTCATCTTTGTGGTGCTATTATTTTCATATGGCTTCGATGGGTTTTCTTAGGTCACCACACCTTTGATTTGTACTTTTTTATATGGTTTTGGGTTGTTGTTTCCCTACTTCAAATTCGCAGATACAAAGTATCACTTCTTTTGTTTAAATTTTTTCTCTATCTTGAAAACATATCAGTATGCAATGAAAGGCGAGGATATGCCCAGGAACTCCAGCTTGTATTGAATGTATTTATGTAGACAACTGTGATACATGAGTATTAGATTCTGATCATAATCCTTGA
Source organism: Pinus albicaulis (assembly GCA_034641835.2). Taxonomy (NCBI): domain Eukaryota; kingdom Viridiplantae; phylum Streptophyta; class Pinopsida; order Pinales; family Pinaceae; genus Pinus; species Pinus albicaulis. The sequence goes on along the minus strand of CM076575.1, from coordinate 1,344,803,401 downwards.
TACCCAACTCCGTGCGAAGGGTATGAATTTTTTTTTGAACTCCGACTCATCTTGATCTTTCCTTGCCATAGTGTGGTATATTTTATGTACTTGTATTCATAGCTCCTGACAGGGTATTATTTCTCCTTGATGGCATGTCGAAAATAATTCCAATTGGGTGCAGCTGAAAAAAGTGAGGGTTATTTCTCGTACCTATGCTCACAGTAGGTCTCCTACCAGTCGTTGACAAGGGGGGCAATTTTTAGGAGTGAAAAAATAATATTTTCCCTATTGGAAAAATCATGATACAAAAATATCCTTCCAACATATTTAACCATTTATCTACGACATTTGCATTTATCCGACCTTCAAATATAGGAATGGAAAATTTAACTTGTACCTTAAAAGGGTGTGGCACCTCCAAGGTGGCTTCCAGATGAATATACTTCACCCGTTGATACTCGTAGAAGGATCTCGGAAAATTTATACATCATCTCACTCATTTGTTTCTCGAGGGATTCTTCAAGCAATATTTTGAAAGGATCTCCCACCCCCTTGTATTTATTTTGTTCTTCCATGGGAGGCTGTCGAGTCAGTGAGGTTGGTCTTGCAAGGGTTCAGCCAATTCAAGCCCTAACTCATACCCTAACCTTATTGGGGACATGCACCAAAAAATAGAGAAAGAGAGAACTAATCTAATACCATTGATCCATATTTATGCATGTACGAAATGAAATATGGAAACATAAACAAAAAGCTACAATGAAAAATGAACTTCAATTCATTTATAACAAAATATTCAAATTGTTTACATGTAGAATGGAAATAAACTAGCTCGGGTGATGGTAGCTTATATATAAGAAAATATGTGACGGTTACATGCCTTCTAAAGTGTGATAAAATGAGGCTCATAGGTATTTTTATTGTTCAAAAGGGAAAATCCTAAACATCCAAAAATCTAATCCTAGGAGATGAAATGCTAAACGTTTGTGGGCTGTTGTTGTGAAACCAGCTCCAAAAAGAGAAGAAAATAGATATCAATGCCTTATAAATAAACCACTTCGAGGGGGAAACCTCCAATACATTACATGAATGGAAAATTCTTGGATGATACAAATTACAAAACATCCTTTCTATATAGGAGTCCATGGCGACACAATGTAATCCTAGTGGGGCCACAATGTAATCCTAGCCGGCCTAACAATAATAATTTAGGGGCACAATAATAACAATATGGGGGTTACAGGGGCACAAAAATAACAATAATGGGGGCTACACTAACACAATAAGGGACTAAACTATTAATATAGGGACTTAACATGCCCCTCTCCTTCAACAAGTGTTGTCCTCAATGCTTGATTATTTCTTGATGCTTCTGTATAAAATTCTCATCCTCCCATGTGGAATCTTCTATAGGAAAGTTCTTCCACTTGCTGAGATACTCTGAAATTGATCGTACTTTTTGAGTTCTTGTTTCTATGACTACTTCAGAACTTCTTTCGATATGATGTTGATCTTCCTGTTGTTTCATTAGATTCTGCACCAAAGTTAGGTTATCCTTTGAGAGTTGGAGAACTTGTTGTTGATACTCGTTGTGATATTCCACTAATTTATCATCCATATTAGCTATTATTTGATCCTTCAAACCATTCAACTTAGCTTCCATTTATTCTTTTAAACCATCTATGTCATATTCGGTTGCTCTTCGTAAGATTGAAATTTGTTGCACTTGGTACTGTAATTTTGATATCTCATACTGCAATTCTTCCTCTTTATGCGTCATAGTATAGATTTATGAGGGCTTAATGGGTATGTAATTATTTTTTGGAGGCATTATAGAACCCATTACTGATAAAAATTCTTCAATATGCCCTTGGAATCACTTCAAACTTCTTTTTCAAACAAACGTTATGCAATTTTAAAAAACAAGTACACACCTTTTTCTTGCTTTTGAGTATCTATATATTGAAACTGAATTATCTCTGTAATTTAAAATCTTCAATATCTAAAATTAGACCCTGAAGTAGCCCTCTGAATCTTCTTTCAAATTCCATAGGTCTGACCTAATTTGGAGTCTTCAAGACAAAGATATTCCCAATCTCCCACGATGACCTAATTATGGACTAGTTCAGTAGAGAAAACTTGTACAACTTGCCACATGTCACTGTTTCCTCCTTTGGCTCTGAAATTGATAGAAATAAAAATATGTTCCATGTAATTCCAGTCACTTTTTACAAGATTCCAATCCGCTGCTCAGAGAGAGAGCTATAAATATTTTCCCACGATCACCTCTTTGAGATGAAATTCAGAAGCCTCAAAAAGCCCTAACTTCCACAGATCATATCTCCGAAATTATTGCGAAAAAATATATGAAATTTTGCGACAATGTTCCTCAGGATCGTAGCTTCGCACCCTAAAAATTTCAGCTTCTGAAACTTTGTATAAAAAAATTTATTACGAAAATACCATGATGACCTGTTTAGGTTAAATTCAAGAGCCTGCAAAATGACCTAACTTGCACAGATCATATCTCTGAAAATATTGTGAACCAAGCTCTGAAATTTTGCGAAGATGTTCATAAGGATTTTGGCTTTGCACTCTAAACATTTCAGATTCTGAACCTTTGTAGAAAAAAAGTTATAGCGAAAATTCCACGATGACCTGTTTGGAGTAGCGAAACCCTAGAATCTCAAAGCTGTGATACCAAATGTTGTGAAACCAGCTCAAAAAAGAGAAGAAAAGAGATATCAATGCCTTAGAAATAAGCCACTTCAAGGGGGCAACCTCCAATACATTACATGAATGAATAATTCTTGGATTATACGAATTACAAAACCTCCTTTCTATATATAGGAGTCCATGGCGACACAATGTAATCTTAGTGGGGCCACAATGTAATCCTAGCCGACCTAACAATAATAATTTAGGGGCACAATAATAACAATATGGGGGTTACAGGGGTACAAAAATAATAATAAGGGGGGATACACTAACCTAATAAGGGACTACACTATTAATATAGGGACTTAACAACTGTGTTGGGGTTATTTGGTACACCAACTTCCCTGGGTCATAAATTTTGCGTACGATATCTGTTTGATGCGTACGATACCTCGTTAGAAATATCTATTCAAGGAATACAAATCTAGACTAAATTTTTTTTCCAAAAGTATTAGTTTTTCTTGTTTTACAAAAAAAAAACTTCGTTTAGGGCATCAAAATGGCTCCAAAACTTTAGGACTTGAATAATTGCCAAAAATAGTAAAATATGCTACAATTAAGGAAAATGAAAGGAAACAATGTTGGGGTCCAAGTGGAATAGGAGGGTGACCAACAATATTCACCTAGATGATTGAGCTTGGTGAGGTGCCTAAACTCCTCCAAATATCTCTTCATATTTGTCAAAGCCAATTTCATGGGAGTTCCAATTTCTCCTCTTCCTACTTTTCCATCATCATGGGTAGCTCGACTATCATTGAGTATTGGTTCAATTTAAATTCAACTATTAAAATTCCAAGTGATCACTTTAAATCATACTGTGTTTATGACAATTTTTATAACAAGGGGTCACTGTTTAAGCACCTACCATGATCATGAACCTGTCCAAGCCTGTATGGAAAGGTGTAACATTGTAATATTCCAAATTTTTCATCTGTTTATTTGAATATAAGAGTTCTTAATAAAATTAATTAATTAAGTAAATAAAAGGGTGGAGGGACCCATAACTCTTTAAGATGAATAAGATCCACTTTTGTCATGTGAATATGGATTAATTAGATCTAGATCTACATTATGGAGCAGTGGAGCAGCTTCTTAATGTGAAAGGAGCGGAGATCATGTCTCAGCTATGAGAAAGATCATGGAGGTTGGAGCAGTCAAATAAGATAATGGAGGGAATCAAATGTAAGATCATAGAGCATTCATGATGAGTTAATGGAGGAAGTGGTGCATTTAATGCACACATAATGGAGAGAGTGATCATTACATGAATACATGATGGAGATCATGGAGAGACAATGCAATCAACATAGAGACTTACGTTAGTATGAATCTTAATTGCAAGTGCATGAAAAAACACCACTTTAGTTGTGCATAAAAAACAACCCTAACAGAAAATATGGCTGCCAATATCTTCAGATCTGCAATTAGGTGATCAAGATAAATGCTGCAAAAATCTAGATCTATGCATCAAAAGACATTAAGCAGTAAATAAAAACGAGATTTACTCCATGCATCGAATAGAAAAGACAATAATATGTTGAATGAATTTTATATTAAGGGCACCTGGGAGGAAAACATAGAAGTATGTTACTAGTTCTCCTTAATGGGATGGGTTCTTGTAAGTCCTCAGCACTTCAGATCTAAAATTCCTCTCTCTTGATGATGTAGAAAAACCAGTCAAAAATGGAACTCAAAGGGAGCTCACAAGAAAAAAGATAGAAAAATATGACAATGATGGTGGATCAAAGTCAGACCAAAAGTATAGATCCAGAGTGATCTTTAGGCAACAAAAGGTGATGAATGAATGGAAAAACCCTTCTATTTATAACAAAATATTGAGTTAGTCTAGATATTGGTGCATAATTAAAATATTACTAACCAAATCAAGATCCAACTTTTATGGAATATTTTATTATTTTTGTTGGAGGGAAAAGGGATTTGACTTGGGTCAAATCCATTTATTTGTAAATAATAAATAAATAAATGATTTATTTATCATTTTAAGGATGTGGTTGAATAATAATAAAATAAATAATGATTTATTTAATAATTTAGGGGTGATTTAGTCAAATTTAACAAGGAATGTTATTTAAATAATTATTCCTCAAAAATAATAAGATAAATAGTGATTTATCTAATTAATTTTCTTGTTTTGGGTTAAATATGACTAGGAATATTAATTAAATTGTTGTTTAACTAATTATTCCTCGAGGAAAATCAAACAAATGTAGATTTATTTAATATTTCCTCATGGGGTTTCTTGTTTAGACCATAAACAACTTAATAAAGGTGGTTTACTAAGTTATTTTTCATAGTGAAAGAAATTTTAATTAGGGTAAAATTGGTCTTACATGGTGTACTTAGGTCCATCTAATAGTAACAAGTTAAATGACCAAAAAAAGGTGTAACAGATTGCCCCCCAGCGTGCGAGCGTTAGGAGCTAATTGTATGACCAAAGTACATTGTAAGAACTCAATCACTAGACACCGAAGGGGAAGTAAAAGAGAGAGAAATTTGAGGTAGACCGAAGCGCTAAAGGACTAGACCCTGAGGTGGCAAGACTTACAGGTGCGGCAAGTCTCTTTTATGAATGAGTACCTGTGCTATAGGTGGTGGGGGAGGCATATCTATGCCTGCTGAGACAAAGTACAAAGAATAATGCGTCCAGTAAACAAGGTACTGAACAATATAGTACATGCTGGCATAAACATGAGCTAAGTAAAAAACATGATAATGAATCCCACATACATACTGTGTCTGGGATAACAACCAGGACTTATACAATAATGTCTGAGTACATGAGATACAAATAAAACCCAAATGCCCTTGTAAACAGGAAAGGGCTCTGAAAATATGACTGATACATGCAAACAAAAAGGCATTGCAAGCGGCTGAGGCCGTCATCATCAAATATATGGAGCCGCATCAAAGGCTATAATGAAGAGTTCATCTGGGCATGTGGGGGGCTACCTGTAGGGCCACCCCCTCATGAGGGCTAAAAACATCTCACACACACCTGGGAATCACCGGTATCAACTGCTGCATCACTAAACCATCAAGCATATGAATCTCGATCATGATGAAAGGATCTAGTGCTGAGAAAAAATCAAGTCAAAGGGCAAGAAGGAGTCCCTTTGCCTGATCCGAGGCACCGAACAAGAGTGGAAGCTGGAACCAAGGTACACCACCCTCTAGACCTGTCTTCTGGAATGAATGATCTGATGTCGAAAGAAGGAGGTCTTCTATAGGTGAGGCAATAAGGGATCCTCAACTAAGGCACGAGAGAAAATAGTAGAGCGACTGACAGATTGACACTAGGGATGATGATGAAATGGGGGGTACTGAGTAGCGGACGGACGACTTCCCTTGTTAGAGCATAAAGGGCATAGATGACCTAGCAGCGACTAACACAATATCATGAGGGATAGGGGATAGTGGGACTGAAGGCCATAATGTGCAACACGAGAGAGGAACCAAGCAATGAAGGATGGAGGACTATAGTAAGATACAAAGGGACTTGGGATAGACTCCATGAATGTGATGGTGACTCAACTCGGATGCTCTAAAAAAGGGTGACTCGATGATGATGCCACACAGAAAAGGTCCAATGGGGACCATAAAAACATGAGTACATGATGGTTACTCACGATGAAAATCAACACGAGCATGGAAAAATGTGGAGGCAAAGTGGTGCCCCAAGTACAAGTGTTGCAGGTGAATAAATTTGATTTTGAGGAGTGGTGAAGTGACCCTTCTTGGATGAAATGTGTCCTAGTGAAGTATCAAATCACAAAAAAATAACAGATACCCATTTGAGGGCTCAGTGAGAGCTTTCCAATGGTGCAGACGGTTTTTCAAACCAAGTTACGGTTTGGTCGCAACAAGAGAAAGAAAATTTAGGGGTTTCTCTTTTAATAAGGCATTTTCCCTCCAAATTCACTCAGTTGCATGTGGAGATGTGGTGAATGTAGAGAGAAGAGAAGGCCCTAAATCTTGCGGTGATCGTAGCGGACAAACCGACCATTGGAATCGAGATCCGTCAGTTGTAGGTAAGAGGCCTAACCCTACTCTTTCATTTCAGTGGATTGAAAGTTCAATTTAGGTCCCCAGAGCTCAAGAATAGACCCTTGTTCCTCTTCATGGTCAAGTCACACTTTTTGGGGCAAAAACTGCGACCTGGGTAGCAGGTTTTGGGCAGAAATCTATGACCTGTCCCAGGATTGGGCCTAAAAAGTGTGACCTGACAGGGAGGGGTTTTTCTATGCTGTTTTTTGGCTGAGAATTGGGTTTTTTTGTTTGGATACAGTCTTTCCTATCTGTACACTGACAAATATTGTGGTTTTGTGCAGATATGGCAGAATTATAGATCAACTAGAGAGAGAGAGACCTAGGCACATTACGGTCAGAGATCTAGGAGGATTAGGGTGTCCGCAGTGCATTGGCCACGTTTGGGGTTATAAATTTTGTGGAGAACCCTTTGATGAGAGCTGAAGAGTCCTTATTGGCATATATTGTCAGCTATTGGGACCTAGACCATGAGGTCTTTATAGTGCAGGGGCACCGGATTGAATTGACGGTCTAGGATATATATTTCCTGACTGGTCTCCCATCACTTGGGATGGTAGGGAATACTCAGCCAGTGTTACTGCGAGGGCAGAACATCATGGAGTTTGTAGAGTGCCATTGTCGACTAGGTCTCCATGTCAAAGGGACAGGGATACCCATCGGGGATCTAGAGAGGTTAGAGTCTCGTTCTGTGGCTGCAACGGTGTTGTGGATCTTGGGCAACCAGGCACTCCACCACATCACTGGAGGGTAGATGATGCTTATGGAGAGTGTGTTGAGTGGGAATTAATATGGGTGGGCCCAAATTATGATGTCGTCGTTGAAACGACAATTGTCGCTATGAAATCAGCAAGTGAAACATGATTGTGCATATGGTACGGTGTTGTGCTCGCCCTTCTTTGAGAATATCCTGACACTTCGACCTCGTATACAGCTTCAGGATGGGGGCCTGAGAGAGCCCAAGATGCACTGATGGGGGAAAATACTATGTAGAGGAGGAGGTGGGGCCATCGGACGGGTGTTCTGACCCGAGTTCTTTGCTCATTGGGATTAGATGCCATTGTACATAGACGACTATCCCTATAGTGGGATGAGTTATCGTGGGGACTCAGATTTTCCACTACTACCTGGTTGAGTATGGGGGCCTGATGGTAAGTGAAAAATTTCTAATCTTTCGACCTCATATACAGCTCCAGGATGGGGGCCTGAGAGAGCCCAGGATGCGTTGATGGGGGAAACTACTATGTAGAGGAGGAGGTGGGGCCATCGGACGGGTGTTCCGACCCGAGTTCTTTGCTCATTGGGATTAGATGCTATTGTACATAGACGACTATCCCTATATTGGGATGAGTTATCGTGGGGACTTAGATTTTCCACTACTGCCTGGTTGAGTATGGGGGCCTGATGGTAAGTGAAAAATTGCTAATCTTTTATGTGCATTTTAAAGTTTCAAAATATTGTATATGCTACTGATTTGTCCACTTTTGGTATGTAGATACAGCACCAGTAAAACCAGCTGGGTATATGGGATGGCCTGTAGTATCAAGAAATCCCGGGCCCAGTGGATCGAGAGCACCGCAAAATGAGGATGTAGCGGCCCTCCTGGAGGACATTCGTCGTAGATGTGAGAGGCTTCTGACCGGTGTTTCAGAGCGCAGCTAGAAAGACTTAGATGACCAGTACATTGAGCAATGTATTGGTCTACCCTCAAAATGGCGAGGGGTCATGCAGCACATGGTGATGTCCAGACAAGGGATGCATGATCTACGAGCTGTAGGAATAGAGCCATTGGCTCGGGATCCTCCAGATAGTGATTAGTTGTGTAGGGGCATGTGGTGCCCCCAGTTTTGAGTTTTTGTAACATGCTATGGGCATGTCATATGTATTAAAGTTGATGGAATCTAAAACATTTAATACGACACATATTATGGATATGCATCATTTTGATGGTTTTATGTTATTTTTTTGTGTTAAATGCCAATCTAGAATATTGTTTACAATGCTATCCACATAGTGATTTTGTTCTCTAGGTACATGACTGAATGTAATGATTTCAAATTCACGCATTAAAAGCTTCACTCGTAACTATCTTCTAAAAAGGATAGGATTATGCACACGATAGACACCATTCAATTTCATGACAAGATGCAGGGAATCTAAATGAACATGAAGGTGGAGGATGTGATGTGAAAGGGAATCGGCTAATAAACCTCGCACTGCATCATATTCGGCCTGATTATTGGTGGTAGTACCAATGCATACACCATTCAAGAGAACAAGAAAATGCAAGGGGGTAAATATGGCCCAACCTACTGAGGCTAGATTTTGAAAGTAGCGACTTGCACCATCGGCATAACCGATATAAGGTGTGGACGGGAGGTCCATCTAAAGGGTGCCACAAGACAATAAATGGGAGGATGATAAACAATGCTGGCAACCTGAGCACAAAGTAGAAATCAAACACACACTGCGAGAGGGAGTGAGGTGGGTAGGATGTCTTTTATTCACACGTCGACGGTTAGGTGGAGTGTGAGGGCTACCAGAGGTGTAGCTTATGCTCAAGCTGTGAAAGTAACCATATAAACAGATGGTGCCATCCCGCTTATGGGCGGGAAAGATGAAGTCAGGGGTGGAAAAGGCTTCCATGATGTCATCATCACAATAGAAGATGGAGTGACTGGAGGAAGGGAGACCACATGACGCGATGAAGCTACCTGGCTCATCATCATGAGAAGAAAGGTTCACATGTGCATTGTCATGGGGGATGACGGAAGAACAAGTAGATAAGGGATCTACCAATGTTGAGCCCAGGGTGATCGTTGAAGGGAGGTCAAGTGAAAAAACAACAGAATATGCAGAGGGAAATTCCATCGAGGGTCTCATGGATGATGATAGGTAGAGGATGGTGGTTGTAGGCTTCATCATCTCGACATCTGGAGAGGGAATGTCAATGAGAGCAGGTAAATCCTCAAGCTGGCCCGCAGCATACTGCGTAAGTATGGGAGAGGCGGATTTGTTTTGTTCAACCTCGTACTCTCGAACTACCTCCAAAGAGGTGCGGTAATGCGTAAGGCGGGGAAAATGGTGTGAATAATGGCCATGGAGATCACACAAAGCATAGGGTTTATTGGTGTGAATAGTCTAAGGGTTCTTGGCTGAAGTCGAGGAAAAAATAGAGGCTTCAGGGACCGTAGACTCAGAGAACGCAACATTAACCATGGGCTTGATACGGGACAGTTTAGGATAGGTATGGTTGGCATGGCCGTAGACATCACACAAAGCACAAGGCTTTGGAGGTGGAGGAGGTGCAGGGTCAGTTGGGGAAGCCTTGTCTTTTGATGCCCTCTTTTGAGCTTTTCCCTTCTTACCCGAGGCGGTCACAATAGGAGGTGGTTCCTATTGAGGTGGCTGAGGCACTATAACAGCGGGAGAAGTCATGGGGACCAGTTGAACCGAGGTCAAAGAAAGATAAGGTTTGGGTTGACCAGGCGGGGTAGTGGCTGGAGGATTGAGGTACCAGATGGGAATCCCAAGGGTCAGGTTAGGAAGATGGAGGGTAGCCATGACAGGTACCGAATATACTCCAGGAGGGGGAGCTAGGAATGGTATCTGACCGGAGGGGTAATGGCCAGGTAGGACAGATCCAAGATGGTTGAGGCCTGGAGGAACCATTACAAGAGGGTATATGGGCTCATGAACACCAGTTGTAGGTAAAGTGCTGGGCAGAGGAGGTCCAGAAGGCTGAATTGAAGGGCTAGGAGTAGGTTGCGGAGGGCGAGGAGGCTGCTGACTAGCCGAAGCGGGGCTCTTGAGGGCAGCCTGAGACGATTGCATCATGCAAACATTCGATGAGTTGGGATCAGAGACAGGAGGAGGAAGACCAAGGAATGTACCAAGCAAGGAGGAGTCTTTGTAGACTCCGAGTGAGACACTGGTAAAAGGATCGACAGTTTTCTTATTGGCCACCGAAGAGATGATGGACTCAGGGGAGATCTGAGACTTCGGTTCGTAATATGTTAGCTGGTCAATGGTGACTATCTTGCAATTATGAGGGAAGGACATCTTGCAGTGAACCGCAGATGGGACAATAGACATTGCATAGGTCTAGCTAAGACCCAAAATAATGTTGTAATTTAAGGGGGCATCTATGACTTCTGTGTCAACGCAAACAGTCTTGCCCACAAGAGTAATGGGACAATTATGGAATAGGCCAATGGGCTGGGAGGTGTGGCCATCCCATGCTCAGATAGTGATCGTGGAAGGAGCCAACTCAGGTGATCCGAGTTGCTTCCAAACCAAAGCGAACATCACACAGGTGGATGCCCCCTCATCAATGATGCACCGGGAAACATTGGCATTCCAGACCTTGATTGGGATTTGGAAGGCAATGGAAGCAGGGAGAGGAGGATGTTCTAACCGGTCAACATCAAATACAATCAATCGATCATCGGAAGGATCTATAGTGCCCATGGAAAATAGTAGAGCTTTTCGTTGTGAAGGGCGTGACTAGAGGAGTTCCAGCATTGAAATGGCGGTAGGAGATTGCACCAAATCATCTACTATACTATACGAATGGGCAGATTTTCCAGAAGTAGCATTTTGGCTTAGTGGTCCCTTAGGGATATTGGTATGAACCTCCGCCTTAGGCTGAGGGATTTGCAAGGGACCATTAGGTGTCAAAATAGGCTCTATATATACTGAAGGAGGTGGCTCGGAGACAGACGTAGCGGGAGGCTTGTTGTACTAATGGGACCGAGTCTGAAGATTGATATCTATGGTTATGGGTTGGTCAGAATTCATCATGAGAATCTGGTAATCGGGGGTGCCATATGGAAAAGGTTGAGTGGCCTCTTGACCTTTAAGTGGTTGGGTAGCCACAAATCCTTGCTGAGGGAAAGTATTAGTAAACACAGCCGGTTGACTAGGCGCAGCACTGGGAGGGACGGAAGGGGAGGCTTGCTGTCCTCACAATGTTGCTTGAGACTCCCAAATCTAATTCATTCATGGTAAAAGAGGACAATCATGCGTGTAATGACAATAAAAACCACAACAAGAACAAGGTTTGTTCATGCGAACAAGCCTATCCTGCTTGGGTTGAGTGCCATGTTTCTGGTTAGAAGTGTTAGGAGCATTATGTTGAGGATTAGGTCCAGGATTACCAGAGGAAGATTGATTTTGAGTGCCTTTCTTCTTCTTTTTGGAAGGAGGAGGATTAGTCGCCCCCTGCTGTGCATACACCTGCCCCTGAGGGGGTGGTGGTTGCTTTAGGGTAAACTGCTTGGGTGGTTGGTTTTCGTATATCCCTCTCAGGGCTTTCCGGTGCCCGAGGCAGACAGTCAGATTAGCTATGATGTTCACAAAGATGGCATGAGCATGTTCATATTAGCTTGAAATAACTTGAAGGAATACAATAGAGAATTACCTCTTTGACGGTCTTGGAATCTCTTGGAGAACGCTGAGCAGCAAAGTAAGAGTCCTTCTTCGTCGGCTCCAAATCTGAGACCTGCAATCAGTCAAAGCACCCGCATAACTTCTAATATAACAAGTATTCTATCAATTAAATCAACAATAAACATCTAGATTATACACATCTGAGCCATTCATATCATACTAAACAAATATTGAAACAACAATATAACATTAAGCATCGAATGGACAAAACGAACATAGTTCTATTGCTTTTGAAAGAAGGAGGATTACAACCATCGGTTGTACCAAGCCCTCCTCAGTCTCCTAATCTCTCTTCTCTATCAAGTGAAGAAGTCCAAGCCAACAAACTCTCTAGGAGCCTCTTTGACTCTTGGCCTTCACAATGTCACACTATTCTCTATTCCACAAGTATACAAGAACTTTTGAGCAATCCTTCGACCCTCAATTAAGAGCCTTCAGCTCCTTCTTATAGGAGAGGGAGAAGGCCATTGTTTCCCTTCTCTTTCCACTAGTTTGGAATGGAAAAGGCTTAGATGTTTCTTTGATCTCCATGCTTTTGCCTCTCTTGGAGTTCAGTCTTCTATGGCAATGACCAATAATGAACTGGTGCTTATGCAGTTTCCTTTGTGCACTGACTCCTTTGTGAGGGAAAGTCGGAGATTCAAATCTTTCTCCGCGCTCTTTTCCCAATTCAAACTTAAAACACGGGTAACGCGTCCCTTCAGTGTAAACAGAGCGTTTCCCTAGCCACTAACGCGGCCAATGTATTGCTTAACTGCGTTATAACGCTCTTGTTCTGTTCTATATATGCGTTACCCTGGCAGAAATAGGTTTAATTTAGGTCTTTGTACTTCTTCCATATTTGTCTTCCCCTCTGAGATGATGAGGAGGTATTTTGACCTGTAACAGATGCCCCCTAAAGTGTGAGGTCAGAGACGAAGACGATGGCCGAAATACTTTATAATTTGTAGAGAGAGAGAGATTGAAAAACTGAGGAAAACCTGAAACAACAACATATGTCGGAAAATATAGTATTTGCCTAGAGTCGGGCATGTCCCATGCTCAGTAGCTTTAAACAACATGATTTCTCTAGAATAGAGATATGAAGAATCTGTCCACCAATAGGCACAATGTGGAAGTGTCTGTCATAACAGGATCAGGCTGAAGAAGCTGTCTCCATAAACAATATCGCAGCTTGGGGAAGGGAACACAACTTTAATGGTGTACCCTTTTGCCCCAAGGTCTTGACCGCTGATTCACTTAAACTGCATATTTCTCAACATGTGAATGAGGGAGTTGTCGTCGAACATGTGAGAAATCGTCTGATTACCAGTCAATAATGAAAACTGTTAACAGACGCGAAGGTGGCCACCGATAATGATGATGGTCCCTAAGATGCCCGGTACAATCTAGCGAGTGTGAATAAAAGGAGTTGAAGTCGAACACTCATAGAATCATTTGACCAAGAGCCAATGATGAAGACCCTTGATCAAACACAAGACTACCTGCCACTGATGTCTGCAAGTATCTGGGTACTGATGTGTTTCTGGATCAACTTCCTAGATAAGGTGTTGAAGTCGATAGGAAGTGATCTATTGAGAGGTAGGCACTGAGGCGTCCTACATCAGTCAACACGAAACGGAAACCAACTGATTTTGTTTATGATTTGAGATAAGGAAGAGTGAATGGGAACGTCAGACGACAAATAATTTCTGGCATAATGAACGGTTTGGTTGATAACAGGAGCAGTAGATAGCGAGATCTGCTTGAACAATAGAAGGCACTCTAACAGGGTACTAGGCAGCTGAGCGTGTTGAACACCAAAGAGTGTGTTAGGATTTTACCGGTGCAGGGACACTGGGAAATGAAGGCTAATACTCATAGATGGTAGGGTTCGGCTAACTGCGAAAGAGTTTTCTGGGAAGTGCCATGTTCAAGAATTTTGCTGCCAAATCGACCTTTTTGAAAATGTAACAGAGGTAACATCCATTTTGTCCAAATTTTTCCCCATCTGATTAAGTTTAACGAGTCCAGACAAGTAAACTCGGTGAATTTTTCATGTTTAGAGAGTCTGAAAAATGTCAGGAAAGACAACTCTGTGCTCCATCTGATTAGGTTTAACGAGTCCAGATGAGTAAACTCGGTGAATTTTTCATGTTTAGAGAGTCTGAAAAATGTCATAAAAGACAACTCTGTGCCCCATCTGATTAGGTTTAACGAGTCCAGATGAGTAAACTCGGTGAATTTTTCATGTTTAGAGAGTCTGAAAAATGTCATAAAAGACAACTCCATGTTCTGTATGATTAGGTTTAACGAGTCCAGACGAGAAAACTCGGTGAATTTTTCATGTTTAGGGAGTTTAAAAAATGTCGTAAAAGACGGCTCCATTGGGGTACCTTTGTCATGTCTTGATAACCGGGCACGGCAAAGGGGTAATAGTAAGCCCGAAACAGTTCATTTTCCGTTAGTTAGTCCATTGAATCCGGAAAAATGAGAAATCTATGTTCAATGGACGTCTGCCTCATTTTGTTATGAGTACGAGGAGACGAAGTAAACTCAATATTCTTTGTGAAATTTTTAACGAGTCCAACAAAGAAAACTCGGTACCTCCGTGAAATTTTAACGAGTCACGCGGAGAAAACTCGATTTACTTTTTCTGTTTAAAGAGCTTTGAAAAAGAGGAAAAGAATGGCTCCTTGTTCTTTGTCTCAATAGTTTAACGAGCCTGACAAAGGTGACTCGGGATTTTCTCGGTTTTATGAGCGAGAAAAAGATTCCTAAAAAGAATGCTTAGTACTTCTCCATAGTTTTAACGAGCCTGAAGAAGAAAACTCTAGGTTTTTCGGATTAATGAGCAAGAAAGACCAAAAAGAACGCTCGATGCCAACTTCGTGTAAGTTTAACGAGTCCGAAGAAGAGAACTCGAGGTTTTTCGGATTAACGAGCAAGAAAAATACCATAAAAAGAATGCTCGATAAAACATGAGTGTGTCTGTTCATAAATCTTGATCCCTTATTAGAATCATCAATACCAAATCTCAAGAGTTGCGACATGTGTACAGCGAGGAATCACGACTTTGCTGACTGACGAAAGAGAGTCATGCCCCAGAATTTGCTATAAGAAGGTCAGAAGACATTCATTTTCACTGTTTTGAGTGCTGTGAAGAAGCTCTGGAGTGCAAAAGGGGTGAAAATTTCAGCTGACGATTACGGTCAATCCGAGCAATAGTTTTCTATTCCGCGAGATCCAAGTAAGAGCTAGAACCTCCTGTTATCATTTAATTGCCAATTTTTTAGTTTTTGCTGGTTCAAAATTAGGAAATTTTGAGGCCCTAGAAAAATATTTGCGCCTAACGCGGGTCAGGAGTACAACAGCCGCGTTAAACGCACAACCCGTGAGGGATGTAAGCGTTAGAACGCTCTGTTTTGTATTAGTGTCCGCGTTAGGCGCAACATGCTTTCTAGCAATTCAATTTTTTCATTTTTGAAGTGGTCTAGGCAAATTTTAATCGGTTGGAAATGTTTCATTTGCATGTGTTCAACTGTTAATCATGAGTATCTGGCGAGAGAGAGAGCATGAGCGGGAAGAACGAGAGATGGTGACGGATGTGGCAAGTTTAATGGCTCTCCGGAGGTGCAGATTGCTTAAGTATGCCCGTTTAGAATTGATGAGGGGTTAAGAGGACCTCCTGAGGTGGTTGATCCAGCAGTGGGACGAGAGGCATCATGTCTTTCGGATTGGTGGCAACGAGCTCGCCATCGAAAAAGATGATGTTTACTTTTTGACCGGCTTGTCATGTCGTGGGGCGAGGCCCAATTTGACGGGGTCCAGAGCTGACCCTCGTTCCACTACTGATTTGATCCATGCGCATTGCATACGTGGCACCCAGGCTGTGAGTAACCGGATACCTATTGCACAGGTGACGTTGAGACCCTTGCGGTCTATTCTATGGATGATTGTTCGCTTGGCAGGCGCCAAGAGTCAGCATGTGGCTACCAAGGCCCAGATGCTCCTAGCCTTGGATTGTATGCAGCCTCAGGTTTTCAACTGGTGTGACGGTGTAGTCCGTCGGGTCCGAGCAGAGCTTACTGCATGCAAGACCCGTACTCAAAGAGAATTTGGGTACGGAACATTGATTGTTTCTTTCATACTGGAGCGGATACCACTGATGAGGCCCAGGATCCCAACAGCGCCATTGGGTCCACGCGAGCCGAGGCAGGCTCGGTGGGCCACTTTTCTTCCACGGACTGGAGAGGGTCTCGTCCGTCACTGTTTCGATGAGGGATTTTTTGATTGGCTGGACTCTCAGATCATCATGATTGAGGATTATCCCTATGCAGGGATGAACTTCACAGGTGATCCCGAGCTAGTCCTGCCCCCTGGCACCCAGTGGGGGCCCGATGGTAAGAAAAAATGATCAGTTCTTTCAAAGAATTTTTTGTTTTTAGCTTTTGAATTTTTTTTTTGTTGAAAAGGGGTGAAAATTAAGTTTTGACATGAAACTTTTTCTTGCTTGACACAGATGTGGCACCTGTCCGTCCAGCTGGGGCCCCTCGCCATGCACGGCGAGGACTGCAGCTACCCGGGGCAAGCGCACCTGTAGAGGAGGCGGAAGCCGGCGACGATGATGATACCCAGATTTTACATGAACTCTCTAGGAACCTGGAGGGTCTGAGTATGGTTATACCACCGCTTCCTATGCGGGAGGTTCCAGTTCGTCTGCAGCGGCATACTGTGGGTGTGCCGGAGAGATACCTGGTTCCTCTGAGGAGGATAGCTAGAGCAGTTGTAAGCTATTATGAGCATCAGGCTTAGCTGTTGGAGTAGATGTATTAGTGTCAGAGCATGGCTTAGTGTAGCCAAATTTTGTAAAACACCCGAAGTTTTGGGAGATTTTTCTTTCTTTTTGATGTTTACTGTGTACTGGACACGACATATATCTATATATATATATATATATATTTTTTGGTGATTTTGTGTTTTTAAATTTTTATGCATTTTTTGATGTGATAAAAATATATGTACTCATGAGTAAATCTTTTACAATAAATGTGACAAATGCCAATCTAACACATAATTTGCCAAAGAATCAGCTAATGCATTAAATTCCCTAGGAACATGCTCAAATGTGATTGTTTGAAATTGACGTTCTAAAAGTCGCACTCGTAAAAAATAACGTAACAATACAGGGTGGCAGACACGGTAATGATTGTTTAACTGCATAATAATGAGTTGGGAATCTAACCTGACCACTAAATCGGAAATGTCACAAGATGCCGCTTCCGTGAGGAGTTAGATTACTGACATGTACTCTGCCACATTGTTGGTGGCGTTACCCAGGAAGATTCCCCCGGAACCAAGAAGGTCTGACTCAGGAGTATAGAGAACCCAAGCAGCTGAAGCAATGTGTCTAGTGTGACGACTAGCACCGTCTACATACCCGACGTATGATAACGAATGCGATGAAATTTGTGCAAAAGAAAAAGATTACATGAGAAAAACACTTTAAACCAAAAAAATAATCCAGAAGCATCAAAATAAAAATAGGCAAAACTTATATACATAAAATTACAAAGCATATGCCTAGTGTGAAACTAGGCAAAATACTTCTTCAGATAGAGCCCGTTGCGGGGCTCCTCGAGTGGAATTCCATTACAGTCCTGTAGTTCGTAAGCTACTTTTGAGAGGGCTTTAGTAACGATGTAAGGACCGAGCCACAATGGTTGGAGTGTTCCTGCCCCCAAGAGGTCGTGTTTTTTATCATAAAGTAGAACAAGATCACCATCTTGGAAAGAACGAGGCTTGACAGATTTGTCGTATTGAGCTTTAACTCGGCGCTGGTGAGCTTCAAGTGCTAGTGTAGCATCTAGACGAGTTTCGTCCAAATGATCGAGCGAGAGCAAGCGCTCTTCTGTGGCGGTGGTGCCAGGCAGGAGTTCAACCGCTAGTTTAAGCGATGGGATTTCACACTCAATCGGAAGTACTGCCTCCAGGCCGAAAGCAAGTTGGAAAGGTGTGAAGCCTGTGGCAGTTTTTACTGACATTCGGTATGCCCATAACGCAGAATATAACTTTCGATGCCATGTGGTTTTATGGTTTCCGACCAATCGACGAATCATGGTTTTGAGAACGCCATTTACGGCTTCTACTTGACCATTAGCTTGAGGATAATAAGACGAAGATTGATCTTGTCGGAAACCTAGCATGGATGTTAATTCGGTCATCATATGGTTTTGAAAGTGAGATCCATGATCTGTGACAATCGATAGGGGTACGCCGAACCGACAGATAACCTGATTAAACAGGAAGAGAGCGGCGGTTTCGCCATCGGCCTTAAAAGTGGGAAGGGCTTCAGCCCATTTCGTAAAATAATCGACCACAACCATGATGTAGTTGTGTCCGTTTTCCGAAGCGGGATTGCAGGTGACGAAGTCAATTCCCCATTTAGCGAAAGGACCGATGGAGATAACCGGGTGAAGGGGGGCAGGATGTGCGCGCATTTTCTTTGTGAAAATTTGACATGGATGGCATTTTTGGATTGCTGCAATGCAATCTTTAAACAAAGTGGGCCACCAGTAACCAGCGCGCAAGATTTTTTGGGCAGTAGCTATGCCCGAAAGATGACCACCACATGCCCCTGCATGGCAGTCATTCAAAACGCGTTCTGCCTCATCGATAGTGAGACAACGTCGGAGAATAGTATCAACACCACGACGATATAGTGTATCGTTTAGCACGAGGTAGTGCCTTGCTTGGTGGCGGATACGACGACGATCATCCGACGTGAGAGCTGGGCAGAAGCATTGAGTTTGTAGGTAGACTAAGATGTCTCCATACCAGGGGTCCGAAGAGTTGACCAAGTAGACAGATTCATCAGGGAATGGATCATGAGCTACCTCTGCCGGGTCGATTCTGGGAAGGTCCGATAGTAATTCGGCGAAGACCAGGGATTTCTTTGCTTTGGCAGCCGTGAACACCAAATCAAATTGTTGGAGGATGATGATCCATTTGGAATATTTCCCTCCAATAATTTTTCTAGACAAGATATGTCGCATGGGATTCTCTAAAGCAATCACCGTAGTCTGTCGCAGCAATATATAATGTCGGAGCCGGGTGACGGCGAAAACTACCGCCAGAGAGAGTTTCTCCACATGTGAATAACGTAATTCAGGTCCAATGAGACCTTTAGATAAATAGTAAATCACATGTTCGTTGTCGTCATCGTGTACTTGAACCAAAACCATTTCAAGTGAGGATGGTGATGCTGCCAGATAAAGGAGAAAGTCGCGTGAATAATCGGGGGCACTAAGGAGTGGGGCTGAAACAAGTGCATGTTTTAAAACATCAAATGACCATTGAGCTTGGTCATCCCACAAGTATAGTGTTCCTTTCTTCAACAATCACATGAATCCTTTCGTCATCTCGGCATAGTTAACGATGAAACGACGCAAAAAGTTTGCCTTCCCCTGCAAGCTTTGGAGTTGAAGGATGGATTGTGGTGCCGGAAATTCAATAATTGCTTTTACCTTATCGGAATCAACCCTAATCCCGTGCTTGGAAACAATGAACCCTAACAATCGTCCGGACTCGACCATAAATACGCATTTATGAGGATTCAAGCGTATATTGTAGAACCTGCACCTAGCAAAAATTTCTCTTAAATGAGCCAGGTGATCTCGTCGCTTCTTGGAATGAGTCGGGAGGTCATCCAAGTATGCTTGTACAATATGTCGAATGTCATTAAAGCATAGTCCATAGCCCGTTGAAAAGTTGCTCCAGCATTCTTCAGGCCGAATGGGAGCTTTTTATACGCAAAGATGCCCCAAGGACAGATGAAAGCCGTTTTATGTTGGTCGTCTTTTTTTATGGCAATCTGTTTGTATCCCGAGAATCCATCCATGAAGGAAAAAGATTCGCATCCGGCACAATCGTCGAGAATTTGATCAATGAACGGTGTAGGATAGTTGTCTTTTGGACAAGCGGGGTTCAGATCGCGATAATTGACGCAAACTCGAATAGTGCCTTGTTTTTTATCAACGGGAACCGGATTGGAAACCCATTCAGTTAAGGGAATGGGGTAAATGAAGCCAGCGTTTAAAATTTTTTCTACTTCGACCTTGATGGCGGCTGCTTTGCGCGGGTGGACAGGTCTGAGTCGTTGCCGGATAGGTTTAACATTGTCATAAGTCTTGATTTCGTGCTCGACAATGGAAGGATCTATGCCGGGCATTTCGTCGTAAGACCAAGCGAAGACATCGCAGAATTCTTTAAAAAGAGATGTGAAGGACACAATTTCCTCAGGATTGCAGTCGGCTCAAATCTGAATATTTTCCACGATACCCGTTTTGATCGAGATATCAATGAGCAGTGTCTTGGAAAGATTACCCATGTTCCCTTCTGAATCGATAGTGTGGACAGTCGTATAAGAGGAGGGAACTATCTCAGGTTGCTCAAAAGACGGGATTTCGGTTTTTATCGCCTCCGAATCAATCGTCGAAGCGCGATGGTGGAACTCTCCCCAAGGTCATTCTTCTAATGACATGATCTCTCGAATAGCTTCGTCTGTAGGCCAGACTTCATTGAGGAGATCCTTAGAGAGAACCGTGATGGGAGAGAGGGTCGTACCTGTGGTCGAAACCATATCAGTGGAGGGTTCAGATGCGACTTGGATGGCTTGGTAAGCCAACTCAACCAGCGAAAGCGGCATCTGATCTCCATAGGAATCAATATCTGAAGGTGCCGGGATGATCCATGGGTCGATAGAGCCATCCGAAAAGGTGGATATCATTGCAACCGTGTTTTGGATCTGAGGCGGCGGTAGAGGAAAACAACCCAGTAGGGAAGATGCCTTCAGAAGACTGGTACCGATACTGACGTAAGAGTCAGGGACACCTCCTATTAAGGGTACAGAGCTACTTGGTAAAGTGGAATAATCAGGGGTGCAGAAGGATAGCTGATCGACCATGACTATTTTCCCATCCAATGGAAATAGGATGAGTCGGAAGACCGAAGACACGATGGCGGTCATAGCATAAGACCAACTGCGACCGAGCAATAGATTATAGTCGAGATGATGCTCTACGACTTCAACGTCCACGTTTATCGTTTTCCCACTCAGAGTGATGGGAAAGCTAGCAAGGTATCCTTTGGGTAGGAACGTGTGGCCATCGAAAGCTTTAAGGGAATTCGATGGCGGGGTTAGAGTAGGAGAACCTAAATTCAGCCAGCAAGCTTGTGACATAACGCAGGTCGAAGCACCTTCGTCTATGACAGTGTGATGGATGGGTCTCCCTTTCGAAACAACCTGCACCTGTAATGCGAGTTGATGCGAGAGGCGAGATTTAGCCTTTTCCATATCAAAGACTGCTAGCATGGAATCCTGGGGATCTATTCCACCAATGGCCGAAAGCAAGGCTTTCCTTTGTGCTAGACAGGTTTGTAATACTTCAAGTGCAGACATAGCTGACGATGCCTGCGCCAAATCTTCTACAATATTGTAGTTTTGGGCTGCACGTGAAGAGGTATTATGAGTCATGCGTCGAAGTGTCCCTTTAGGGGGACGAATTACAGGTTCAACAGTAGGCCTTTCGATATGCCAATCGTTGGGCGGCGGCGGATTGGAACTAGTTCCAGGGTCCTGAGCATCTATGGTAGGAGTTCCATAAAGCTTGGCGCGAGTTTGAAGGTCAATACTCTCGATGCCATAAATGGCAGATGGTCCTTCGCCGGAAGGATACGAACCACCATTGCCTCGTTGATGGGGCTGTGGTGGGTTGTCAACCATATGTTGATGTTGCTGCTGTTGATTGGGGAAGGGATTGTGAAGAACGGCAGGTGTTCTCCCAGAATCCTTGTTAGAAATAAAATCAGTGCATTCCTGCAACCGAGGACATTTGTATGTCAAGTGGTCCTCCGCACAGATTTTACAAGGAAATCTCATGGGTTTATCCTTTCCTTTTTCATTAGCAGCATTTTTCTTGTTAGAGATATTCTGATTATTCGACTGCTCTTCCGAAGAAGATGTTTTCTTCTTATTCTTCCTATTTTTCCCGTTGGGTTTTTGTGAGGTTTGCACCGAATTTACCTCAGCGGAAGGGAGAGGAGTCGTTTGATGGGGGGCGGTGGAAGCCAAGGATGGCTGGGAGGTTTTCCCCCGAGACTGATTGGTGGCTACACCAGAGATAGCGCCAACGAGACCATCGGCATGAGCTCCGGTTTTCTTAGTAGCCGGAGGGTTTGGGTTACCAGGGGCATGGGGGAGCAGATCGTAAAGCGTGCCGGATTGTGAATAGATTAAATCCAGGTGCTGGGCACGACGGATACATTGATCTTCTGTCACCGCACCAGAAAGGCCAATGTCTTTAGAGATATGGGGTAAAAGAGACTTGCAAAACCAATTGGCTAAGAGATGGTCCGGTATTGGCGCTTTGACAAGCCTCCTCCGACGTCTCCATTCATGAATATGGTCGGAGATGTGGGTGGCGGTGTCTTGGCGCAGTGATGTTAACAATTCTGTGCTAGTTTCCACTCTAATTGGTAGTTGAAAGTTCTTTAAGAACTCCGTCGCTAAAGCGCCAAACGTATTGATGACGGCGCGTGGTAATTCAATGTACCACTTGGTGGCATTGCCTGTAAGGGTGCGGGAAAATAGTCGGAGGCAGACACTATCATCTATGATGGAATTGGATATGGACCACAAATGGAAGGTAGTGATGTGTGCAGCCGGGTCATCTCCATGCTTCCCGTCGAACTTCAGGATATTGAAGGAATCTTATGCGGTATAGGAGGCCAAAGCGAGTTGTGATTGATGGGGTCGTTTGTCAGCTTATGGATGTCGGGTATGTCCAAAGCTGCCAAGAAACGCAATTGTGGATTTACCCCCGAGTCTAACCAAGGCAGTATGGGCTGACTACTTGGACCATAGGGTCCCCCCATCCACGTGTTACCAGAAGGGTAAGTGGGACTTTGATAAAAACCTCCCATAGGTGGAGGAGTAGGAACATACGGTTGCTGTCCATAGGGCATAGTGTATTGAGGGGCAAATGGTTGGTTGACCCCAGCGTAAAAGTGCCCTCCCACTCTAGATGGAGGTTCGGGTTGGTTAGTCCAAATGGATGCAATAGAGTTTCTCGGAGGCATACTAGTATTTGCATAATTTGGCAATGGTATAGATCCTACACCTATGTTTGAACCACTTAAGGGGATAGTATTTACAATGGGTTGTCCCATTTGTCCTAAGGATTGCACAGGAAGAGAAATATTCCCTGCTACCTGTGTACTGATAACACTGCCCCCTGGTGTAGTGGCCAGGGGGTTTGAACTCAACAAAGGGTTCCAACCGAAAGGGTTACTAAAGGGCACCGAAGTAGTCATGCTCGTGGGAGGAGCTACCATGGTCCCCAACGTGATCACGGTAGGAGTAGATGCCGAAGGGTTCGGTAAACTACTGACACTTGTGTTGACCATAGGGTTGGGGGTAGGCATATGTTGACTACTGGGGTTACCCAGTAACGACATAGAACTGACCACCGGCGGGGAGGATGATGGCGAACCAGGAATGGTTGCCATTGGTATCGACCCTGTGGATACCGGTGGAGAAATAGATGTTGGTGTTGCCGCAGACATATCTTGGCGCGGTGGAATCTGGATTATCACCGGTCCTAACGGATCAGTGAGTGGAGGATTGTAATTAGGTACAACGCCTTCAGTGAAAGGGTCCTCCGGGAGTTCCGGCTGATAAGGGTCTATGTGATAATCCAGATTAGTCAGAGGAGACTGCTCTTCCGTAGAAGGCCCGGGTTCACCAAGGTTCAATCTTTCCTCTAAAGTGAGAGGAGGTAGACCTTGCTGTCGTCGAGACAGACGGCATGGGTCAGGGGACGCCACGGTGACCGGTTTAATTTTAACAAATTTTATTTAAAATGTGATATATTATGAAGTCTCAAGTGACAGTAACCACACACTTACTAAAAAGAAAAGACTCTCTAAAATCAATCAGCAAGCAGCCAGTATAGGGTGCCCTGTCTGAGTACTACCGTTCACTGGTGATGAAATCCAGTCTCACAATAGCATACAGAGAGGGTTGGTCGAAAGTATAGTTACGGTTACTCTAGAGCTTCTCCCGAACCCCAGACGATAGGTGTAAGCACTCTCATGAAGACGAGTACCCTCCTAAAGACTGAAGACAGAGTAGGTCCGTCTGTTTCAGGTACCAGGACAGCCCGTCCCAGTCACCTTGTGTAAGTCCCTAAAATTATGGCCACTAAGGATACCTCAAATCACAGACACTATCAGGGGGGTCCACGGTCAAGGACAGTGTGCTATATGGGCAGAATACCTAGATCCCCGATCTAGTTTCGACATCCCCGAAGGGAACCCCAATATATAACACACCCATAGGATGTAGTCGAAGGCGGGCTACCTGTTTGGTCAATTTAGTGTGTCCTAAATTGCTGCATTTAATTGTCAATCCGGGAATCGTAAGCTGATGAAGTGCGGCGCACTATATGTGCAAGATAACCTCTTTCTTATCTTTTTGTCGTTTATGGTCTTTCTAAGGTTAAATGGAAATTCTAAAGTGAGAAACAAGCTTGGTTATAATTGTTCAAGGAAATGATATTCCCCTATAATGATTTTCCAATCTCGAAACTTCAAAAGCAAATTGGAATTACAATGACAAAAGAAAGTAAACTGCTGAAATGGAAAGTGCTGTTAATCTAATGAATCAAAACAAGAAACTAGTGAATATGAAAACTAAACTATTCTTGCTGCCAATTGAACACAAAAGAAACTACGCTTATGGAAATTCAAAGTTGCAATGAAAGAAATCTAAACCAGATTACATCAATTCATTTTCTGACCCTTCATCATTAGACCAGCTATGACTTGTGGAAGTAATCATAAACAACTTGTGTAACTGATATTTTTGCAGAAAGTAAACTAATACTAAACCATACACACATGATTCAATCCCTCGCCATCAGTCCAGCTGTGGCTTTCGGAGGCAATTGAAGATGTCATACATGATTCAATATATTTAAGTTTGCGGAAAAGAAACTAATAATAAACTACACACTTCATCATGCAGCCCCTCACCATCAGTCCAGCTGTGGCTTTCGGAGGAAACTGAAGACGCTATGAGCAGCTTAATATATCTAATTTTTCATAAAGGAAACTAATACTAAACTACACATCTCATCATGCAGCCCCTCACCATCAGTCCAGCTGTGGCTTTCGGAGGTAGCTGAAGACACTATGAGTAGCTTAATATGTCTAATTTTAACTATTGAATAAGATAAACAAAACTGAAATGCACAAAACAAAACTGAAGTTAAACAAAGACTGTGAAAGAAAACTAGCAGCAGAATAATATCAGTTTCATATCATTAGCGAAAATACTATGAAAATGCCCCCGGGTGTCTACCTAAAACCTGCACAAGAAAACTGATCAGTATTTTAACAATCATAAAAACATAAAAGACAGGAATGCAATGGAAATTACAGAAATGTATGAACAGAAATAAAACAACTATGAAATATGAACATGTAATGGGTTATGATACAATGATTACTTAAAGAAATGAAATGAAAAAAATATATACATTAATACACAGAACCTCGGCTGAGCAGGGGCCCTCTACGCAGCTCTGGTATGATCTTCAAACACGAATTAAGTTATGAAACAGAGTTCTTCACATTAAAAATAAAGTCATTACAGGCTGGTGGTATTACGGCTCAAGGCAGCGTAATCACCACATAACAGAGTATGCACATCAACTTAACAACTAACAACTATCAACTCACATTCACTAACTCTACGTGCGTAAGCAAACGCTCTTTATAAAGCAATAAAATGTAACTGTTTCCTGAAGTTTATGATAGCAGCCAACACGTAGACCACGAAGGCCACGGATTTAGGAGTATGGCCATGTTTGGGAAACGGATCTATGGAAGGTGGGCGCTTAAATTCAACTCCAGAACTTTGCACAGATGTCAATTAACTTCCACAAGCTTGGGAAACGGTCGTATGGATGTTTCTATGCCACGAAACAGAGTCCAGCCGACATAGAACTCCACAGTTGACTTCCACGTGGATGGCTTTGACCGCGGCTTTCCTTGACGAATTTCATTGAACCAATAGGACACGAACCATGTCCTTGTCATTCCTAGCCCGCCCATGTGGCTCGTTTCCTTCGTTGACACCTGTAACATTGATTTCCACAAAATAGCTGCGGAAAGTTGCAGCGGCTGCGGAAAGTGACAAGTTTCCGCAGCTGTATGAACAAAATCTAAATCAAATAGAAAACACACAAACATAATTAAAACCATGTTAGATACCCTTTTGCACATGATATTGACAATTTTGGAGGTTTAGATGAGTGAAAGAGATATGGAAAAGTGTATGGAAAAGAGACAAATTCGGGACTCAACATACCCCCACTGTGAAGGTGTTGCATGTCCTCATGCAACCAAAATTTTGACACTCTCTGTTCAATTCATGTGCCTTGATACTTCAGCCAACACATCTAACCCCCTTCTCTTCTTCTTTGGTACCGCCATCATTCTGGGTTTCTTCATGAGGCACCTGAATTTGATATTCACAAGTGCTCTGCTCAATTTTTGGCATTTCCTTTTTAGCTTCTTATTTTTCTTTTGCCAAATACCCAAATGTAACATAGTATTGTCATGGATAATCTTGTCCAGTTTGCCTTGCTCTTTAAGTGTTTCATTTCATTTTTGATATGCCGATTTAAAAGCTCAAGCTCAAAAATCTCTTGTTTTAATGACTGAACCAAGTCATCCTGCAATGTATGAGGCTGAGTAGAAGAGGTGCTTGGACCTGTGGCTGCCTTCTCCAAGGATTCTATATAATCATAGACCTCCTGCTGGTTGGGGTCTACTTCCGGTGTCTTCTTCATTGGACTGTCCTCAAAATGCTGCAAGGGAGAATTATGTTCAAAATTTGGCTGAGGAGAACTTTCATCAATATTTTGCTGAGAATAAGATGGAGTACACTCATTGTCTGATTGGGAGTGAAAGGAGTCAAGTTCACTAACTGACTGAAATGGACTATGGTCGGTTGGAGACTGTTCAGATGTCTCTTCACCCAAATCAATGAAATGAGGACCTTTAATTTGTGTTTTTCTCAGTTTTCCCTTAAGCCTGCTACTTCTCCTCACATGCTGTGGTACACTACCCTTTTGTTCTTGTTTTCCCGTTTTTGCCTTCTTAGATAGAGATGACTGTTTTTGAAGAAAAATTAATCTCTCAGACAGAATTTGGTGATCTTCTTTTTCAGAAGAAGAGGTTTTATGGACAACCTCAACAATTTCTTTCCCTTTTGATGTTTTTGGCTTCTTAATTTTGATTTCCTTCTTCTTCCTTTTTATCAATCTCTCTTCCTTATCATTTTTCTTCATAGTAATAGTAGAAGTATCTTGGATTTCATCTATTGTTCTTTTCCTTCTACTTCTTTTTGCTGTGCTAGCTGCGGGAACTTCCTGTGTAGGAGCAACTTGGGTTTCAACATCCATTTTATTTCTTCTACTTTTTCTAATTGATTTACCTTCAGGAATTTCCTGAGGTTCTTCAAAGAAGTTTCTAACTAAGAATTGTTCCCAAGTATCTTCTCTTTCTTTCAGTTCCTTTTCAATCAAAATTTTTATAAGCCCATGATGATATAAATGAGGCTCTACATCTCCTAGGTGTTTTTGCACAGTCACAACCATTTTCTTCAAGCTATTGAATAGGAAATAAGGAAGATTGAGAGTTTGGTTTTCAAGGAAATTCATCAATATCCTAGTATGATACATGTACATAGAGCCAAAGCGGCCTTCACATGTGATAAATTTCTGAACAATGAGTAATAAAGTGGCCCATTCATCTTTTATTGCATGCACTGGGATTCCTCTTTTGAAAACAGTGATATCCATACCTTGATTTCGGAGGATTGTTCTCCATGCCTCATCACCGATACTTTTGTTTTTGAACCACCGTTCTCCTTCCTGAAGAAGCTCTGTTGCTGCTGCTATTGATGCTTCATTAACCAAAAATTTGAGGTCTCCCACTTCTGCTTCAGAGCCATCAAATGATCTTGCAAACGCTTTGGTAATTTCTCTGTGGTAACCCCGGAATTTCTGAATAAAACGTAGCCATTTAGCTTTTCTCAACATCTCTTTTTCTTGTGGAAATCCCTCTATGAACTTCGGTCCTTCCGGCTCTGCCCTTAATAATTTTCCCATTTTACTTCTCTGTGCTTCACAGCTTGCCTCTGTGAGGGTTTTAAGCGGAAGTGGAACGATGGAATACACGGAGTCGAGCACAATGCCGTGGGGATGTTATCACAAAACGGAAATGAGCACCATACACAAAATGGAATAAGACTGTGGGTGAATATACGGGAATGAGAGTGAATAAAAGGAACGGAATGGAGTGAAACAGGGAATGAGAATGAGTAGAGTGAGGTTTTGTAACACGACAGAGAAACGACAAAGAAGTTAACAAAGTGTAATGCATTCGGCCGCATTTTGAATTTTTGGTGGCTGTGTCATAAATATGAACACGTTTCAATCAATGATTATGGAGTTATGCGGCTTGTAAGAGTCCTTTTTCAACTCAAATACGTATCATTATCTTCGGTGGGCTATTTGAACATGAGTAAGAGTCGGAATTTCAATAATGAAGCCGTTTGTGAATAAATGCAAGAGGATAACATAGAGATCGTGGAGGGTTACGGACTGTCAATATAATCATTGTGCGTTATGGGTAGAGCTCATAGTTTAAAATTAAAAAAAATGTGTCTTTTATACTATTTGAAATAAACTTTATTCATACCTTTGGAATCCTTGCTCTTGCCCTTGGTCTTCAACTGATTGATCTTCATTAGTGTCTTGAATGTCCCATTGATCCTCTCCTGCATTTTATTTCATGATTTTATGAAAACAACAACTAACTGTACATTCTTTTAGAAAACAGAGTAGTAGCAGCTGCGGAATCTGCTTCTGGCTGCGGAAACTGGAGTCAGCTGCGGAAACAGCTGTCAGCTGCGGAAACTGACACAGCTATTACTTGGCTGAAATAGAACTGAACAAATGACAAATGACCAGATGGAAATGGTCATAAAAATATTTTTATTGATGGAATGGATGAGATGAAGTGGAATGAAGTGAAATGAAATGAAATGAAATGAAGTGAAGTGAAGTGAAGTGAAATGGAGTGGGTGGTGAGATAAAATAAAAGACAGAATTTTTTTTGGAAAATATAGAGTGTC
Organism: Pinus albicaulis; assembly: GCA_034641835.2. Lineage (NCBI taxonomy): Eukaryota > Viridiplantae > Streptophyta > Pinopsida > Pinales > Pinaceae > Pinus > Pinus albicaulis. The sequence continues at coordinate 1,344,773,937 of CM076575.1, read as the reverse complement.
AGGTGTCCCTGATTTTCACCCCATATTTTCTGTATAAGACTGCCAATCAATGATTGGTTTTCAGGCTTATACCATTTTTTTTCTTCTCTTTTTTTTATTTTTTATTTTTTTTTCTCTTTTTTTATTTATTTATTTTTTTTTTTTAACTTGAAAAACAAAAACTAGCTTGGTAGAGAAGAAGGATTCTTCTGTACCAGCCTGATTGCAGAACTTTCTTGAAACAACTTGACAAAATCCTCTTTAGAGAGTGGCTTATGATAGACTTTCAATCTATGGCCATTCACTAAAAGAGGAGTTTGAAACTCATCAATGGTCTTGATTCTTACAGCTCCATTGTTAAAGACCTTGTCAATCTCATATAGCCCAAGCCAATGAGTCTGAAATTTCCCTTGAAAGTCTTTAAACTTGGAGTCAAACAACAATGCCCAATCTCCTTCTTGAAACTTCTTCTCTTTGATATATTTGTCATGCCACTTAGTTCTTTGATATTGAACTAGATCGGTTCTTAGAATTGCTTCTTATCTGATCTCATCTAGCTCATTCAATTGCTCCATTCTATGCTTTTGAGCTTCTGATAAGTCCATTCCCAACTGAACTGCTATCTTGAAGGTCTTGACTTGGAACTCAATGGGGAACAAGACTTCTTTCCCATAAACAAGTTCATAGGGAGAATGTCCTGTTGTATTCCTCCATGTAGTTCTGTAGGCCCACAAGGCTTCTGGAAGCCTATCTGCCCAATCTCTTCTATGTAGATGAACAGTTTTGGTGATGATACTTTCAAGAAATTTGTTTGTGGACTCCACTTGACCATTTGTTTGTGGATGGTAAGGAGTAGATTTTCTGTGCTTGATTTTGTATTCTTCCATCAACTTCTCCACCAAATTTGATGTGAATTGGCTCCCCTGATCTGTTACAATTTCTCTTGGAACACCAAAGCGAGTAAAAATATCCTCATAAAGAAAATGAACAACTGAATTTTCAGTAGCAGATAATAATGCTTTAGCTTCTACCCATTTAGTAACATAATCAGTGCAAACCAATATATACTTCTTTTGCTTCGATGGTGGATTAATCGGTCCAATGAAATCTAAAGCCCATTTTTCAAAGGGCTCAATGAGTACCTGTGCTTGCAATGGCATTTCATTTGAGAGGGTAGGTTTCCCTACTCTTTGGCAGCTATCACACCTTTTGACATATTGTTTTGCATCTTTGGAGAGAGAAGGCCAATAATATCCCAAGGAAAGGATTTTATAGGCCGTCCTTTTGTCCGCAAAGTGTCCGCCGCATGGTTCATCATGACATGCCTTAAGAATATCAGGCATTTCATCTTCCCCGACACATCTTCTGATCACAAGATCTGGCCCTGTTTTAAACAATTCGTTAGAAATCCATGAATATTTTGAACTCTCCTGAATAATTTTTCGTTTTTCACTTGGAAATAAATGTGAAGGTAGTTTCCCTGTAACCAAATAGTTAGCAATATCTGCATACCAAGGGGTCTTAATAGTTACCGCAAACAAATATTCATCAGGAAACTTATCTTCTACAGGAGAATCTTCTTTAGTATTTTGAATTCTAGACAAGAAATCAGCTACTGTATTCTGTTTTCCCGGTCTATCTAACACAGTAATATTGAATTCTTGCAAAAGTAAAAGCCATCTTGTCACTCTGCCATTAGTAACAGGTTTGTTCATTAAATATCTAATTGCGGAATGGTCAGTATGAATAAAAGTTTCATAGCCTGTTATGTAATGTCTAAACTTATTAATTGCATGAACAACAGCTAAGAACTCTTTTTCAGTCACAGTATAGTTCAACTCTGTGGGAGTCAAATTTTTACCGGTGTAATAAATGGCATAAGGAATTAAATCTTTTTGACCCAACACAGCTCCAAGAGCTGTATCTGAAGCATCTGTAGAAATATGGAAAGGAAGTTTCCAATTTGGTCCTCTCAAGATAGGTGCTTCAGATATTCTTGTTTTCAAAGTTTCCAAAGCGGATTGACAATCAGGATCCCATTTAAATTCACAGTCTTTTGTAAGCAACTTGAAGAGTGGAGATGCTATTTTAGTGAAGTTCTCTATAAATCTTCTATAGTAACCAGTAAAACCTAGAAAACTTCTAACATCTCTTTGACAATTTGGAATAGGCAACTTGGAGATGACTTCAACTTTTGATCTATCAACTTTAATTCCATCTCCCGAAATATGATGTCCTAAAACAATCCCTTCAGTAAACATCATAAAGCATTTTTCATGGCTTAATGAAAGGTTTGTTTCTTTACATCTTATGAGAAATTTTTCCAAATTTTCTAATGCCTCTTCAAATGTATTACCATAAACTGTAAAATCATCCATATAAACCTCTACACAATCATGGATTAGATCAGAAAAAATTCCTAGTACTGCTCTTTGGAATGTTGCTGGTGCATTACATAACCCAAAAGGAAGCACTCGGTAGGCAAAAGTTCCCCATGGACAAGTAAATGTGGTCTTATCTCGATCTTCAGGTGCTACCTGAATTTGATTATAGCCACTAAAACCATCCAAAAATGAAAAGTACTTTTTACCTGCTAATGTATCTAATACCTGATCAATAAAAGGCAAAGGAAAGTGATCCTTCAAAGTTGCTTTGTTCAACTCCCCGTAATCAATGCATACTCTCCATTTACCATTCTTTTTAGGTACTATAACCAAAGGAGAAACCCATCGGCTATCTGAAATTGGATAAATGAAGTTTACATTGAGAAGTTTTTGGAGCTCTTCCTTCACTATCTCCCTAAGATTTGGATTCATCCTTCTTTGAGGTTGTCTGATTGGTCTACTGTTTTCCTCAATATAGATATGATGGATGCAAGTATTAGGATCAATACCCTTCATGTCAGTATACTCCCATGCAAATGCAGTAGAATGTTTTTGCAAGATTCTGGTTAGTTCTTCTTGTTGTGACTTCTCCAGATGTTTATTGATATTCAATGTCTTTTCTGAAAAAATCTCAAAAACAGAATTACCAAATTCTTCCATAGAGTAAAGAGACATTTGTCTTGATGATAAATATTCTATGTCAGACTCCAACTGAAATTGTGTGGGGTCATATTCTGAAGTTACTTCAAAATTTTCTAATGTGTTCAGAATTTGACTATCCTCACTAATCTCAGAAATGGTAAAGACAGGTTGTATAGTGTTCTCATCATCGACCCATTCATTGTCTCCTATTTCTGTAATTGCTCTTGCGGGAGGATACAAATTGAATTTCTTTGTCAAATTACCATTAGAAATGTACATGTCTCCATATCTACAACTAATAAAAGCATCAGCTGTGGCCAGCCAAGGTCTTCCTAAGATAATTGGATGTCCTCCTAGATTGCTTTTGGGAGTCAAAATCATAAAGTCTACCGGATATTCCCAAGAATCTAAGGAGACTGAAATATCTTCTAATACACCATCTGGTTTAATAACCGATCGATCTGCAAGTTGCAATAAAGTAGGTGTAAAAAGAAGGTTAGGAAGTTTTAACTGTTCCATAGTCTGTCTACTCATAATGTTGATAGCAGCTCCTAAGTCAATCAATGTGTTTGGAATTTCTATCCCATTTATATGTGTCTTGACAATTGGACTTCCAGGATCTACATACTTCTGCATGGCAATTTTTCCCATCATAATGTCTGCAATCTTTCCTACCAGGTGGATTCTTCTTGTGTCTTTTATCTTTCTTCCTCGTCTTTTGAAACTCAACTCCTTTATGGTTTTTGCTAGAATAGGAATTTCTCGAATGGCTTGTAGCAATGGAATCTTGATACAAACATTCTTCAATTCATCTAGAAAGTCATAGTTAGGCAACAAAATTTGTTTTTCCACCCCCTTATCAATTTGTAGTCTTTCCGAAAAAGGAGGTGTAGATGAAGATACAGGTTGCTCAACTATAGGAGTTGTGGATGCTAGCTTTTCTTTTTCTTTTTGAATTTTTGAATTTTGAAGAGATTCTTCCTCAGAACCCTTATTGACTTGAAGAGAGTCCTCCTCAGAGGTATCTTGCTCTTGAATGTCTATAGAAGGTTTTTCTAAAACTCTACTAGATCTGAGTTGTACATCGTTGAGAGGAACAATCATATAGGTAGGAAATTGTTGTCCTTCTACCATATAAGTAGTTTGAGGATTCTTATTGTTAGGATTTGGCAGTGGCTGAGATGGAAGTTGATTTGTCTTTTGTTGGTATGGGAGCATGAGTTGAGGATTTGTATTTTGTTGAGAAGGTTGATGTTGTGGAAATGGCAATGAAAGTTGTTGTGGATTTTGGCTTGGAAATTGTGGAGCTTGTTGGTTTTGAAAAGATGGAGGGTATTGATAAAATTGAGCAAATCTCCCATAAGGATTTTGCATTCCTTGTACCCATGGCTGATATGAGTTTTGATGTTGGGGCCAAGGTTGTTGCCAAGGAGTCCAATTTGGTGGGGTTTGAAGATTCATAGGTTTATTAAACCCTTGAGATTGTTGTCCCTGCCAAGGTCTCCTTGCGACAAAACAGAGAGATTCTATTGAATTTGGATCTTCTTGAAAAACAACTTTGAGTCCAGGGATTGAAGGAAAATCCTTGATTTCATGATTTTTTGAGCAAATCATACATGTTTCTACAACTTTTGCATCCAAGGGACATTCCCTTAAAGCATGTTTCTTTCTACATTTCGGACAAAAGATGGCTAAAGCATCTGTTTCTGCTTTCTGCTTGTTTTGGATTTTAAGGGTGTCTAGTTGTTCACTAAGACTCCCTAAGATATCAGTTTTAAAATCATCAAGCATATTACCAATCTCTGCCCTACTTACTGATCCAGTTGCAGATTTGTTAGCCCTAATAAGAGAAGAATCCCTAGGCCCTTTTCCAGTTTTAGATCTTCCCCTTGAGATTTGGATACATAGTTCTGTTATATCATGAAATGGGAGTTGAGAAATGTCTCCTTTACCCATCATGTTTAAAATGTCTATCCATTCATCTCTAATGGCTTTTAATAGGAGGGCTTTCAAGGTTTCATTATCTAAGTTGCTCATCTTTGCTCTTTTCAAGTTGTATTGAAATCTTTCAATTAAGTCTTCCAATTTTTCATCTTCTTTTTGCATCATTTTGAATACCTCATCCTTGTGATTGGTGGGCATACAATAATCCAAGTATCTATCCAAAAATGTTTGTTTCATATCATTCCAAGTCCTGATAGATTGAGTGGCTAATCCCAAGAACCATTTCAAAGCAGATCCCTTCAAGGTTGAAGGAAATAGTTTGAGTTTTTGAGAATCTTCCATATAGTCATAAGTTCGGCACACTACTTCAAACTCAAACAGAAATGTTTCAGGATCTTCACTTCGTAATCCATAAAAGTTAGGGAGAAAATATGGTGAAATATTTTTCATTGTTGCATGAGTTTCCTCATCAACTATAGGGAATCCAAGAAAATCGTCCCTATTTCTACCATTATTTCCTTCACCATTGTTATCTTCATTATCTCCTCCTCCTCTATCTCCACCTCTATTTATTACTTCCTCTACCATGATAGCTTCTTTAGAGTCCTTATAGTCCTCTAGTTCTTCTATCAAGGAAGGATGAGAGAAAGTTTCTTTGTTTTCAAAGTAGGCTTTAATAGGTGGTGTAAAAGAATCCTCTAATTCAGCTGTTCTTTGGCTTCCAAAAATCTTAAGGCTAGGGGTAGATGATGGTGAATCTGGTCTATGCCTTGAAGAAGATGGAGTTGTGAAAATCGAACTCTTGGCTTTAGCTATAAACCTTCCCCTAGAATCTCTTGCTCTATGCATGTCATTTTTTTTATTTTATTTTTTTAAAGTTGGGCTAATAATTCTCTTTCTGATCTTCCAGATCACACTAGGTGCAAGAAAAGAGCATACTTAAGAAATTACTAAACCAATAACTCTCTTTTCTGATCCTCCAGATCACACTAGGTGCAAGAGGAGAGCATACTTCAAGAAGTTATCAAGTTTTCCCTTCTTTTATGATTTTATGTGTTTTTTTAAGAAATTGGCTACCTAGTTACACTTCCCCGGCAACGGCGCCAAAATGTTTGGTCAATTTAGTGTGTCCTAAATTGCTGCATTTAATTGTCAATCCGGGAATCGTAAGCTGATGAAGTGCGGCGCACTATATGTGCAAGATAACCTCTTTCTTATCTTTTTGTCGTTTATGGTCTTTCTAAGGTAAAATGGAAATTCTAAAGTGAGAAACAAGCTTGGTTATAATTGTTCAAGGAAATGATATTCCCCTATAATGATTTTCCAATCTCGAAACTTCAAAAGAAAATTGGAATTACAATGACAAAAGAAAGTAAACTGCTGAAATGGAAAGTGCTGTTAATCTAATGAATCAAAACAAGAAACTAGTGAATATGAAAACTAAACTATTCTTGCTGCCAACTGAACACAAAAGAAACTACGCTTATGGAAATTCAAAGTTGCAATGAAAGAAATCTAAACCAGATTACATCAATTCATTTTCCGACCCTTCATCATTAGACCAGCTATGACTTGTGGAAGTAATCATAAACAACTTGTGTAACTGATATTTAATTTGCAGAAAGTAAACTAATACTAAACCATACACACATGATTCAATCCCTCGCCATCAGTCCAGCTGTGGCTTTCGGAGGCAATTGAAGATGTCATACATGATTCAATATATTTAAGTTTGCGGAAAAGAAACTAATACTAAACTACACACTTCATCATGCAGCCCTTCACCATCAGTCCAGCTGTGGCTTTCGGAGGAAACTGAAGACGCTATGAGCAGCTTAATATATCTAATTTTGCAGAAAGGAAACTAATACTAAACTACACATCTCATCATGCAACCCCTCACCATCAGTCCAGCTGTGGCTCTCGGAGGTAGCTGAGGACACTATGAGTAGCTTAATATGTCTAATTTTAACTATTGAATCAGATAAACAAAACTGAAATGCACAAAACAAAACTGAAGTTAAACAAAGACTGTGAAAGAAAACTAGCAGCAGAATAATATCAGTTTCATATCATTAGCAAAAATACTATGAAAATGCCCCGGGCTGTCTACCTAAAACCTGCACAAGAAAACTGATCAGTGATTTAACAATCATAAAAACATAAAGACAGGAATGCAATGGAAATTACAGAAATGTATGAACAGAAATAAAACAACTATGAAATATGAACATGTAATGAGTTATGATACAATGACTGCTTAAAGAAATGAAATGAAAAATATATACATTAATACACAGAACCTCGACTGAGCAGGGGCCCTCTACGCAGCTCTGGTATGATCTTCAAACACGAATTAAGTTATGAAACATAGTTTTTCACATTAAAAAGAAAGTCATTACAGGCTGGTGGTATTACGGCTCAAGGCAGCGTAATCACCACATAACAGAGTACGCACATCAACTTAACAACTAACAACTATCAACTCACATTCACTAACTCTACGTGCGTATTCAAACGCTCTTTATAAAGCAATAAAATGTAACTGTTTCCTGAAGTTTATGATAGCAGCCAACACGTAGACCACGAAGGCCACGGATTTAGGAGTATGGCCATGTTTGGGAAACGGATCTATGGAAGGTGGGCGCTTAAATTCAACTCCAGAACTTTGCAAAGATGTCAATTAACTTCCACAAGCTTGGGAAACGGCCGTATGGATGTTTCTATGCCACGAAACAGAGTCCAGCCGACATAGAACTCCACAGTTGACTTCCACGTGGATGGCTTTGACCGCGGCTTTCCTTGACGAATTTCATTGAACCAATAGGACACGAACCATGTCCTTGTCATTCCTAGCCTGCCCATGTGGCTCGTTTCCTTCGTTGACACCTGTAACATTGATTTCCACAAAATAGCCGCGGAAAGTTGCAGCGGCTGCGGAAAGTGACAAGTTTCCGCAGCTGTATGAACAAAATCTAAATCAAATAGAAAACACACAAACATAATTAAAAACCATGTTAGATACCCTTTTGCACATGATATTGACAATTTTGGAGGTTTAGGTGAGTGAAAGAGATATGGAAAAGTGTATGGAAAAGAGACAAATTCGGGACTCAACACTACCTTCTAGTGCACCCAAGTGTTGTCTCGCGCTGAGCTCCGGTAAAGGAACGGTCCCGATAATGTGAGTGCAGCAGGATTTCACTCGTTAATGACTCTAGTTTTCAAGTTTTGAGATCTTGGGTAGTTTTCTCACTTTCCTAATCCAAGATCCTAGCCTGAACTACTGTTTGTGTGAGCTCAAAAAGAGTTATTAGATTGATTTTATTATCGCTTTGTTTTTAGTGTACTTTGTTATTAGTCTTGCGGAGGGGAAATGGACGTATGAAGTATAGTGAGACGCGGACTCAAGAAACCATGCAAAACATGCTCTAAATATTAACTTCAATGAACAGTGTTTCTACAAGGAGAGGTTTCTTTTTCAATCATCCATGCACCAACATGTAAATAACAAAGCTCAATCTTTCAAGATTCAGACTTCTATCTACCTCTTTTAACAGTCTGTGAACCAAACGTTTAGAATAAACTCAGCTAAATGCAGAAAAATAAAAAAAAAATTATCTTTTAAAAAAGTAAATTATTTGCACACTAACTAAATAAGAGAAACAAATAATCAATGCCAACTTTAGCAGACAAGCACAGGGATTCAGTCTGTGAGAGGTACTGGTGGCCAAAAAACTCAACAGCTAAAACACAGTCACAGTAGTGAACATCAGGGTTTTTGGCTGGGTAACGCTCTGTCTGTGAGAAAATACAGCGTTATAACGCACTGTATTTAAGCCTAGACCACGTTATAACGCACTGGATGAACTGCATAGGTCGCGTTAACGAGGGAAAAGCTCTTCAGTTGGCCAGACAGGAACAGGATTGAACTCTGCAAGCATTTGGTATGTCTACTGGGCATCGAAAAATGGTCGGAAGGATACTGAACAGAGGAGAGAAGAAATGAAGGGAAAAATAGTCCAGAAACTATGGGGACACTCCCCAGTGGAGTCGCCAATTCTACTTTGGGGTAAACTGCTTGGGTGGTTGGTTTTCGTATATCCCTCTCAGGGCTTTCCGGTGCCCGAGGCAGACAGTAAGATTAGCTATGCTGTTCAAAAAGATGGCATGAGCATGTTCATATTAGCTTGAAATATCTTGAAGGAATACAATAGAGAATTACCTCTTTGACAGCTTTAGAATCCTTTGGAGAGCGCTACACAGCAAAGCAAGAGTCCTTCTTCAACGGCTCCAAATCTGAGTCCTGCAATCAGTCAAAGCACCCGCGTAATTTCTAATATAACAAGTATTCTATCAATTAAATCAATAATAAACATCTATATTATACACATTTGAGCCATTCATATCATACTAAACAAATATTGAAACAAAAATATAACATTAAGCATCGAATGGACAAAACGAACATAGTTCTATTGATTTTGAAAGAAGGAGGATTACAACCATCGGTTGTACCAAGCCCTCCTCAGTCTCCCAATCTCTCTCTTCTCTATCAAGTGAAGAAGTCCAAGCCAACAAGCTCTCTAGGAGCCTCTTTGACTCTTGGCCTTCACAATGTCACACTATTCTCTATTCCACAAGTATACAAGAACTTTTGAGCAATCCTTCGACCTTCAATTAAGAGCCTTCAGCTCCTTCTTATAGGAGAGGGAGAAGGGCATTGTTGCCCTTCTCTTTCCACTAGTTTGGAATGGAAAAGGCTTATATGTTTCTTTGATCTCCATGCTTTTGCCTCTCTTGGAGTTCAGTCTTCTATGGCAATGACCAATAATGAACTGGTTCTTCTGCAGTTTCCTTTGTGCACTGACTCCTTTGTGAGGGAAAGTCGGAGATTCAAATCTTTCTCCGCGCTCTTTTCCCAATTCAAACTTAAAACATGGGTAACGCGTCCCTTCAGTGTAAACAGAGCGTTGCCCTAGCCACTAACGTGGCCAATGTATTGCTTAACTGCGTTATAACGCTCTTGTTCTGTTCTATATATGCGTTACCCTGGCAGAAATAGGTTTAATTTAGGTCTTTGTACTTCTTCCATATTTGTCTTCCCCTCTGAGCTGATGAGGAGGTATTTTGACCTGTAACAGTGGTTGTTGTTGCAAGGGTTGAGAAGGCAAGGGAGGCGGGGGTACTAATGCTGGAGGAGCTAGAGCACCAGGCTGCGGATATAGATAATAAGGAGGTTGGATAACATTGTGGTAAACAGGAGGTTGGGCAAAAGGAGGAGGCATGCCATATCCTGGATACATGCTACCGAGAGGGGGATAAGTGTAGAAGGTGCTGGCCCCTCCCTGAGGAAAACCATAGCCCATGGGAGGTTGATCATATGGATGAGAGAGAGCTCCAACGATACCGTCGGTGGCATGAGATGCCCCCAGTGTGTTAGCACCACTGGGTCTAGGAAGATCAGGTAGAACAGTATAAAAATAACCCGACTGAGCATAGATTAGGTCATGTTTTAACGCAATTTGGAGAGCGGCTTCTTTGGTTTGAGGGAAATGCGATGCAACATATTTGTTGATAGGGGGAAAGAGAGATCTAAGGAACCAGTCCATGTAGACACGGTCTTCGAAGGTATGGGCTTGACATAGGCTCTTTCTTCTCCACCATTCCTGGACATGATCGGATAGGTGAGTCGCAGACGATTGATAGAAAGAAGTCAAAAAGTGTCATAATGGAGGGGAAGCTGGAAATAAGACAAAAAAGCCCGAGCAAGAGTCACAAGGATGGTATGAGAGGATGAGGCCTGATCAACATACCACTTAGAAGATTCACCTGTAAGCGTATGTTGGAACAACCGAAGATGGACAGAGTCATCGGTAATGGAGTTAGACGAACACCACATGTGGAAAGATCGAACATGATTTTTAGGATCTTCTCCAGCAAGGCCTTCAAACTTGGGGATGTCGGAAGGGAGCTTGGTCGGCATAGCAAGACAACTAGCGTCATGGTGTATAGGGTCATTTATCAACTGGTAAAAATCAGGAAGACTGAGGATTTCCATATAGGGTAGCAAGGGAGCAGCTGGGATAGTTCCTGTTGCGGTCCCACTAGTAGTATTCCCAGCATTAGGGCCGGGGTTACCACCAGCATTAGGTCCAGAACTAGACATGGTGAAGGTGATAGGAGGAGAAACGGGAGCGGAACTAGAAGGATAACCTAATGAACCAGAAGAGGAGTCGGAGTGTGGACTCAATGGAGGACTAACTTGAATCCTACATGGAGGAGTAAGTATTCCTACCGGAAACTGAGGATGAAGGCCAAGAAGTCTTCGGGATAAATGCCCTGGTGGCACAATAATGACAACACAAAAATGACACAAGGAGAAGAGAGACCAAAAAGGGTGGAGAGGTGCAGGATCAACTGATTACAATGTTGAAACAAGGGCAGAGAGGTGCAGGATCAATTGATTTCAATGTTAAAGTCTTTGCTTGGCGGTGTTAACCAAGCTCTTCTTCACTTAGGGCGTGTATGTAAAAGTGTGTAAATTTTAATTTTTAAACCCAGACGTTTGTAGAGAAAAAGAAAAAGTGTGTTGTATAACTGTAAATAGACCTATAGATAACAGTATATGAAAACAGAAATAACAACAAATAAACAGCTAATAATGCAATAATCTAAACCCAAGGAGGTGGGCCTCTCAACAAGTAGTCTGTAGGTTGGAAAAAATCTAGTCAAAACACACCAAAATAGCCAATAGATCTAAGGTTGGGAGGGATAGGGATCTAAAGGTGATATCTGCTGGAAAGTGGTGCAGAAAAACAACAAACAATCAGAGGAAAAATTGTTGTAAATGAGGTGGCGAAAGACTATCTCCTGGAGGGAAACAGAGTGGACCCTAGAGGAAAACCTAAAAAAAAATAAAGGAGGATATTTGGATGGGTAAATAGCCAATCTAAAGTGGATCTGAAGGTGAGGTATCAGATCTAAAAATGGCTGAACAGTCTGAAAATTTCAGACAACCTGCAACAGCTAAAAATCTTCCACCAAAAGTGGAGGGTACTGAAGCCCTAGGGGGCTAGGTTCCCACTTAGTTGAGTAAAATGGAACAAGTACAGGTCCAAAACAGGCAGATACAGAGGTCAAAAAACCCTGAACAGAGGCCCAGACAAACCCAAAAAAATTTCAGAAAAACTCCCGCAAAAAGTCCAGGTCGCGGTTTCTGACCTGTTTTTTGCAGAGGTCACAGTTTTTGGGCTGAAAAGTGTGTTCTGAAGCTCCAGTTCACAGGTTCAGGGCCAAAAAGTGTGACCTATTCTTTCGGCACTCTCGGCGGCAGATTTTAGCAAAATGTGTCTTCTCAGTTGCGACTGATGTCTGTCACCTGCGCAATAGGTCTGAAAACACACGGAAGTTAGAATTTTTAATGTTTTAGGGTTTTATAGGTTAAAAACAACATCAAGAAAAGCACAAACAAGAGGCTGAAGAGAAATCATATGGTTTGAAGAATCTATATATGAAGGGATCAAAAAAACGACAATGGTTGTAATCATAAACCCATGTGGAGTCGCCAATTATTAGTATGAATCTTAATTGCAAGTGTACGAAAAAATACCACTTTAGCTGTGCATAAAAAACAACCCTAACAACAAATATGGCTGCCAATATCTTCAGATTTGTAATTAGGTGATCAAGATAAATGCTACAAAAATCTAGATCTATACATCAAAAGACATTAACCAGTAAATAAAAATGAGATTTACTCCATGCATCCAATAGACTAGACAAGAATATGTTGAATTAATTTTATATTAAGGGCACCTGGGAGGAAAACATAGAAGGATGTTACCAGTTCTCCTCAATGGATGGGTTCTTGTAAGTCCTCAACACTTTAGATCTAAAATTCATCTCTCTTGATGGTGTAGAAAACCCAGACAAAAATGGAACTCAAAGGGAGCTCACAAGCAAAAAGATAGAAAAAATATGACAATGATGGTGGATCACAGTCAAACCAAAAGTGTAGATCCAGAGTGATCTTTAGGCAACAAAAGGTGATGAATGAATGGAAAAACCCTTCTATTAATAACAAAATATTGAGTTAGTCTAGATATTGGTGCATAATTAAAATATTATTAACCAAATCAAGATCCAACTTTTATGGAATATTTTATTATTTTTGTTGGAGGGAAAAAGGATTTGACTTGGGTCAAATCCCTTTATTTGTAAATAATAAATAAATAAATGATTCATTTATCATTTTAAGGATGTGGTTGAATAATAATCAAATAAATAATGATTTATTTAATTATTTAAGGGTGATTTAGTCAAATTTAACAAGGAATATTATTTAAATAAAGTTTAAATAATTATTCCTAGAAAATAATAAGATAAATAGTGATTTATCTAATTAATTTTCTTGTTTTGGGTTAAATATGACCAGGAATATTAATTAAACTATTTTTTAACTAATCGTTCCTTGAGGAAAATCAAACAAATGTAGATTTATTTAATATTTCCCCATGGGGTTTCTCGTTTAGACCATAGACAACTTAATAAAGGTGGTTTACTAAGTTATTTTTCATAGTGAAAGCAATTTTACTTAGGGTAAAATTGGTCTTGCATGATGTACTTAGGTCCATCTAATAGTAACAGGTTAGATGACCAAAAAATGGTGTAACAACTTAAGTCCACATATACATCACAGTTTAGAGGTGGGCCAGGGCTTGAGAAGGCTCACTTTGCATATAAGGAGGATGAAGGAAAAATGGAAGGGAGTCTTGGATTATTTATTTCTTTGATCTATTTATATCTAGATCTATTTTAGGAAATTTCTATGCACGCTTATGATGTTTAGCTAAGTCTACAGTGTTGTTTAGCACAGGGTGTTTCCGAGCAGAAATATCACCCTTACCCACGAGGGACTTCGAGTTCCTACTCTGGGAAGGTTATTCTGAGCTTCCATTCATGATCAAGAATTGGTGCCACATTGTTCCTACTCTTTGCAGCCCATACATCTTCAGAAGTAATGCATTTTTGCATCAAGGTTTGAGAGGAGGAGGTTGTAATTCATTATTTCAGCCGAGGAACTGGTGAAGGATTAATCCTATCACCTTGAGCCTCAAGATCAACCTTCCAGTGCTTCAGATCTATATCATGCATCAAACCACCCATCATACATCTCCCAACAGTAGTAGTTCCATCAGGAATTGCGCAGTCCAGTCTTGCAGATCCAAGGGAAAAGGGAAGTTTCTAGCATTTCAACTAGGAATCATGTGAGGGATCATCCCCTCACTTTGGGATCAATATTTGCATCAGCCTTGAGCTTATTTTCTTCATTTTACATCAGGAATGAGCATCTCCCTCCCTTACAGTGTAGTTTTTCAAGCAGCTGCATATTTAGTTGTTGCATCTTGAGGAGGAGGAAAAAGAAGCAATATCTCAAGATTTTAGCTTGGAGATCTGAAGGAGGGATCAACCCTCAAATCATAGATTTGATTTTTACTTTAGTTCAGATATATCACATTTATATCTAGCTTTAGATCTGCATAACCCAACAGTCAAGGGATCAAACCCTAGGAGGGTGAATTTTCAATCTCATAGATATGGAATTTCCTTTCTGGGTTATTTTGTGTTCCCATCATAGTGCCCTGATCTAGAATCTTGGAATCATCAGATCTCTAGATTAGCCTATATATATGCATTCCCTTTCAGCCAATAGTCATATGTACATCATATATTGAAGGGACAATGCAATATTTGATCCAGCACCTCTCCAGTTACGCATTGCCTCCTTTGAGGGGATTCCAGGTTCATTCTAAGCCACTTGTTTGGCTTGAGCGCATCATTTTTTAGCACTGTTGTAATTTTAATCCATCTCCAATGAGTAAAATGGCTCACCTATTCTGTATATTCTATGATTGTTAATATTTTATGTGTACTTCCTGTGTTTTCAAATATTTTGTTTGTGTATCAATGCATTATTCCATTTTGGGATATTACAATGGTATCATAGCATGATCTTTGGCTCATCTTGTGGACATTATTGATATCATAAGAAAGAAAAATAGTAGAGATCTACTATGGAGGGATCAAGTTTTGCAGCTTCTCTCTTTACAAATATGAAGGATCTTTCCAAGGAGATCAATGAAATGAAGAGAGAAAGGAAAAGAGAAACCTCAAGGGGGTTTCAGAATGAAGAAGGTCCCAATACTTCTTATCAGCAACAAAGAAGACCAGAGAAGCATAGATCTCCTCAAATATCTAATATGCCCACTTTCTTTGAAGAAGGTGAATGGTATGAAGAAAGAAGAAATATGGAACCTGAGACTCATGAGACTCTCAGTCTATATCTAGAAGAGTACAAGTCCCATTCTAGAGCATTCAAGGAGAATCTAACTCTCCAACAGTTTTTCCAACTCAAGGAAGAACGAAGATCCTACAACAATAATAGAAGAAAGAGGCACAATAGATTCTATTTTCCTACATTTGATGGATCTTCCTCAAGCACTACAAAGGCTTGGAAGAAAGAGTTAGATGCATTTTTCAGGCTACATCCTATAGCTGAAAGAGAGGTTGTCCAGATTGCAGCACTTCATCTTCAAGGTGAAGCCAATGATTGGTGGTTTGGTCACATGGAGCATGCAAAGGTGACTAAATATTTAGATTTATTTCAAAGGTTAAGGAAGTATTTTGATAGAAGAAAACAAGAGACATCCCACAAAGAGTCACTACATTCACCACTAGCTTCAGAAGTACTCATATCAAGAGGTAAGACAATTTCATCTCTGCAAGGTAGTCTTAAACTCTTGACATATAGAGTCCCATGCATTATTCAGGAGATTCATGAAGAAGAGGGGAAAGTTTCCAGCGCTGGTACAATTATAGAAGAGCAGCCATCTCTCTTACCAGAAGTTGGAAATCCCATTGCATCGGTTGAAGAAGCTCTTGTAAATTTGCAAGATGTTTCTGAGAATCAGTTGATCCAAGGTATGCATCCACTTTTATCTCATATTATTTCAGTACCTCATATTGGAACTTGTGAGAACATGCCATCAGGGCCAATGCATGATCAAGGATTAGAACAACATGCTTATTTGAAGCAAAAACATATCACTATGCAGAGGACTCTTGATTTGGTAAAGGAAGAGATGAAGAGCTATCCCAGTTGGTCATTGTTGAGCTACACTCAAACCTTTGAGTTGAAGTGTGGAGTTTCAGAAGATGGCCGAATGAGCATGATCCTATTGAATACGATGCTAGGAAATGAGTTCTACATTGTTTCAAGCCATGAGATAGAAAATGCACCAACACGGAGATCAACAGTGTTGTCTATGAGCAACAGTGATGAGAAGAGGACCCATTACTTATGGGATAATTCCAATGGTAGCTTCATACATGAATAAATGGAGGTTAAGATGTGAGATGGTATACATCTTGAGATGGGCAATATTTTCCCTTTTCAAGATGAAACTTTCTCAATGAGTATTTCATAGCTCAAAGAGAAAATTTTGCCTATATCATATCCATAATCTTATTGGTTTTGGAGGGCCATAGATGAGAATAATATCTCATGGAAATATCTCATTGGAGGTGCACTTCAACATATCATGGAGTGAAAATTTCTTCATTAGTTTGAAGAGGTTGGTGTCCTACAATGGGAGGATACCAAGTTTTTGTAGAATGAGATCCATCATCCACATTGGGATGAATGGTTGTTGACGTGGAGAAAGGGGTTGCGAAGCCACTTGTAGAACTATGAGACAGGACAACAAGAAGCCTGGGTGTGCTGGTTACTCTTGGATGAGTATGGTTACTACCCAACATCACATATTTTCATGATCCATGCCTTGCAAAACACTAATGTAATGAAGGAGGAGGCATGGTTGCGCTGGCTGCTCTTGGGTGAGTATGGTTACTATCCAATGGCTCATATTTCTTTGACTCATGCCTTGTATATAAATGACAGAATGAAACAAAGGAAGACATGTTTACCTTGGATGTTCTTAATAGATTTTGGCCATCACATGACATCTCCCATGTTTATGTGTTTTGTATTTTTTTCAATATGGCATAGTACTCTCATGATGTGTAATGATGGAGTTTGTTTGTATGGGGCTGATATGAAATTCCACATGTCATTCAATATGATGTTTTTTCTCCATGATTCACAAGATGATGTGAGGAGGCATCAAGAGATATTTTTTCTTTGGTTACTCTTAGGAGATTTTGGCTTGACATACTCCCCTTCTTTGCATGATAATGATGGAGGATGGCAGCAAGCGGCTTTCCTCCGATGGATTTTACTTGGAGATTCTGGATACCATACTTGGTTTGATGATGATGTAGTGGGGCAACAAGATGCATTTTTCCGGTGGCTTCTCTTAAGAGAGTATGTCCAACACACTTGGTACTTTGATGGTGTGGTGTGGCAGCAGGGATCATTTCTACGGTGGTTGCTATTGGGAGAATATGGTTTGAAATTTTTGTATACCCATATGTATCTATTTCTTCTTTTTCAAAATGTTGGAATGATGCTTGGATCCAGCAAGGCCAACAAGGCTAAGGATGAGGGCATTTCAATGCTCTTTCTACTTCATATAGCATGGGATGGAGGTATACTTTGCGAGATGGAGCTTTTCTTTTGTTGAAGGAACCACCTATCTTTATGTATATCATGTATTGTGGAAGATGTGGGACAAATTATGGTTGTCAATTGGAGCTTCATGATGGAGGAGGGACATCTAGCTACACAGTTAGAGGTCACTCTAGACATTCTAGAGAGGCAAATTTGGTGTTGGGAATGCATAACTCATTGCAGAAAATGGAGAGACCTTCATTGTGTGGATGCCATTTGGAGGGGAACATATTGCTCTAGCATCTATTTTGGCAGTTGCTTGGGTTCAAGAAACATTTTGGTAGGGAGGACTGTAATATTCCAAATTTTTCATCTCTTTATTGGAATATTAGAGTTCTTAATAAACTTAATTAAGTAAGTAAATAAAAGGGTGGAGGGACCCATAACCCCTTAAGATGAATAATATCCACTTTTTTCATGTTAATGTGGATTAATTAGATCTAGATCTACATTATGGAGTAGTGGAGCAACTTCTTAATGTGAAAGGAATGGAGATCATGTCTCATTTATGAGAAATATCATGGAGGTTGAAGCAATCAAATAAGATCATGGAGGGAATCAAATGTAAGATCATAGAGAATTCATGATGAGATGATGGAGGAATTGGTGCATTTAATGCACACATGATGGAGAGAGTGATCATTCCATGCATACATGATGGAGATCATGGAGAGACAACGCAGTCAACATGGAGACTTATGTCCACATGTACAGCGCAGTTTGGAGGTGGGCTAGGGCTTGAGAAGGCTCACTTTTCATATAAGGAGGATGAAGGAAGAATGGAAGGGAGTATTGGATTATTCATTTCTGTTATATGTTTATATCTAGATCTGGTTTAGGACATTTCTATGGACATTTCTATGCATGCTTATGTTGTTTAGCTAAGTCTGCAGTTTTGTTTAGCATAGGGTATTTCCGAGCGGAAATCCCACCCTTACCCATGGGGAACTTTGAGTTCCTACTTTGGGAAGGTTATTTTGAGCTTCCATTCATCACCAGGCATTGGTGCCACATTTTTCCTACTTTTTGCAGCCCATACATCTTCAGAAATAACACATTTATGCATCAGGATTTGAGAGGAGGAGGTTGTCCTTTAGTATTTTAGCCGAGGAACTAGTGAAGGACTCATCCTATCACCATGAGATTCAAGATCAGCCTTCTAGTGCTTCAAATATATATTAGGCATCATGCCATCCATCATACATCTCCTATTAGTAGCAGTTCCATCAGGAATTACGCAGTCCATTCTTGCAGATCCAAGGGAGAAGGGAAGTTTCCATCATTCCAGCTAGGAATCCTGTGAGGGATCATCCCCTCACTTTGGAATCACTGTTTTAATCATCCTTGAGCTTATTTTTTTCATTTTACATTAGGCTTGAGCATCTCCCTCCCTTACAGCGCATTTTTTCCAGCAGCTGCATATTCAGTTGCTGCATCTTGAGGAGGAGGAAGAAGAAGCAAGATCTCAAGCTTTTAGCTTGGAGATCTGAAGGAGGGATAAACCCTAAAAGTAGAGACATGATTTTGACTTCAATTGAGCCATATTAAATTCATATATAGCTTCAGATCTACATAACCTAGCAGTCAAGGGAGCAAACCCTAGGAGGGTGAATTTCTAATCTCATAGATTTGGAATTTCCTTTCTGGGTTATCTTGGGTTCCCATCATAGTGCCCTGATCTAGAATCTTGGCATCATCAGAGCTCCATATCATCCTAGATCTACGCATTCCATTTTATCCAACAGTCTTATGTACATCATCTGCTGAAGGGACAATGCAGTATTTTCTCCAACAACTCTCCAGTTACACAGTGCCTCCTTTGAGGGTATTCCAAGGTCATTCTAGGCCACTTGTTTGGCTTGAGTGCATCATTCTTGAGCACTGTTGTAATTGTAATGCATATCCAATGAATAAAATGGCTCACCTATTCTGTATATTCTATGATTGTTAATATTTTATGTGTACTTGCTATGTTTTCAAATATTGTGTTTGTGTATCAATGCATTATTCCATTTTGGGATATTACAAACATATCCATAATACAACCATTCAAGAAGCACAAAAAATGTCCACAGGGTCTTGGATAGACAATGATCGGGTGAGCTATTAAGTCACTCCTTGATGTGAATTCACCAGTTCAATTCCCCGCCCCGATAAGGGTGATGTATTTGGACATGATGATGACGATGTAGTCCTACCCAACTTACAAAAATAAAATCACAAAAAATGGCCTTCCAACAAAAACCTTGTATCTTCTTTGTTGAGTAAGAGGCTAGAGACACATGGGCCTCATGCAGGGCCCTGGACCAATGTCGAATATTTTTGTTATATTTTTATTTATTTATTTAGTTATTTATTGCTATAATGTTTTATTTTATGTGTATAATTAGGTATTTATTTATGTATATAATAGAAAATATTTATTCATTGTTTATTTAAAATTTTCTTGTATTTAAAATTATATAAAATGTTATAGTTAATGTTGAACAAAATGTTATAATTAATATTATATTAAAAACCCATTTTTTTATGTTAATAAAAACTATAATTAATTAATTGAATTATCTAATATGGTCGAGATATTTAATTAGGTCTACTAAGTAGTTACATAAAAAGAAATTAAGGACTAACGATGGCTAAAATAAGGTTTATTAAGTTAACTATATATATCAAAACAGAGAAAAAATGAAGAAGGGGTGGATATGTTATGGTTAAAACCTTCTGTTAAAATATTAAGTTTAATGATCTATTTATTAATTAAGGTTACATGAGGGAATAAATTGAGGCTAATAAGGTGAATAAGGTGGTTAACTACTAGGACAACGTTGTTCTTGCTTAGCTAGCAATGGAGAGGATTTAATAGATCCATGAGGATCTGCTTAGTATTGGTAACACTTATTTATGAGAATAGTAAAAGGATAACTTATAAAAATAATTTTTTATACATATGTGAGTCGATTAATGGTTGAAAAAGTTCAAATATGCACTAATGAGTCATATGTGTCATGCAAATATTGATTAGTCCAAGATGGTTAGCATGCGAGGAAATTGAGGTTGAGGAAGGTCGACACAAGGACCACCTCCTCGAGAAAAATCATTTCCATCATCGAAGCTAGCTCTCATATTACACTCCTTAGAGGAAATTAATGAGGCTTTAAGAGGGTGCCAAACAACTGAGGTGGAAGTAGAGTGATGGCCCTAAGTTTTGTAGCAGTAATGTTGTAACTACCAAGGGTCTTTAATTTAATTTTCAACATGGGGTTCTCAAAAAATTAAGAGGGGTTAGAAATATATGTGAAATAAGAACTATCCTTTTCTCTTAATGAATTTCATAAGGGTGGAAGTACTGAGATGAGATCTAGTTACATAAAGACCATTCTAACCGTTCTATGCTACAAGAAAAATCCAAATTTGAAAGAAATGAAAGTCAACTAGAAAACTTATGCTAACAACAATGAAAGGAGGAAAAACATATTAAATATGATGAAATGAAATCATATATATTATGTTTTGAATGTAAAGAAAACTCACAACTAAAATAAAGCCTGTAAATAACAAACCCTAATTTTGTAGGAAAAAGGCAATTTCTACAACAAACTAGGTAAAATAATCTACTTCGTATCTTCACTTCTAAATTCCATATTTAGGTTTCCATGGAAATTGTAACACGAAAAAGAAGGTGAATCATGAGTTGGATGCAATTTTGGATGTGTTTTAGAAGAAAAATGCAAACTGCTACATGAGTCCCTGTTTTACTACAGGCGACAATGTAGTGAGAAGTAAAATGTGCTAAGGATGAGGTTGGAAAGAAAAATGAGGCTAATGAAGGGTAAAAAATGATAATCACTCATTTCCAAATCATAATCTCAGTAGTAGAAGGATTTATTTAGAAATATGTGTGGTTGTAGAGTCTCTTGTAGCTGCGAAAGAGGGGATTATGTATTCACAACAAAATAGAAATTATGGGAAACAAATAAATAAAAAAATAAAGTGAATTCAGATGCATAAATAAAGATGATAAGTGGACATTATAATCACTAATAATGCTACCATCTAGTTCTGAAATATTGTGCAAGAAAATATTGCTCATAAATAATCTAATTAACCCTACATAAAAAAAATACTCATAAATAAATAATAGAAATGAAAAAATGCATAAATAATAATGATACAAAAGGGGTCTTACGCACTTGTGATGAACCATAAACCAAGGAAGCTCGGATCCTTTAGGGATAAATAGGCTAAGAACTAAAACCAAAGTTGTCTTTCATTAATTGAAGAAATGATTATACATAGTGACAAGCTACAATACTTGAAAACTAGCCTTCCTACATTGATATCCTCTTGCTTCTACTCATTTCTATCTTCCTAATGGGTTACTCGAGCCCTCTACTTATACAAGATTAATGAGGAATCCTCCTTGAAATGAGTATTTGTTCCCTCCAAAATTCCTATAAAATAGGATCATGCTCCCTGAGTGACCTCGCAGCTACAAGGAAGAGTATTTATTGTTATAATGTAGCCATGTTTGAACCTTATGTATCAAGCGATATGTCCCATGAATCTATCTCACTGGATATTCTTGTAGACCATGAAAAATATTCTCAATATCTTGCATCATAATCATATTAGGCACATAAAGCATGATAAATATCTTTAACCTCCCTAATAATTCATTTAAACTAAGAAAACGTTATCAAGTGGAAAAAAGAAGGTCTAATACAACCTTTATGTTCCAAGGAAAGGTTAGATGGGCCTTATGTTGTACCTAATTTGGAGGTTGATCATAACCCCCTATTAAAATTGTTGCTCACCCTTTGAGAAACCTATTCTTATTCCTTCCTCCATTTTCCTCATTCATTTCCTTAATGAACTGTTTAATGTTCCATGTTTCTAGAGATGGTTGTGCCTATTGAATATTTTTTTTAGGTATACAAAAACCCCCTATTTTTCATAAAAAATTAAAAAAATAGGGACCCTTTAAAATTTTTATTTTTCATATCACTCAAAAAACGGCTCAAACTACTTAAGTAATAAAAGCATTATTTTCTTTGTTTAAATATGTTTTTAGGTCATAGGGGAAGGAGGTCAGTACTCGTGCTATTTTTTTTTAATCTTTTCATTCCAATATTTTGTCTTCCCGATCATCCAAACTTCTCGAGTATTCAAGTGAATTTATAGTTTTTATGCATTTTTCAATTTTTATATGTTTTCCATAAAATTTGGTACTCGTGCCATTCTATGCTTGGCTACTCGGTACTCATTTAAGAATAAACTTAATAAAAAGTCCAACCTTCCAAGCACCTGACCATGTACCTCGCCATTGATATGATAGACAATTGGATATTTAATGTTGAATTTAATGATATTTAATGTTTTCATTTCATGCATTACAGGTTATTAACTTTGTGATATTTTCAAAAAGCTACCTTTTTACTCTTTCATGAAACCATTACAGTGTAGTAAATTGAGTTTTTATGGTATAAATTATCCTTTTCTCTTTGTGCTCAATTTCTGAAAAAAAAATTAAGAGTTTGAGTTCTTCCAGTTAGTATTAACATGCGTTTTCTTTTGAATTCAACTTTTCATTTCTTGAAACTGGTATATCTTATCATTCCTTCTTGGTTGTTTACAGGAGAAACAATGGGAAGGAAGGGAAAATACAATCTCCAAGGCCCACAATTTGGATTATTAAAAAGAATATGAAAGCGACAGAAGTTACATTACATAAAACATACAAGATTTAGGATGCAGACACTATTTCATGGGAAGAAATATATGATTTATTTGAGAACAATGAATGGAAAGACACCAAAAATTCAAATTATAAGTTTTATGATAAATATGTGGAATACAAAATAATTTAAAAAGGATACAATTGCATAAAATTTCTACCAGGCCAACCATGTTCCCTTAATATGACATGGTAAGTTGGATTATATCCCAAGACCATGTTCAAACTTCCTCCATTCCTAATCATAAAACAAAATTATTGCTTTTTGGGGCCATGAGTTTCTTAGGTATATTTATAAGATTAATCCTCCCGGGGTTATTTTGGATACCCAACTTTTGAATTATTTTCATAAAAATGTGCATAGTAAGAAGAATATGAGTATACCCTTATTATCAAGAAGTGACTTCATGATCTTGAAGGGTATAAAATCAAAACGGGAAAATATTATTCAATAGAAATTTTTAAAAGGCCTCAGATATTGTAATCAAAATGCTCACAAGATTGTACGATTAATCAAATCCTAAAAATTGAAAAGTATAATGGGTTCCACTTATTTATGGAATATTTATATAGTCAAACAATCCAAGAAGTTTAATTGGGTTTATATTCTATCCCAAAACCTATCAGAAGAAATTAAGCTATCTCTAGCTGCCCCTCCAAGACTTGAACATGGTTTATTTATGTCATAATATCTCATGGATATTGTTATTGCATTAATGTATTTCCCATTGATGGAATGGAGTTACTCTCTAAAACATCAACAAAATATTTAGCATTTCTATTCCATTTGTGGGAGAATAGATACAAGAATCATTTTTATGATATATCTGACAATATTAAGCTTTATTTTCATGATATTTTATTTGGAAGAACTCCACCAAGGGTGAACACGGAATTTCATTCTGCATTATCTCTAATTCGATACTAGTTCCTTAAAGAGAAATTTTCTTACATCATAATTTATGGGAGTGAAGTGGGCCCTCATGTCTTTCTATGGTTCATTCTGGATAGATTAGAAATTAGAGAGATTGCAGATCAAATGGATTTGAATGGAATTACCATATTCCTTCATAAATTTCAGAAGAAATTATGGCCTAATTTTCCTATCAAAATTGGCCAAATGATATTGAGAGATAAATGACATGATGTGGTAGAAGAAAAGGATCTATAGGAATTCTTGTTGCATTCAATTCCTGATTACATATATGATCCAAACAATGTCATTGTTGATCATTTTAGCTTAATTATTTTTTCAAAAGTTTATCTTCATCAACAACCACTTTTTTATTATGTATTTATTAATTATGATAATTTTGATCAAGTTTCATCAAAGGCTCTTTCTATGAGTATGAAGGAAAAGGCCAAATTGTAGAATTTTAGGGAGGAAACATATGACTATTACCTTAGGCAAAGTAGTTTAAATTTTGGTACACCACTCGAAAAATTGAAACCTTTTGAAGGTATTGTCTTTTGCTTCACAAATATTCCTTCATATTTTGATTCTCAATCTACACTGGAAGATAATGTTGAGGTTTTAAATCCTTCATAGTTACCTATTTTTTCCATTCCAATAGATAAATCTCATGTTCAATTAGATCTAGATAACCGAGAAAAATAAATCAGTCAGGAAAAAGAATTAGAAAATTCTTATGGTACTGAGAAAATAATAATTTAGGAACATGACATCTATCCTCAAGCTAAAATGATAATATATATTGAATCTCCTAATCAAATAAAGCAACCTAATTATCATATGGAAATTTCTTCTCTTGAGGTAGAGAAAGTTAAAGAGTCAATTGAGGCTCATAGAGTTGTTCAAGCGATTATTCAAGAAATTAGTAAGGAGATTCAAGAAAATCTAGTGCCACTGACTCTAGAAGTTCAAGATGTTTCTCCACAAAAAATTTCAGAATCTATAACAACTTCTCAAGGAATACATGAGGAACTAGTTCAATATATTTTATGGACTCCAATTCCATCAATTTTGGTTATGAAAGATATTTCTCCATAGGTATCAATGACCCCCATTTCAAATAATATTCCTTTTTATTCTTAAAGTTTCAAACCAATTGTTGAAGTAGAGCTAGTTACTAAAACTATGCCATCCTTAAGTGAATATTAATATAATTCCTAAAATAAATTAGTAGTTAAGAGGTCTAGAAAAAGGAAGCATGAATACGGTTGAAATAATCTCAGAATTAAGTTGGTAGGCTAAAAGATATTCAAAAGATAAAAAATAATACACATCAACATTAGGGGATTTTGTCACCTATACTCAAAATAGAATTGGGAAATTATGTGAATAATTTTCTAAAAATATGAAAATGATTAAAAAATTTGAGGTGATATTGGAAAAGAGAAGATTATTTAGTGAGCAACAATGGAAAGTTGATGCTTGAACTCCAGAGAAGGATTCCCTGTGGCAATACAACAAATGGACGCAAAACATGGTTTGGAGAAATTTGACTTGTTAGGGTCCTATAATTTATAGGTTCAAATGATAATTATCTCTTGATTTTATCTTATGAGATGTTGTAAATAATTATTACATTTTGCAAATTATTTTCAACAAGTTCAAAGAAAGAAGAAAAAAATGATATAAAAAAATAAAATAAAATAGGGGATAAAAAAATAACAATATATATGTGAAAAAGAAAAGAAATGAATAAAAATTAGAAAAGTAAAGAAAAAGTGAACTCCTATAGCAAGCCAATCAAAATGTCGCTTTAAAATTTCAAAAAGTTTGATTTCCTAATGTTTTTTACTTAAATTATTATGTATTTGATATAAAATAATGCAACAAAAGGTATTTATCGTTTTCCAAAAAAATGTCGCGTTGGAGTCAATGGATATGATCAAATCTGCCCAGATCTATGGTCGAGGGGTGTTTTCGGCCCCCACCGCACTCTAGAAAGTTAAAACGAGGGGGGGGGGGCGGCGAAAACCAGTTTCCGCCAAAACTCCCTGGTCCAACGTGGCAACGCCTGGGGCATTTTAGGAGGTCCCCTCTCGATTCCACTTACTACCTACCCACACCCCCCCTGGAATACCACCTTTGTCTCCTACCGACGACTCATTAGGGGAATTTTGAGGTCTAAAATGGGCCTCCTAAGGAAATTATAAAATAATAGTGCAAATAATAAAATAAGATTTGATTACATCATCAAATTTTAGAGGGAAAAAAGAAAAAACTATTTTTTCAACTCGTATTTTCAATTTATCTCCCAAAGTTTTTACTCAAATTTTGAGCGGGAGTACTTGTTATATGCAAAATTTAATTCCTCATCCAAGGATTACCCATGTTACATACTTTCGATGGACCCTGCTACACGAAAAATGAGAAATACATGAAAAACATGATTGAAATCACGTGTTTTGATGTATTTCTCATTTTTCGCGTAGCAGGGTCCATTGAAAGTATGAAACATGGGTACTCCTTAGGTGAGGAATTAGATTTTGCATCCAACGAGTACTCCCGCTCTAAATTTGAGTAAAAACTTTGGGAGATAAGTTGAAAATACGAGTTGAAAAAGTAGTTTTATTATTTTATTGTTTTTTAATCTTTTTACCCTTTTACTTAAAAAATGGTTAATCATCCCCCATGGTTGACATCATCATCTTGAATCTTATTGGTTCTTATAAAGTTTATTTTGGTTGTACATTTTTCTTTGGAGGCCCATTTTAGACCTCAAAATTCCCCTAATGCGTCCCTCCACCATTTCTCTCTCGCCAGCAATCTCCTTTTCCACCACTCATATCCCGCCACATAACCATTACCCCCACCACTCCGCTTCTGCCATATATCCCGCCACGTCACTCCCTTCCACGTCATATATCCATTCAAACTTAAATCTTCCATGAAGTCCTAAATGAACATTATTTCATTTAATTCTCACGCTATCCATTTTAAAAATAAATCCCTCCTCTCCATAGATGCTACTTTTCCCGTTACATAAATAATTGGATTGTTATAAAAATCTCGGGAGGCCAGTATTCATCCCTTTTAGCATGACAATGATCATGTAGATTGAAAGAACCAAATACCACCAACTGGCAGGCTTCAAAAACAACTTCTCTGCGCATGTTGGCTTGAGGGGTCCTCACCCAAGTTCGAATTTTAGGTTAACCAACAAAACCCTCCTACTACTGGCCCTTTCGGCAGTGACCTACTTGCGCAAGTCAAAGTCTCACCTGAAATAGTATGGGGGGGGGTGTTGGAACTAGGTTTCCACACCCTGAGAGAGAATTAAATGATGTGGATGCCTTTATATCTATGAACATACCTATGCAACAAATCCCTAACCAAGAAACCCTTAATAGATAGATTCATGTCAATTATGCAGAATATTTTGTGTGCAGGTTAAAGCAGAGTCCATAATACATGTAATAACCCTTAATAGATAGTATTTGAGTCCAATAGTACTAGATCCATTCAATAATCATTTTTTAAAATCCAGAAGAAGGTGTGCAATTGATCTAAACATAGATAACATAGGAATCAGAAATAGCATGCATAAATGATCATAAAGTAAATCACAAATGAATTTCAAACTCAGATATCAGCAACAATAGTTCCTTATTAAAAAAGAGTCCAAATCTTCCTTACAACACCTTCAGTTCACCTGCGCACACAGCCAGCAAGAGCCTTCTACCCAGACAATTCACACAAAATATCAAAACACAGCCAGATCACTTATGTTCAACCTCAGATCTATCATTGAATCGATCTAGACTCCTATTTATACTTTTATCCTATGCTCATATGAGGTACGCAAACTGTGGTTTGTGGCCCCTAGTTCTACCCTTTAACCGATTACAACTCACGAGGGGCTTTGAACTGCCCCAAAGTCCCTTGAATTGTGATGCGCACGACTAAACTCTACAAAATATTTTCAAAAATATATCAAAAATTTCTCCAAGTTTCGTCCTAGGGGACCTCACTCCAACATGCCCCCAACACAATCTTGTGACTCGTCTCGAGTCACACTGGCACTGGGCTCTTCATATTATTCTGGATCTCTTTGATGACAACAGCAAAGGGTGCCAAAATTCCCACACTCTGATCTGTTGTGCTCTGCGTGGTATCTACCAAATTTTGTGAATTTGGCCCTTCTGCGGCCATGTTGACACTCTCCAGGGTCTGATTGAGGTTCTTCACTGCAACATCCAAATCCTAAGACAACTTCATTGCCTTTTCCGCCCATGACTTCATATGGTCAGTGACAATCTGCTTCTTTCAGCGGAGCTCCTGGACCTCATCTGGTAGCACCTAAATGGTCTAAAGGTGGGTCGTGCACTGGGAAGGAATGAACGTAGGTAATGCCTCTGGCAGATCATCGAACGCCTGATATTTGGCACGCGGTTCGTGATTAATATTTTGGACAAGGAGATATGTTTACATAGAGATCCATAGTCCCATGGTTGTCTCCAGAAACTCTGAGCCTTTTTTGACGTTAGCAGAAATGCTCGTGGATGCTTCTTTGACTAAGGAAGCCCACTATGCATGCATCTCCGAGGGAGTCTCAGGCTTCAACTTAGCATGCAATGCGGTAATTTTTTGTTTGAATTATGCCTTTACAGTCTGCATTTCAGTTATGGAAGCCTTGAGTGTGGAAACCATGCTTTCAATCTTAACTTTTGGTGCAACGGATGTTGGGATGTCTGCTTCAGGAAGCTCACCGCACAATCTGTATATCAGGTTCTCCAATTTTGCACGTTGAGCCACAACCACCTATTGCGTTGTTTGTGCCTAGAGTGATTCTGTTGGCTTTGTGGCTACTATCTTCTCGACTTCGCTTAAATGTTGTTGTATGCGCACCTCACTACACTACAGCACACAAAAATAAATATTTTGAGAGAGCGTAGATTTCCACTTGGTAGCATTTCCAGATCAATTCTGACCTTAGGGCAAGTTTGCACCTGCATTCATAGCTCTGACTGTTCCACTATCACGGCTGTGCCTGGGAAGGGGTAGATCCTATTATCAGTTGTTGTGGTGATTATGGATGTCGTCAGGCTCAATTGTATCATCCTTGCTTGAGCCACACTCACTTGAAAATTATTCATCTTCAGTTGTAAAACCTGCAATCCCGATTGCAAGGCCTCCACCGCGGCCTTGTACTGCTCCTCCATAGTAGTCCATTGGTCCTCAGACAGAGAAGCGACTACGTCCGTGATTTTATCGAGGTCCTATTCTTTCAGAGTGACCTCTTCATACCCTCTAACCTTGGACTCCTTTCACTTTTGCGCGGACATTTTGAAGCTTCTGCGCCTCTCTTGGTACCATAAGACGATTTGGCCCCATCACCATCTAATCCATCCAGGCCACCGAGGTCTACATCTGACTCACCTCCCTAATCATGCTTTGTTTCTTTTTCTACTTTAGAATCCTTATCTCCTTCCTTCTGCGCACCGGTTTCTGTCTCTTTGTCAGGGCGCATCTCATTCCCTTTATCCTTAGCTCTTTGAGCCATTTATTTTCCTGAGGTGGAGGTTGTAATGGTTTGAGTGGAGCTGAGCCCCACTTTCCATGTTGTTGGCTGGGTCGAAATGACTTGGTTGACCTTCACCTCTGTTACCATGAATGGAAAGTTATACCATATAAGATCGTTGCGTGCCCGGATCTACACCTAGTGCATTGTGACCTAAAATTTGGAGATGCTTTTGTACTTCTCATAGACTACAGGCGATAGCCTTGGACATGAGTGGATTGCAGCAGTTAGCATGCCTTCAAATAGCACCCAAAAAATCTTTTTTTCTTTTATGCACTTCAGATTAGGGGAATCCCACAGATTTGCGTAGCGCGCCCCCTCACATATACCAGGTTCTACTTTCGAGAGAACTGCCTCTGATGGGGTCTCCCATGCTATCAACGCGATAAGTAACAACAACCAAGAGTAGTAAAATGGCATCCCAAGCTCCTGCGCTTCGCGCACATTGTCCAAAAATTATTCACAGAGAAATTTGGACTAGTTTTAACTAACCCCCTTCTCACATTGGCCTGCTAGTGAAATTACATGCGCAAGGACCATTTTTGGTCTACACTTCCTCATCAATTTTCAACGTAGGACAAAATTTCATAGGCACACTCCCGAGTCTGTGATGGTTTGAACCAGGAATCCCCTCTTATCCCGTTCAACCAAGTAATCTTTCTTGAGTTTGGCTACGACCTCGAGCTCATTTCTTTTCCTGAACCAAGCCATGGGGCGAGGGCCCTTCTTGGGCAGACTGGTGATCCGATGGATCAACGTGACATGTATTAGAATTATTCCTTGAATCTAGAGGCACCCTTCATGGAATAACACCAACAGTTGGCACACACAGATCATGGTGATCAAATACCTCCCAAAATGTGGAATCCTTAGAAAATTTAGGATCCCAACATTGCTCAATCCGTGCACCCATGGCATTGGCTCAACCTTCATCACGTCCTCATAGAGTACTCGCTCCAAGTAGCACTCAGACACTAGCTCAGGAAATATGTCTTCATTTTCCAAATTATGGTCGTCGAATTTAACACTCGAAATTTTACCAAACATATCACCTTCTAGAGGGATGACCTTCGGGACCAGAGGAATTTGAATTTATTCCCGCATTGAGTCTACATTTTGGGGTGCGCGCACAGAAGGCTTCCACGGCTTGAAATTCGGTGGCCACCATGAGATGGGCTCGACATACACAACCTCATCCATGGCGCTCATTGGCCTCTTTGAGGGGTCACCAAGAGGCAATTTGGCCTTAGGAACTAGGTGCGAGGATGTCACGTTCCTCGGGGAGGTCTGTGGCTATGAGGTGGACAACTTTGATATTTTCGCTTTTTCTTTAGTCAGCGTGGACATGACTTCTTCAACTTCAGGGATTACCTCCTGAACTTCTGTTAGGTCCCTATATTACTATTATAGTCCCTTATTGTTGTTATTGTAACCCCCATATTGTTATTAATGTAACCCTGTAACCCCCATATTGTTATTATTGTGCCCTTAAATTATTATTGTTAGGTTGGTTAGGATTACATTGTGGCCCCATGGACTCCTATATATAGAAAGTAGGTTTTTTAATTTGTATCATCCAAGAATTTTTCATTCATGTAATGTATTGGAGGTTGCCCCCTCGAAGTGGCTTATTTCTAAGGCATTGATATCTCTTTTCTTCTATTTTTGGAGTTGGTTTCTCAACATTTGGTATCAGAGCTTTGGATTCTAGGGTTTCGCTGCTCCAAACAGGTCATCATGGCATGTTTGCTATAAAATTTTTTCTATGAAGGTTCAAAAGTTGAAATTTTTAGAGTGCGAAACTGGAATTTGGAGGAACATCATCGCAAAATTTTAGAGCTTGGTTCACAATATTTTTGGAGATATCATCTGTGGAAGTTAGGTCTTTTTCAAGCTCTTGAATTTCATCTCAAAGAGGTGATCATCGGAAAATATTCATAACTCTCTCTCTGAGAATCGGATTTGAATTCTATAAAAAGTGACTGGAAGTGCATGGACCTTAGTTTCCTATCTGTAAATTTTAGAGCCAAAGGAGTAAACATTGACAATGGCAAGCCGTACAAGTTTTCTCGACTGAACCAGTCCATAATTAGGTCATCGTGGGAGATTGGAAATAACTTTGCCTTGAAGAATCCAAATCAAGTCAAACTTGTGGCAATTGAAAGAAGATTCAGGGGGCTACGTCAGGGCCAAATTTTAGATATTTAAGATCTGAAATCGTATAGATAATTCAGTTTCAATATCGAGCTCCTCAAAATCAAGAAAAAGGTGTGTATTTTTTTTCAAATTGCAAAAGTCTTGTTTGAAAAAAATAGTTTTAAGTGATTCCAAAGGCCTATTGAGCATAGATATGAGTATTGGGTTCTAAAATTCCTCCTAAAAATAATTCAACACCCATTAATCCCTCATAGTACTCTACTATGACTCACTTCTATAAAGATGGAAGTGTTGCTACTCCTAGATTTCCACAACCTACAAGGTTGACACCACAACAATTGGAAGAAAAACGAGCAAAAGGTATTTTCTACAGTTGTGATAGAAAATACACTAAAGGTCATAAGTGTGCTGAGAAGAAATTATTTTACATAGATTGTGAAGAGGAAGAAGAAAATGAACAAGAAGAGCATATACACCAGGAACCAGACCTAGAAGAGGAAGAAATGAGTCCGACCATATCGTGTAATGCATTGGCAGAAATTAACACT
Organism: Pinus albicaulis; assembly: GCA_034641835.2. Classification (NCBI taxonomy): domain Eukaryota; kingdom Viridiplantae; phylum Streptophyta; class Pinopsida; order Pinales; family Pinaceae; genus Pinus; species Pinus albicaulis. The sequence continues at coordinate 1,344,741,427 of CM076575.1, read as the reverse complement.
CCTCAAACTCTCAAGATAGAAGGAAATATCAAGAAGAAAAAGGTAATAGTGTTGATTGATTCAGTTAGCACCCATAATTTTATTCATTGTAAGGTATCCAAGGAATTGAATTGTTTCCTATACCCAGCACCAGAATGTCAAGTGATGGTTGCAAATGGAGGAACTATAAATTTCTCTGGAAAATTCCATAATATCAAGCTAACCATGGGGGAATATGTATTGACTAGTCCAATGCTTTCCATTCCTATGGGAGGTGCTGATTTTGTACTAGGAGTACAATGGTTACAATCTTTGGGGACGGTAGCTTTTAATTTTCAAGAACTTTTCTTGAAATTTTTTTCAGAAGGAAAGGAAGTCGAATTACAGGGTATTGTAGGGAAGCTGAGAAAGATAATAAGCTCTAATGTCATGACAAAGCTTATAAAGAAAGAAAAATGAGGAATAATTGCACAATTATGCTCACTAGAAGTTCCAACATCAAAATCATCTATTTCTACAGATCTCCAAAATGTCTTGGACAATCATTCCAAGGTGTTTGAAACTCCCAAAGGGCTCCCACCTATTCGTGATCATGATCATGCTATTCATTTGATTCCAAGAAGTGTTCCTCCAAACATCAGGCCTTATAGATATCCTTATGTCCAAAAGATCGAAATTGAACGTATGATTGCAAAAATTTTAGAGGAAGGTATAATTCAACCTAGTCAAAGTTCTTTCTTTGCTCCTGTAGTATTGGTACACAAGAAGGATGGATCATGGCACATTTGTCCAGATTATAGGGAGCTCAATAAGCTCACCATTAAAGATAAATTTCCCATTCCTGTGATTGATGAATTATTGGATGAATTACATGGAGCAATCTATTTTACCAAGTTGGATCTTCGTTCAGGATATCATCAAATTAGAATGAAGACTGAAGATATTCCAAAAACAGCATTTCGAACTCATGAGGGTCATTATGAATTTTTGGTCATGCCCTTTTGGCCTTACCAATGCACCTTCTACATTTCAAGGGTTGATGAATTCCATTTTCAAACCCTTCCTTAGAAAATTTGTGCTAGTATTTTTTGATGATATACTAATATACAATAGGTCTTGGAAAGATCATGTTCAACATGTTGACAGGGTGCTCAAACTATTGCAGGAGAAACAATTATATGCAAAAACATCCAAATGTTTCTTTGGAATACAAGAGGTGGAATATCTGGGTCATATTGTATCTCACGAGGGTGTTAAGGTAGACCCTAACAAAATTAAAGCCATTAAGGAATGGAAAGTCCCCACAACCATAAAGAAGTTGTGAGGATTTCTCGGGTTAACAGGGTATTATCGCAAGTTTGTTAAGAATTATGGGAGAATAGCAGCACCTCTAACAACATTATTGAAGAAAGATGCATTTTCATGGACTCCTGAAGCAACTAAGGCCTTTCAACATCTTAAAGAGGCAATGTGCCTAGCACCGGTCTTAGCTACGCCAGACTTCACAAAAACCTTTATTGTGGAATGTGATGCCTCAGGAAATGGAATTGGTGTTGTTTTAATGCAGGAAGGAAGACACATTGCTTTTGAAAGTTGTCCAATCAAAGGAAAGTATTTACAGAAACCTATTTATGAGAAGGAAATGTTAGCAATACTGCATGCACTAAAGAAATGGAGAACTTACCTAATGGGGAGACACTTCAAGGTAAAAATTGATCATGATAGTCTTAAACACTTTTTGGAACAAAGACTATCTTCAGAAGAGCAACAAAAATGGGTCACAAAGATGTTGGGTTATGACTTTGAAATAATCTACAAAAAAAGGGAAGTTAAATGTTGTTGCAGATGCACTCTCAAGAAAGAATGAAGAGGTGGAAGCATTGTTTTGTGCCATTACTATTATCCAACCATATTGGATAACCGAAGCAAGAGATGAATGGAAGAAGGACGAAGAAGTGTGGACACTCATTCAAAATTTGGAGCAAAATCCCAGTAAATATGATACATTTAGTTGGAAAAATGATTCCTTATGGTACAAATATCGCTTATATATTTGTAAGAATTCCCAACTAAAACAAAAGATTCTTTTGGAATTGCACACTTCTCCTTTAGGAGGACACTTAGGATTTTTAAAAACTTACCACAGGGTAAAGAAATAATTTTTTTGGGATGGCCTTAAATCTGATATTCAAAATTTTGTGGCAGAATGTTTGGTTTTCCAGCAAAATAAAGTTGAGACAGTTAAGACCCCGGGTCTTCTACAACCTTTATCCATTCCAAGTCAACCTTGGAAGGAGATTTCAATGGATTTTATCACAGGTTTACCTAAGTCCGAAGGAAAGAGTGTCATCATGGTGGTAGTTGATAGACTTACCAAGTATGCACACTTTTGTGCATTATCTTATCCATTTAAAGCAAGTACAGTTGCTACTATATTTATGGACATAATTCAAAAGCTACATGGAAACCCAAGGGTTATTGTGAGCGACAGAGATCCCATTTTTACTGGAAATTTTTGGACGGAGTTATTTTCTTGTTTGGGTACTCAATTAACTCATAGCTCATCTTATCATCCTCAATCTGATGGTCAAACTGAGATAGTAAATAAATGTTTGGAAGGATATCTTCGTTGTTTTGTATCCGATAAACAAACACAATGGGTCAAGTGGTTACCTCTCACTGAATGGTGGTATAACACTTCCTTCCATACTGCAGCAAAAATGACCCCATTTATGGCACTTTATGGATATCATCCACCATCCATCAAATCATCTTTAAGATACAATTCAAAGGTTCAAGTAGTGGAAGATCACATCGAGCATCAACAAGAAGTTCTCCAACTCTTAAATGATAACCTGAATTTGGCACAAAATCGAATGAAACAATAGGCAGATCAACATCGCAGCGAGAGAATTTTTGATGTAGGAGACTGGGTATTTTTACGGCTACAACCATACAAACAAATGTCCCTCAAGTAAGCTAATAAGGATAATAAATTATCGCCAAAGTACTATGGTCCTTACAAGGTGTTGCAAAAGATTGGTACTATGGCATACAAATTGGAGCTTCCTGCTTCTTCGTGAGTACATCCAATTTTCCATGTTTCATGCTTAAAGAAGGTTATCGGTGAAAATCTTCTAGTTCAAACAATATTACTAGAACTTGATGAAGAAGGAAAAATCATATTGGAACCTGAAGCGGTCACGTAAACAAGAACTCGACAACTACGGAATCGATCAATTTCAGAGTATCTCATCAAGTGGAAGAACTTACCCACTGAAGATTCTACATGGGAGGATGAGAATTTTATACAGAAGCACCCAGAGCTACTCAAGTGTTGAGGACAACACTTTTTTGAAGGAGAGGGGCATGTTAGGTCCCTATATTACTATTATAGTCCCTTGTTGTTGTTATTGTAACTCTGTTATTATTATTATTGTACCCCTGTAACCCCCCATATTGTTATAGTTGTGCCCTTAAATTATTATTGTTAGGTTGGCTAGGATTACATTGTGGCCCCATGGACTCCTATATATAGAAAGGAGGTTTTGTAATTTGTATCATCCAAGAATTTTTCATTCATGTAATGTATTGGAGGTTTCCCCCTCGAAGTGGCTTATTTCTAAGGTGTTAATATCTCTTTTCTTCTATTTTTGGAGCTGGTTTCTCAACAAATTCATCTGATCCCAGCTCACTTGATGAAGTGAGGGGCACAGAGTGCTCCTCAGTAGGGCTGGTGGCTGTCATTCTTAGGTGGAAGATAAAATCAGGATTACTCACGTCAGATGGGGTCTCTCATCCAAACATATTGTTCCCACAAACCAGCGTACAACACAAATCACAGAGAAGCTCTGGGCCCAAAGTGTTCAAAAAGAAAAGGAACCAATAACAACTTGTGCTTTTCCATTTATAGGTAATCCAAGGTAAAAACGGTTGAATCTTCATTAAATGCAACTCACCTTCATAAAAATGGTCAATAATCCCATAATATCTCCTCATTAATTGCGTAAAACCCACTCCATCCAATGGTAAAATCACTTTTTCACCTAGTTTCATTGTTCCAATGACTAGTTTATTTTCCCACGCATCAGCCCTACGCTCTCATCACACCTGTCTGCACCTTCCCCTGTGTTGCGCACAGACCACTAGATTTTGATGCTCCAACCATATAGTCATTTGATCGGCACAAGATTTCCCCTATACGGTTTCAACCAACCCCCATTAACATACCTAGGGAGACTCTCATCGCGCAGTGTGGCCAAGCGCACCACACCTCCATCAGTGATTTCCTTCACAATGTAAGGCCCCAACCAATGCTTTCTGAAATTCCCTGGGTGGTGTGTAAATTGACTATCATACAACAAGACCAAGTCTTCCTCCTTGAACACCTTCTGCCTAATTTTCCTATCATGCTAGGCTTTTTTTGTGCACCTTCTATACTTGCTGATGAAAGTTAGCAATGAACCGATCTTCTTCTAAGGAAATGAGTTGCGCCAACCGTTCCTCCATAATGTCAGGCTTGACCATATTAGTGAATTTTTTGATGCACAGGCTGGGGAAAATACACTCCGTTGGCATGATTGCTTCTTAGCCATAGACCATCCTGAACGGCGTTTTCCCAGTCAAATTATTACATGTGGTTCTATAATCCCATAACATAGAAGGGATGCACACATCCCAATCATTCTAATTAGAATTACAAATATTTGTGAGCACATTCTCTATAATTTTGTTAAACGCCTCTACTGCGCCATTTTATTCTGGGTGATACCGGGTGCTCTTCTAGTGATGGATCTGAAATTCCTCTGTCAAAGCTTCAATCGTTTCACTAACGAAGTGCATACCTCTATCACTCATTAATATCTTTGGGCATCCAAATCTAGTCAAAATATGTTTGAAGATGAAGTGAAAAGAATTTTCTATAGTACAATCCTTAACAGCCTTAGCTTCTGCCCATTTGGTCACATAATTGGTTGCAGTGATGATATAGGGTGCGCTGGTCTTCTTTCCTAAAGGATTGATGGGTCCAAAAAAATCTATATCCCTTTTATCAAAAGCCTGCATGGCCATCTGCAGCTGTAGGTGCATCTGATCTCTTCACGATGGCTTCCCTGTCCTTTGACATGCATCATAGGCTCAGAAATATGTGTGTGCATCACTGTGTAGCATGGGCCATCATAACCTAGCACACAACACCTTCTGCGTAGTGGATTTCCCAGCATAGTGGCCTCCTTCCACCCCTCCGTGAGCCTCAGCCAAGATATCCTACCTCTCATGTTCCAACACATATCTCCTTAACACTTCATATGCTCCCAATTTATACAAATGACCTACAATCAAGGTAAAATAACTTGCGCGCACAACCAACTCCGTCTTCTATTGTACCGAACACTCCCCAGGCGCACTTCTAGTGGTCAAAAAGTGAATAATATTAGAAAAGTGCTCATCAACTACCTTGATAGTAAAGAGATGCACATCAAGTAGCTCCTGATCTAGACTGATTGGTTCCTCCCCATTTTCAATTCATGACAAATTATCAGGTCCAACATTCAATCTCCCTGGCTTCACAATAATTTCAAAGTCATACTCTTGAAATAGCAACAACCATCTGCAAATCTTCCCCCCCAAAAAAGGCTTATTGACTAGGTACTTCAAAGTAGAATAGGGTGAAAATTTTGAAGTGTCCTCCTAGCAGATAGTGCCTGTATTTTTGTAGGTCATTGAACATGGAAAATCCTTCTCTTTCTGTGGTTGAGTAGTTGCGCTTTGCACTGGAGAGATTCCTACCGACAAAAGCAGCAGGGTGATCGATGTCTCCTTCTCCTGGCTGTGCTAAAAAAACATCAAGTGCTATTCCAAATGCATCTACATGTACATGGAACACCTTAGACCAATCTGGGAATATTAGAATAGGTGCAGTGACCATTTTATCCTTCAACAACTCAAAACTCTTTTGACAATCCTCATCCCCAAAAAATGACACATCCTTTTTCAATAACTTCTCCATTGGCGCAATGATCAGAGCATAGCCCTGAAGGAACTTCCTGTAATATCCAGTGTGTCCTGGCATGGAGCTCAATTGTTTCTCATTAGTGGGAGCTTCCAGGTTGATGATAATTGCTATCTTAGCTGGGTCTACCATCAATCCTTGTTGACATACTATATGCCCCAACAAAATTCCAAAAGGTACGCAAAATATACATTTCTTCAAGTTGAGAGAAATTTGGTGCTTCCTACATGTGTCAAGCACCATGCGCAGGTTTGACACATGTTTCTTTATCAACCTAAACATTATTGAGTCATCAAAATAGACATCCAAAAAATTATGCATGAATTCTTTGAAAACGGCCACTACTACGCATGAGAAGATGGCAGGTGCATTCTGTTGAAGATTGCAACAAGAAACAGTGAAGGAGGCATCCTGAAACATCATTCCTGATTCTAGTTGGAAAGTGATCACCTAAACTAGGTGGGGCCCACACAGGTGATTTTTGTCGGAAAGTCTATTTTTAGACTATGTCTATTTTTAGACATGTCGATCATATTCTATGACTTGTAGGATGCTATTTGTGGATGGTTGATCAAGTTGGAAAAATAGATGGATTTCTATTTTTAGACATATAGGGTGGAATCTATTTTTAGATTGTCAGTCTAAAAATAGATATGTCGAATATTATTAGCTCTTAATAATATTTGGACTCTAAACATTATCTTATTCTCTTGGAGCACTTCAGTTAAGTGCACAGATGTGGCACAGCAGCTGACAGAAGGAATTACGTTATTCCTAAGGGTCAAGTGGAGCTATTGCATGGAGACTTTAGTTAGAACTCATGTGAGAGAGTTTGGTGGAGTTGATTGAGGAAGTTAATGGAGTTGTGTTTAGTTTAACTGAGTTAAACATAGTTGAGCTAGTTGTATCTAGTCTAACTGATTGATACACTAGTGTGAGTGGTGTGAATTAATTATTAATTAATTCACTAATTATAAACTCATTAATCAACTAAAGAATACATCAGTTAACTTCAGTGCATGGACAGTTTCAGTGGAGACCAGTGGAGAGGTAGGTGAAAGAGCAAGTGTGACTATCAGTTGTGACTATAGTGATGCATGAATTGCATCTATATATAAATTGGAGTTGCCAATGATAATAACGCAGTCAATGAGAGTGGGATTACATTGAATTGGTCTTTGTAATCAGCTTGGATTGCGCAGTGGAGGCAGGCTAGCAGGTGGCAAAGATCGATGCATGGATTTGCAAGATTGGGCCTGATTAGTGTATGACGATTGTACTGTACTAAGAGCTTGTGATAAGCTTTGTATGCTTGTATGAGATTGTCATATGATCTCCATGTTACATAATATATAGTTGGGGTTTTCAGCTTCAGGCTTTCCCATTAAACAACTGTGTTATGTGTGTTTTTATTGCTTCATGTGTTTTGCAATTGTTGATTAAATTTCCGCAAGAATTATAATGGAAGGATTCTGTATTTTGCAAGAAGATAAATATTGTGAGATCAGGAGAGTCCGGATATATACATGCATGTTGTATATAATTTCTACATGGTATCAGAGCTGTGTTATAGATTTTCTACATGGAATGAGAGCATGAATTTTTGGGTGCGCGAGTTTGCAGAGAATATATGAAATTTTTGGTAAAATATTTTCAGAAAAAAATAGCATATTTGGATTCCTTGCGAAACAACACCCAAATTGAAAAAAAAAATCGGTCGAATCAGAGCTTGGATGAGGGAGATATCATCGATTTAAAATCAGCTCTTTTTGTTAGAAAATTTTGCGACGGCGGGACAATTGCAATGTGCGCGAGCCAAGAATCTACATGCACTGAGGTACAAGATGCATGAAAATATTTGAGGAGAAAATCATAGGTTAGTGACTTGGTGGTTGAGAGGGAGCCTCTCAACATGCAGTGTGAGAATCAGTCTCAGAAGGTTGTGGAGCAACCACAACTGGAGATGCAGAAGAATCTTTGTAGATTTGATGTAGATGAGATTTCTACGGAGCTTCCTATTGTTGGGAAATGTGAGAAAGCCATGCAATTGAAGCTTGAGAGAGAGATGGATTTGCATGCAGGTAATAGTGAACCTCGAGATGTGGAGCAGCCACAAGATGAGGATCATGGAGTGGGAGCAACCACTCATGCAGAGAAATTTCATCCTAGATGGGCAGAGGGAGTGCATGCAGCCATACCACCAGGTGAGAGGTGGGGCGACATGCATGAGTAATCCCAAGAGGGGATTTCTGGGTAGGATTCATTGATATGGTGTGGATATCATGAATTGAACCTAGCTACGAGGTGCCCACAAAGCAGCATTAGCATGATCAGTTGGATTGATGCAGGGAGATAAAAGTGACAGTGTCGGATACTGGAGCGTGGTTCAGAGTTGACAGCAAGTGTAGAGTGCATGGGTGCAGAGTTCAACAGCGCAGTGATTCTTGAATACATGTGCAGTAGCTAAGAAGAAGTCGAAGAATTTGATGATAGATGCATTATACTGATTGAGTTGTTTGGAGGCTATTCAGTTTCAGAAGAGTTGCAGAGAAGATGCATGGAGTTGCATGGCTCTTGTAAAGGTTGCAGGGAAAATGCATGGAGTTGCATGTCACATGTAAAGACAGTCCTTTCTTTTTGAGAGGGAGTGTTGAAGATTGCAACAAGAAACAGTGAAGGAGGCATCCTAAAACATCATTCCTGATCCTAGTTGTAAAGTGATCACCTAAACTAGGTGGGGCCCACACAGGTGATTTTTGTCGGAAAGTCTATTTTTAGACATGTTTATCATATTCTATGAGTTGTAGGATGCTATTTGTGGATGGTTGGTAAAGTTGGAAAAATATATGGATTTCTATTTTTAGACATATTGGGCGGAATCTATTTTTAGATTGCCAGTCTAAAAATAGATATGTCGAATATTATTAGCTCTTAATAATATTTGGACTCTAAACATGATCTTATTCTCTTGGAGCACTTCATTTAAGTGCACAGATGTGGCACAAAAGTTTACAGAAGGAATTATGCTATTCCTAAGGGTTTACTGGAGCTATTTCATGGAGGACTTCAGTTAGAACTCATGTGACAGAGTTTGGTGGAGTTGGAGAAGTAGTTGGTGGAGTTGTATTTAGTTTAACTCAGTTAAACTTAGTTGAGCTAGTTGTATCTAGTCTAACTGATTGATACACTAGTGAGAGTGGTGTGAATTAATTAGTTAATTAATTCACTAAATAATAACTCATTAATCAACTGAAAAATACATCAATTAACTACAGTGCATGGCAGTTTCAGTGGAGACTAGTGGAGAGATAGGTGAAAGGGCAAGATAGACTATCTGTTGTGACTATTAGTGATGCATGAATTGCATCTACATATACATTGGAGTTGCCAATGATAATCACGCAGTCAATGAGAGTGGGATTACATTGAATTTTTCTTTGTAATTAGCTTGGATTGCGCAGTGGAGGTAGGCTAGTAGGTGGCAAAGATCGGTGCATGGATTTGCAAGATTGGGCCTGATTAGTCTATGAAGATTGTACTGTACTGAGAGCTTGTGATAAGCTTTGTATGCTTTGTATGAGATTTTCATATTATCCCCATGTTACATAATAGATATTTGGGATTTTCAGCTTCAGGCTTTCCCGTTAAACAACTGTGTTATGTGTGTTTTTATTGCTTCATGTGTTTTGCAATTGTTGATTAAATTTCCTCAAGAATTATAGTGGAAGGATTCTGTATTTTGCAAGAAGATAAATATTGTGAGATCAGGAGAGTCCAGATATATACATGCATGTTGTATATAATTTCTACACATTCTTCAATCCAAAATTCATGACAATATATTGGAAATACCTAAATTCGGGTGCAAAGGCGGTCTTACTACGGTCCTCAGGCACAATTCTGATATGATGATACCCTGAAAATCCATCATAAAGGAATAAGCCTCTTGTCCTCCTACATTTTTTTTTTGGTAAATTGGACTAATTCTATTAAAAATCATATGGTACAACATGGATTACAAACAAGAGAGGCAAGATAGTAGGGAAGCCGAAAATGATGAACCATTAACCTCGGTCTCGATAATTAGCCAAGAGAGAAGCAAGAGAGCCATGAATATGAGCAAGGGAGCTAAAAATACAAACACAAGAGCCTACCCAGAGTGGGTTGATTCCTCAGTATGCCACTTTTTTCCTTTGTTTTTTTAGACTCTGACCTAGTTGTCCTGGGGTGGGTGGGCAAGAAATACTTGGATCTTGTTGGTGACTGAAGGAGAGGGATTCTTATATGAATCTGTGGAGGAGGTTTCGTGAGACCTTTTCTGAGAACTCAAAGGACCATTGGGATCTCCAAGATCTGCAAAGGTCATGTCCTTCTCCTGCATACCAGCCTCCCCATCTGCTTCAATCTCTTCCTCATCCGAGTTGAGGGAGTCGATGTCGTCCATGGGAGGTGGTACACATGGTTTCTAGCTTTTGGAGGTTGATTTGCGGTTTCTATTCTTCTTTTGGGCAAGTAACAAGGAGCATGAGTTTCGAAAGTGCCCTGTTTGATGACAGTGACAGCATTGGAAGGTAGTATACTCATAGTCTAAGGTCTGTGTCCAGTGGAAGTCTCCCACTTTGAGATTGATTTGATCTGGAAAGACTTTACTGATATCTATTTCTATGCATATTCTACCATAGGTGTATATGCCTAATTCCTCCCTGGAGGTGTCTGTTGTCAGAAAGCGTCCTAAGGTGTTTCTGATTCCTTGAAAGACAGAATAGTGCCATAGAGGGGCTAGTAAATTTGGAATCCTGACCCATATGAGAAGCTTGGTAATGACAACCATGGAGGGGTCGAAATCTGGGAACCATGGTGCGAGGAATAGCCCAGCTTTCCCCCAAAACCAAGTTCCTTCTGTTAAGGTTTTTTTATAGTCCTCATTGAAAGTTAATAGAACTATGAAGAAACCCTTTGAGAAGAAGAAAACCCTATTTTATTGGTCCAAGTGGAGAGAATCCATTGGTAGAGATATGATGAGTGTGGCCATAATCCATTGAATCGACAGATAATGGCCTTTTCCGCATATAGTTGAAACTGGTTATCAAGTAGAGGATGGGAGATTTCAACCGGTGGTATTTCCTCCATTTTTTCCACTAAAAAAGGCTTGGGAGCCTCTTGGTGTTGGGATCCTTTCTTGGGTTTTTGTGCATGTACAACATCCTTGTAAGAGAAATCTGAAGTAGAGGATGGCTGCCTAGAAGCCCCTCCTTGCAAACGCAGGGATAAAACCATAGTAGTGTTTTTCTCAATATTATAGAAAGAGAGCGAAAGAGAGGTCTCTAGCTATTTACCTCCATAGAGGAATCATTGCAGGGTAGAAGGGATCCTGAAATTGAGTTCGAGGGCATGCGCTAGACTCTGCACTAGATTCGCGGATCAAACCCAGCAAAGCACAGTTATGTCATTGAGAAGTGAGATCTGGATCTGGAAGGAGGGGGCCAAGTCTACCTTTTCGAGAGCTATGCGTTGGATTGAGGTTCCAATGTGGAGTGGGGGTGGGCCAGAGATGACATATTGTTCTTTTCTATTAGCCTTCAAAGGAGAACTGTACCTTTTCGCGCTGCTGCTGTTGGATTTTTTCACTTTGGGGCACAAAAGACCGAGGGGTGCACCTAAGCTCTGGTCACGAGGAATTTTTGAGGCGAGATGACAGATCTGAGGTGTCGCTAGGAAGTTTTTATATGAGACGAAAATGGGGAGGTGTGCGCAGCTGCAAATCTGAGATGCCAACATCCCGCGATGAGAGGGGTCTTCAATACTGGAAACATTGCATTCAGAGGAGTGTTGTGATTCTAGATCTCGCCTTCGGCATTTGGCCAATGAGGATTTGTCACTGCAGGGCTATCCTCATAGAAAAACTAGCACCATCGTGCTCTCAAACCCCTCCCTCTGACCAATAGGTATTATCAGTTGCATCCTACTTAGATTCGGCTGCAGCAATAGAGCAATGGATAGTTGTCTGTTGCAGGCGGAAGCTAGGGCGAACCCTAGCTACACAGAGCTCTCCATTAGCTAGGTCAAGTAGCAGAGTCTCTCTTCAATCCAGGTGGATATTGGTGGCCACCCACCTATCTTGTCCTCTTACATTATCCAAGATCTCATCCGAGAATGGAGTAGGGAAGGGGTCATGTACACAAGCATCATTCAACTTGCGTAGGTCTACACAGATCCTTATTTATCCTTTGGTCTTCTTCTCTTGAACCACCATTGGACTTACCCAATCAGACTTCTCTACAGGCACAATGATACCTACATGCACCATATTTTAATTTCTGCTTATACTTGGGGTTCAACTGGTATGGATGTTGCTTGAATGGGTGCGCATCTGGTTTCAAAGTGATCTTCATAACACATAGGTCTCCTACAATTCCCTTGAGCTCAAAGAAATTTGTAGGAAACAAGTCTTGATACTCTGTTAGCAGCTCCACAATCTTTCCTACTGTATCATCATCCCAGTAATCCCCAATTTTGGCCAACTTGGGTTGATCTTCTATCCCAATGTTGACTTATTTTAACTTTAGAGGTTTGGTTATATCCACCATTCCCAATGAGGGCCCTGCAACTGCGTGCTCTCCATCGGATTCAAGGATGTTGAAATTTATTGGATCATCTTCATTCTCTTCTATCGATAGGTTCCTACAATTAATAATGTCTTGCATCTACGCATCCCAAGCCGGTGCAACACATTCCTTCTTTTGTCGAGATTTGTCAAAGACAAGAGCATCTATATCCTGCAGAACTTCATCCAATCCTTTTGATCCTCCAACCAAGATGAAGGTTGATAGGAAATCACCAGTCATTGTGATCCAATGGAAAGTGCCTCGATGCATCTCTGTTTCCAAATACCAAGTGGTGGGCACTAGTCCCAATGAGTGAATAAACATATGGACCCAATCATCCCAAGTTTTTTCCTTCCATACTTCCATCCCCATGGCCAAGTGCTTGCACAGGTCACCCTGACCATAGAATAGTTTGGTTGGTGGGGTTGCTAGTGTCTCAAAGCGCAACTTCATCATTTGGCTGCATTCCTCCCAGTCCTTAAAGGTTCCCTTGTGTGTATCCCACCAACGCGCTGGGGTTGTGTGCATAGCTAGATCAAGTGCCAAAAATATTCGTTCTTTCGGGACAACCTTTTCCAATTTTGTCAAGAATAATATAGCACTATCAGAACCATCAAAATAGGGTATTTCTCTTACCTCTGAGGAAATGCACTGTAATTCCTTAGTGATATTAAGGCATTGCAGCGCAGAAACATCATGCAATCGGTTCTACCAATTCTCCATTTTTCCGTCCGAATTTGAAAAACATGAGCTATCATCTTCCAAATTCAACATCCCATTAGCTTTGGGGTTGATCCAATCCTCATCCCGTGTAGTTAGCATATAGATATGATCAACATCATCTCCCTCATGCACTGGTTCTATGTATCTTTCTCCTTATGCTCGATCTAGTGGGACTATCACCCGCGTACCATCATTCTTGAAGATCGTGCTTCTATGCTTAAGGTTGATGATGCATCCCATATCAATGGCCCAATCCAATCCTAAAAATGTAGGGTAGGGCTCTGCATCATCCACAATTTGTATTACTTCAAAATCTGCGCATACCTTTACTCCTGCAATATCTACTAGGACCTGAGGGAGTCTTCCAAGAAGAATGATCTTTTGCTAATTAGTCATGCGTAGCTGAATGGTGGACCATTCCAATTTTTTCTCTCCCATATTTTTCCAGGTTTTCTTAGGCAGGACATTTGCATCAAACCCCAGATCCAGGATGACTTGATCCATCTCATACTTACCAATCTGCACATTCATTCGCATCTCCTGACCAATTCTCTTCTTGTTCTTATAAATCTTATTCACAACCTTAGTCTCTATTTCAGGTACTTATTTTTCCGTGTAGATATCTATCAGGTCCTGGAGATTATCTATTGCCTTATGATTACGCAGTAGCTTAATGCAGGCTTGTAGGAATGGTTTGATTTCATCGTCTGTCTTTGTATCTATGCTAGACTTTGATGTGGACGCTCATGCAACAAAAAAATTCCTTCTGGATTCAATGAAAGGTTGTTTCTCTTTCTACAGGTTGAGTCCTTTTTTATTGTTAGATTCCTTTCTGATCATTGGTTTTGTGTCATCCTTATTTTCCTCATTTCCTCTGATGGCAACACTGCTACATGTAATTACATTTACACTTGGACCATCATCGTGTGGTTAAAATTTAACCATTTGTATGTGTGGTTGTGGTTTTGGTGCATAAGTTTACCAATCCACACTTGCTTAAGAGGAGTGGTCACTGCGTCTAAGCCTTGGTCATAGGAAGAAAAAAAAAAGAGTTAGCAGGTTAGGGAACATGCTATAAAACATTGAATACACTAAATCATGATATAGTATGCATATATAGAGAGAAAAGAAAACTAAACTAAACATAAACAAAAAATCTCATAAAGGGTCAAACATAACAATAATACTAACAGTGGCATCAAATTCCCCTCTTATTGCTTGATGTTAGGAAGAAAGATACTACGTTTACACTCTTGCCAAAGGGCCCTTAGAACTATGGAGTTCTAAGACCCAGTGCAAGGACTTTTTTACCTTCTATCTTTTGGTGCAAGGTCTCTCTCTCTACTCCAAAGGATTGGATTTGTTGGATGGACAACAAGCGAATCCCCTCTATACTTCTGCTATGGATTGCACACTGCTGGATTGCTCATGGGAAATTTGGCCAACATAAAAATGTGCCCTCCCTTTGTTCATCTCTTGGTGGAATTTTATAAATGAATTCAAATTCTCCTTCCCTCTCTTGGTACATTGATAGATGGTGACCCAAGAGAGAGGTTTGATTCCATTGTGTGCCACTTGATTCCTTTGTGTTCTCCCTTGAGGCCCCAAGGTGGCTTAGGAAACTATCCTTTGGCAGCCTCAAGTGTGGGATCAATTCCTGGAGTGTTCCAAGTGGTCCTGGAAAGTGATTTCCGCCACTCCCAGGACCATGCAACTTTTCAAGGGAAAGTCGTGCAAAAGCACGCTTATCGAAGAAATATGCAAGCAAAGGCGCATTTTGCCTAAGTATTTGGTGTGTAATTTTATTTTTCCTCTTGACCTTAGGTATTTTTTAAAATTTTCAGATCCTCTAATGTGCCTCAGCCTTGTAAATCCTTCTGCCTAACATTAAATAATGTCATCTTTTCTTGTCCGATTTTCCAATGATAATAGTTGCCCCCTAGTGTGCGAGGTCTAGGAAGAACTGTATAGCTGAAATACATTATGGTTTATTTTCTGTGCAATGTGTTGAGAGAGAAAAAGACCCGTGTACAACTAAAAGTTGGAAATTCCTTACAGTGGGTAGAAGAGTGACCATGTTCTGTGGGAACCATGCAAGAAATAGTATGATACAATAAATACAATTTTTCTATGAGACAAGCATGTCCCATTCTCGCGATGCTTTTGCTAGATAAACAAATATATCTGACAAACAAAGGTTCTTTCTGTGTCACTAGTATGGTAGTGATCTGCTTGTTTGGTTGATGATGACGATTGTTGACGCCCTCAAGGGCATTTTTTATTTGACAATAGGTGGAAAGTAGTGCCCATGTGTGTAATCTTGGTATGGCATATAAATTCTCATTGTACGCATGGGTGTATGACTGGGACCTTCCTGTGTAAGCATTTCTGAGAGAGATGCTTATAATGGCATGGGTCTTCGATGAATTTGAGAAAAGTGAAATGGTTATAAAGTACGATACCATATTGACATGAAAGCTTCTGTCATAGTCGAATGTCAGGAGGATCGATGACATCTATGGGAAATGATGATTCTCACAGTGCCACCTGAGAATGCCCCTATTGTGGTAAGGGGTCATCCAAGGTACTGCTTCCTTTCTGGAGAATGGGTGTTGAAGTTGACAAAAAAGAAGCCCCAACTGAATGAGATATTTATTGGTGCGAGGGACCAGGGTCTTGGATTTGATGGGTTTAACATAGGAATGATGGTGAGGGGCGACTAAAAACTAATGTTGGGGATTTAGTGGCCCAAGTTTGGAGTATAAAAAATCATCTTGGCAGCAGTCAGAACTATTTTTTATGAGGAAATCCCTAGATTTGGTAGGACTTCTAGGGTGGGTATATGTTGGTTATGAATGTCATGGTGGCTTAGCGTGGAAGGTGTGATGCTCCAACCAAAGGTGACTAGGGACTTATGCCATGGGAGAAAAATGGATGGATAAGTGGGGGAATTTTTTCTCCATTTGCGGTCTTTGTTCACTTACCAAAAGAATGAAATAATGGGATTGGATTGTACAAAACATAGAGACGAGTGCCCCAAAACATGAAAATGCTCGCTCACTGATGATGTGAGGAGGGTGTTTTTGCTGAGGGTGATGGTCCCATTGGTTGGTCTCTTGTGTGGGGGTGATGAAGTGGATGGAAAATATCACAGATGGGCTATGCTGATGGAGGGATGGTAGGCCAAATGCGAGACTGTAATATTCCTAAATTAGCATGCAGCTAATGGGAATATTAATTTTGTTTTCAATACCTAGTTAGATGAATAAATGGGTAAGGAGGCCCATACATATCTTAAACAAGAATAAAATCCCTCTTGATGTGAAAAGGGATCATAATAATAGCTGGATATAGTACCCTCATGTGTGAACAAGGGAAAATACATGTGGACAAGGTCACTGGTTTGACCAAGTCAACAACGCTGGTATGGATGGAGTAGCTTGTCAATAAAGACAACGTAGTGATAGTGGGAAGAAGATTCCTTGAAGAAGGAAACCCTAATGAGTGGGACCCAAGGTAATAAGGCTCACACTTTTTTATAAGGAGGGCAAGGTATCCATAGTAGGGCATGTTATTGATTATTGATTTTATGGTCTGCATGACTATTGTGCATTGTTCAGCTGTTTAGTTGATATTGCTGTGTTGTTTAGCACCGGGTGTTCCCGAGCGGGAATCCCATCTCCTTTCTTGAGAGGCCTCTTGGGGGAGCTTGCACTTCATTTTCCACACTCAGGCTTAATTCCAATCTTCAGTCTTCAGCTACAGCGCAGTTTCTGCAGAGGATTGTGTTGTGTTGCAGGGTGTTGCAGTGGAGGGTTGAGAAACCCACTTATGGAGCTATTTTTTCAAAGGAGGAATCATTCTTCTCTTTGAGAGATCAGTGAGGAATATTCTAGAGAAAATTTCACATATTCGCACTTGGCCAACATATTTCCCATCATCTACAGCGAGTATCCCTCCATGACTGTGTTATTTCAATGAGCCATTGCAGTGAGGGGTTTCAGTGTTTAATTGGAGGGTAAGATCTTAAGTGATTGGATCAGCCTTTCACCTAAATAATCTATTGGAGGAGATCCATTATTCATATGTATCATCTACAACCATATTCATCCAGTTCTTGAGTTTCAACTGCTATTCAGTCCTAAGGCTGCATTTTGACATTTTTGTACTTTTGCATATTTCAAGAAATCCTTCCCGGGTTGTCTTGAAAATGTGTTTGGGAGCTTAGATATTTACTCTCAACATTGTATGAGCCATATATTTTCAGATATATGTTATTGAACATTTACAGTAGCCGTGTACCATCTATGACTGCGATGTACTTGTTCTTGGGCATTCTTCTTTGTAGCAACATTTCACTTTTGGCATATGTATTCATGGGAGGCTTGTTTTCCTTGATTATTTGAGTTGTGCCAGCTTATATTGTACTTATTTTCTGCTGATTTACATAATAAAATGGCTCCATGGTTTTCATACATTTTGGTGTAATGTTATTCACTGCTATTTCTAGTTTTATGTTCATATATTGCTACTTCCCCATTTTTGGATATTACAGTGATATCAGAGCATAATCTTGGCTCAGCCTCTGGATCTCAGCCATTATGCTATCATGAGAATAAGAAGAAGAAGAGAAATATTAGAATGATGGAAATAATGAATTTTATCTCATCTCTTTTCAGATCCAGGAAGGGCCGCACCAAGGAGGTCAAGCAAAGAAGAGTGGAAAGAAGTAATGAAACTATGCCCTTTCCTTTTGAAAAAGGAGACAAAATGAATACAGATGGAGGACACTTGGATCATGATATTCTAAGTGAATACCTTGTCAAATATAAATCTCAACCTGTAGCTTTCAAGGAGATTCTAACTCTCCCATAGTTCATCCATCTTAAGGAAGAAAGGAGACCTTGTAGTAGTAGGGGAATCAAGGGCAATAGGTTCCTATTGTCTACTTTTGATGGGTCATCCACTTGTATAGCAAGGGCTTGGGCAAGAAAGCTAGATTCATTCTTCCTACTACATCCAGTGGTAGAAAGAGAGGTTGTAGAGATTGAAACTCTACATCTTGAGGGTGAGGCAAACACTTGGTGATTTAACCGTTTGAGTCATGCAAGAGTGACTGCTTTTGCAGAATTTACTCAAAGGGTGATTAAAAAATTCGGCAAGGAGAAATTAGAGGAGGAGAATCCCTGACTAACACTTGAAGAGACTTCTACCAGCACTGAGGCAACTATGGAGGAGCAGCCAGAAACACCAGCAGTTTGGGAAACCATCACATTGGAGGAAGGAACTTTTGCAGCCATACAAAATTATCCCAAGCTTCACCAAAGTATGCCTAAGTTTCCATTTCCTGCCATTTCAACAGATCTTATGGAAATTTCTATGTCATTGCATGACCTAGGGTCAAGATACACTGCTGATTTGGAGCAGCACACTATCACTTTGCTGAGGAGCCTTGATAGACTCAAGGAAGAGAGAAACATTCATCCTACTTACTCATTGTTGAGCTGCACACAACTCTTGAGGTTGGAGTGTAGATTTTTGGAGGATAGGATGAGCATTTTCCTAGGCAATGCAATGCGGGACTATGTGTTCAGTAGTGAACATGATCTTGAAATAGCAGGTGCACCATCATGGACATCAGAAACGCTGTTCTTGAGTAGCAGTGATGAGTTGGGGGCCCAACCATTAGTGGAGAATTCCAATGACCATTCCACATGTGTAGCATAGGATAGGAATATGGTTGATGAGATACCTCTTTTCACCCATTACTATGATGGTGTTCTTCATTGGAGGGATACCTATGTTGAGCATGATGATAGACACTCACCATTGGTTGGATGGGTGATGTTGATGAGCGAGAGGTCGGAAAGCCCTTTGCAGATCTATGACACAGGGCAGCAGGAGGCAAGGCTGTGCTGGCTACTCTTAAAAGAGTTTGGCCACCAAGTGACATATCCTTTGTCAAAAGGTATGTTATGGGTTGAGACATTGCATGGCCCCCATGTATTATGGCAGCAAAATATTTGGTTGTATGGGGCATTCTACAAGTCAACTATCATGATACTACTCCATGACTTGTATGAGGGAGAGATAAGGGAGCAACAAGAGGTGTTGTTACCTTGGTTTTTAATGAGTATGGGTTGATCCTCTCCCATGCTTGGCATGATGTTGCGGGAGTAGGTGATGGCACTATCATGATGAAAAGGGGCTAGAGTCCTTAGCCTTGGAAGATCAAAAGGTACTTCCACTTTGGAAGGAGTCTCCCATATGCAGCAACATTATGGTAGATGACTTTGACATTGGACATGTCAAAGAATGGATCTATGAGGTGACAAGAGCTTTATTTCAAAGACCAACAGCGCTGCCACTTGGGAGCTTGGGTTTATTGATGGAGCGTTCCCAGGATCACTTCACATATTATGCACTTGGTGGATAAGGAGGAGGTGAGAGTGATGGAGTAGAGGATGGAGACATCTATTACTATGATATTCTCTTCTTGACTTGGATTTCCAAGCATAAGAATAAAGATCCTCATGCGGCATATGATTCATTCCTCTTCATGGGAGTATGTCATACCACTATGGAGGGCTTATTCATGGATCTTATCATCATCTTACTCTCAGTGCATGGTAATAATTTTTTTTTTTTTCATTTATTGATTATCTAACACAGTATTTGCATGCTCTTACCATTTATATACAATGCATTGCTCCATAAGAGGGAAAGCCTCTCATTGGGCTTCATGTTCAATTTTGGGCCAACTACTATGATGGACACAAACATCTCCTGTATGTCCATGGGAAAGTGTTTTATTATTTTCTGTATGCTCAGTTGATATACAAATCCATTTACTATTCACTAGTAGATGTGATAGCATACACAACTAGCAGTTTGTTGAGAAAAATATTTCCATGTCATTTTTTGAAACAACAGTTAGAAAAATTGTGCTGTGATTACTTGGGAGACTGTTGGTACTATCCAGCACCATGAAAAATATGTATTACCTCTCTCATTTGGATCCCATATGATGATCATGTCATATTCCATTTATATGGGATAGTATGGGCAAGAACCAAAGAGTGGATCTTTGAAGATCCAACTGCCTTTTTGCTTCATAAAGGAAACATCATTGCAGCCCAAATTCAACAGAAGCTATACACTTACCATAAGTAGAGAGGGATATAGCATGGGATGGGTAATTTGACCCATCATGTTCAGCTATGCAACCCACCTATGCTTTAGGAGCTTCAGGTGGAGGGAATTTTTCAGGAGTTGCCATGTTGGGAGGTGACTCATTTTGTATGGATGATAGCTTGGGGAGGGAGATTTCACATGGGAATGATAGTTCCCAATGAATTTCAGATTCCATGCCTCAAGAGGACCTCTAGATAGTGTTAGAGTGGGTATGTTCAGTCCTCCGTCAGAGATCAAAAACTCTTTTTGCATTTCATTTTTATGTGTCTCGCTCGATTCACTCAGTTGCATTCCACTAAGGGCATGCCATAATCTGACGGAAAGGTCTTGTGAGTCATTACCCCTCATGCTTTGTACCTGTTGGCTTAGGTCTCTTCATCAAAGTTTATTAAATCAATTTTAGGTCATTTACAGTCTTGTTTGATGTCTAAGTCAATAAAGATTTATTTTAATCATTAGGTCTAGGGTTTAATGCCAGCAGGCCAGAGGGAGTTTCCAAAGCAGTTTTCATTTCAAAATTTTCATCATCAATAATACGAGAATGATTCTTCCTCAAAACCCTGTTTTGAGGAAGAAATCATCAAATTTGTTTTGGTTTCGGCTTCAAAGTTTTTTTTTTTTAAGTTTTTCAAGTTTTACAGCCCTTCAATGGCAACCCTGTTTTGGCTTTAGCAGCTCCTATCCCTACAAAAGCACAAATAGAACGGACATCATCAGCACAAAGAGTCAAAGCGAAATCAAGAAAAACAGAGTTTGCATTCAAATGTCAAAGTGCCAAAATTCTACAACTTGGTTTGCCAAATCACAAAATCAAAGTCATTGAAGCATTAAGATATTTTCACTATTCGTTTGCAAGCCAAGAGACAAGCGTGAAAGCCAAGAAAAATGTGGAAAGACGAAGTCAATTGTTTGGAAGGAAAACTGTGTGTGAAATCTAGGCGCGGCGCGTTGGGCAATAGTGCGGTGCACATAGGCTGCGCAACGCATTGGGCGTTTTCACACCGTGTATTTTTCCTCTGGCGCGGCGCATACAGCCCGCGCGGCGCACTGGGTTTGTGCGCGGCGTACAGATCCGACACACAAAAATTTTTCCTTTGTTCCATAAATCCAAAACAACTCGATCTCCTCGGCTCCTTGATTATTACGTGAAATGCTTCGATCAACCAAGGAAAATGAATCCAAATCAAGTTGGAAGGTTCTTATCATGGACAAAGTAACAACCAAAGTGATGTCTTATACGTGCAAAATGGCTGGCATTACAGAAGAAGGCATCTCAGTGGTGGAGGACCTCAACAGGCGGAGGCAACCATTCCCTGCAATGGTGGCTATCTACTTTATTCAGCCATCAGAGGAGAATGTGATTACGTTCATGTCTGATCTGTCAAGAAATTATCCTTTATATAAAAAGGCCTATGTTTTCTTAGTTCGCCTATCTCTGAAGATCTGGTCGGCCATATTAAAAGGGATGTAAATATTCTATCATGAAAAGCTGCTTTAAGAGAGATGAACTTGGATTACTTTTGTATTGATTCACAGGGATTTTCTACAGATCATGAGATGGCATTGGAAACAACTTTTTGAAGAGCACAATGAGAATAGTTTAGATTATGAAGTTTGTCTTAATACTATGGTTTCTCAGCTTGCGACAGTTTTTGCATCTCTAAAGGAGTTTCCAGTTGTTAGATTTCGTGCTGCTAGGTCAGCCATGGATGCAACAACAACAACTACCTTTCGGGATTTAATTCAAACAAAATTTGTAGCAGCACTCTGGGATTGTCTTGACAAGTATAGATCAACAGTACCAAAGTTTCCTCAGACAGAAACTTGTGATCTACTCATTGTTGAAAGATCGATTGATCAAATTGCTCCAGTGATACATGAATAGACATATGATGCAATGTGCCACGACTTACTGAACATGGAAGGCAACAAGTATGTTTATGAGATTACAACACAATCAGGAAAGGTGGAAAAGAAGGAGGTTCTTTTAGAGGAGCATGACCCAGTCTGGTCTGAACTGTGTGACCTACATTTTGGAGATGCAAGCATGCGGTTGCATGATAAGATGTCTCAATTTGGGTCAAAGAACAAAGTTGCCCAAATTCGCCTTGGAAGAGATGGAAATGAATTGTCAACTAGAGACATGCAAAAGATGGTTCAAGCTCTACCACAGTACAGTGACCAACTTGAAAAACTTAGTCTTCATGTCGTTTAGCTTGCTGCCTGTAGTTTTATTCATATCCTTTCCCCTTTCCCATTTACAATGCGTTTTTCCCTTCATTAAAGGCAAAATCTACAATCAACGCTATTTTTATTAAGAAGTTGGTTTTTATTCAAACGACAAAGGGAAGGTGAAAAGTCAAAATTAAACGAAGAATATCTACCACAGCAAAGAGATAAGAACAGATTACCTATCTTTGACTTCAGTTGCAATTCAAAGGGTCTACGCTCCAGATTTTGTCTTTTAATTGGTCATTAGAGAAATTCAAGGGGAACATTGTTCTGTCTTCAGAACAGATAATTGGCTTTTCAGCTTTTTTTTGTTATTGATGATTAAACAGTTCCTTATTTTGGTCGATTTTTTTTCTCGTAGTTGAGTTTATTTATTGTATTGAAAAACATTTGTAAGGGGTCTGAGTTCTAGGAAAAGTGTGGAAGAAAAACTCAGTGCTTCACTATACAGTTTTGGCAGAGAATTAATGAAATGATGCAGCTCTGATTCATGAGATTCCTGTGGTATGAGTTTGGCATATGTCTTTTCTTTTTGTTTCATATGTATCCCGTTATGTTTTACTGTTCATTCATAATCATTGCTAGTTGAATGCTTTTAAGTAAGAAAGGTAGAATCCAGTTATTGCTCTGCCTTGGGAAAGCGTTCATGTTTCTGTATGTTTTCTTCTGTTGAAAAGGATTCATTATATATGCCCTTTTCAACCTCTCAACAGTCTTTCCACTCCATATTATTTCGAATTTGATTGCTAAACTTCCTGCCTATCTTGCCTCATGAAACACTCTGTGTCTTTGATTTAATTTCTCAGCTCATGCTGTTCTTTGTCCCATACATCCCTGAAACCCAGTCATTCATCAAAATACCTCTTTCCTATTTATTTAGTAGCCTAAAATCAGTATTCATTATAAGTCATCTCAGGCCCTATTGGACATCTTTTGTTGAGATAGACCCAGAGAGAGCCCTCTCCTATCCTCGTAGGGCTAGCTACGAGGCTGAGCGTGGTTTGGTGTTGTCCTTTTTCTGCCTTATTTCAGCCTGAGGTGGATTTGGGAAATAACATAGTGGCGACCATACTGGGGAAGAAAATGGTTTGCTTGTTGGTGTTATTTGTTTTTATAAGCTACAGACGGAGCCTGAAGTTAGCCAGGTAGCCTTCGAAACGCTCTTGATTTGCATTAGCGGAAGTAGATAAAAGCTGCTTCAGTCAATCTCTGGTCTAGCTTGTGAACGTGACACTTGACTTGTAAATTTCCCCAGTACATGTATCAAGTTCAGATATGATGGTTGATGGTGGACAACTGTCAGACATAAGAAGGCTGAAATATTTCACCTGGCGACTCCACTCACTGAAAAAATCCAGAAATCAATCCTTCAGGGTGACTCCACTGCAAAGAGATCAGTAGCTTTAAGACTTTCAAGATGGATCGATTTGCAAGAATATACGCTCCCATGAGCCGAGATCACATCCCAGGTTTTCCGAATAAAATGCCAAATCTGGAGTGGCTTCAGAATTTACCTATGTTCAGAAATGTGGAAGGTAATATTGCTGCTCTTCATCTGGTGAAATTTCACATTCATGTGCATAAATTAAAGATCGATTTTCCTGAAGACTGTTTGATGAAAATGTTTATGGCTACCTTGGAAGATGAAGCCCGATCTTGGTATGAAAGTTTGTCACCTGCTTCTATTTATTGTCTAAAGGATTTTCATACAGTATTCTTTGAAAGGTATAAAGAATCTTGTCCATCCTTAATATTAGTGCAGAATTGTTGTGAACACGTTAGTAGTTTCATTGAAGATCTTGAGAATTTTTATGGGGATAATGAATTGATGGACGGAGAAATCATGGAAGCATTGTATGAAAATCCATTACAGTAGCACACAGAAATATTGAAAGATACTTATCTAGATCAGCAAGTTGAAGATTTCCATATGGCTAAAAATGATGAAAGAGAAAGTTTCGTTTCAGATCTACCCATAGGAGAAGACAGCATGCAAGGAAGTCAAGTTTCAATTTCAGAATGTGATAATGTCAAGTCAGCTATTTCAGATCTAGATTCAGATTGTGATGACCAATAATACCTTGTGTTGAATCTCATGAAGGATAACTTTGCCATTGATATCATAGACAGAGTTATTGATCCAAATGTTCTCATTTCGTTAGAACAAATCCTTCCTAAAGAGGTAATCTAGTCAGTTCATGAAAAACAAGACGAAATATTCGTTCAAGTAAGTGAAAAAGTTTCTATGAATGAATTTATGGTAGATGATAGAAATGATAGTGTTGGGTTTCAAGAATCATCTGAAGTTTCTTTTCTTATGATTGATGAATGTAATGAGGGACATGATAATCTGGCTGTCATATCATATGAATATGACCTACAATATATTCAGACTACAGAAAATCAGACCATTCAGGACTCCCTTTCAGATTCTTCTTCATATGTCTCATGTTTTGAAATTTTTTTCCAAGAGGAGATCTGCTCATCTAGTTGTTCAGAATTTTTTGAGGACCAGGAACATACCTCTACTGAAGTGAATTTTGAAGGAAGATCAGAAGCAGGAGAAAAAGACACCTTGTTCCTTCAGCAGGAGGTAAATCTTCATGTTTTTCACAATCCATTGGCAAATCTATTGCAGTCAGTAGTGAAGGTGATTATTGTAGTATTCAGTGATGAAGGAGATCATGGTCGATTATATTTTCGGATGCCCAGTTACAAGTATCTATTGTCGACCAGGAGATCTGATCAGGAAAATCAATCAAGAAGGCATCTGCTTGATTGGTTGCATTGCCATTTTGATATAGTTTGATGGTATATTGTCTTGTAAGAAACACAGGTGGTCATGTACTGCCATCAAGCTTTAAGTTTTAAGTTCAGGTGTTAGTCATTTTGAGTTAGTTTGTTAGAGTCAAGTTTTTTCAGTCATTTCATTTTTAAAATTGAGTCATATTTTCAGTCAATAAATTAGTCAAATTTCTTGTGTCTATTTGTCAAAATAATGGACTCCATAGCCCAATGGATGTAGGCACTATATGCTCTCCCAAAGATCTGCTGTTCTTGGCATCTCGAGGGAGCTACCATCCCCATTGGAGCCAATTTTAGAGTCGGTTTGTTCAGTCCTCTGTCAGAGATCAAAAACTCTTTTTGCATTTCATTTTTATGTGTCTCGCTCGATTCACTCAGTTGCATTCCACTAGGGGCATGCCATAATCTAACAAAAAGGTCTTGTGAGTCATTACCCCTCATGCTTTGTACCTGTTGGCTCAGGTCTCTTCATCGAAGTTTATTAAATCAATTTTAGTTCATTTACAGTCCTGTTTGATGTCTAAGTCAATAAAGAGTTATTTTAATCATTAGGTCTAGGGTTTAATGCCAGTAGGCCAGAGGGAGTTTCCAAAGCAGTTTTCATTTCAAAATTTTCATCATCAATAATACGAGAATGATTCTTCCTCAAAACCCTGTTTTGAGGAAGAAATCGTCAAATTTGTTTTGGTTTCGGCTTCAAAGTTTTTTTTTTAAGTTTTTCAAGTTTTACAGCCCTTCAATGGCAGCCCTGTTTTGGATTTAGCAGCTCCTATCCCTGCAAAAGCACAAACATAATGGAAATCATCAGCACAAAGAGTCAAAGCGAAATCAAGAAAAACAGAGTTTGCATTCAAATGTCAAAGTGCCAAAATTCTACAACTTGGTTTGCCAAATCACAAAATCAAAGTCATTGAAGCATTAAGATATTTTCACTATTCGTTTGCAAGCCAAGAGACAAGCGTGAAAGCCAAGAAAAATGTGGAAAGACGAAGTCAGTTGTTTGGAAGGCAAATTGTGTGTGAAATCTAGGTGCGGCGCATTGGGCAATAGCATGGCGCACATAGGCTGCGCGACGCATTGGGCGTTTTCACACCGTGTATTTTTCCTTTGGCGCGACGCATACAGCCCACGTGGCGCACTAGGTTTGTGCGCGGCGCATAGAGCTGACACACAAAAACTTTTCCCTTGTTCCATAAATCCAAAACAACTTGATCTCCTCGGCTCCCTGATTATTACGTGAAATGCTTCGATCAACCAAGGCAAATGAATCCAAATCAAGTTGGAAGGTTCTTATCATGGACAAAGTAACAACCAAAGTGATGTCTTATACGTGCAAAATGGCTGACATTACAGAAGAAGGCATCTCAGTGGTGGAGGACCTCAATAGGCGGAGGCAACCATTCCCTGCAATGGTGGTTGTCTACTTTATTCAGTCGTCAGAGGAGAATGTGATTACGTTCATGTCTGATCTGTCAAGAAATTCTCCTTTATACAAAAAGGCCTATGTTTTCTTAGTTTGCCTATCTCTAAAGATCTGGTCGGCCATATTAAAAGGGATATAAGTATTCTATCACAAAAAGTTGCTTTAAGAGAGATGAACTTGGAGTACTTTTGTATTTATTCACAGGGATTTTCTACAGATCATGAGATGGCATTGGAAACAACTTTTTGAAGAGCACAATGAGAATAGTCGAGATTATGCAGTTTGTCTTAATACTATGGTTTCTCAGCTTGCGACAGTTTTTTCATCTCTAAAGGAGTTTCCAGCTATTAGATTTCGTGCTACCAGGTCAGCCATGGATGCAACAACAACAAATACCTTTCGGGATTTAATTCAAACAAAATTTGCAGCAGCACTCTGGGATTGTCTTGACAAGTATAGATCAACAGTACCAAAGTTTCCTTAGACATAAACTTGTGATCTGCTCATTGTTGAAATATCGATTGATCAAATTGCTCCAGTGATACATGAATAGACATATGATGCAATGTGCCATGACTTACTGAACATGGAAGGCAACAAGTATGTTTATGAGATTACAACACAATCAGGAAAGGTGGAAAAGAAGGAGGTTCTTTTAGAGGAGCATGACCCAGTCTGGTCTGAACTGTGTGACCTACATTTTGGAGATGCAAGCATGCGGTTGCATGATAAAATGTCTCAATTTGGGTCAAAGAACAAAGCTTCCCAAATTCGCCTTGGAAGAGATGGAAATGAATTTTCAACTAGAGACATGCAAAAGATGGTTCAAGCTCTACCACAGTATAGTGACCAACTTGACAAACTTAGTCTTCATGTTGTTTAGCTTTCTGCCTGTAGTTTTAGTCATATCCTTTCCCCTTTCCCATTTACAATGCGTTTTTACCTTCATTAAAGGCGAAATCTACATTCAATGCTATTTTTATTAAGAAGTTGGTTTTTATTCAAACGGCAAAGGGAAGGTGAAAATTCAAAATTAAACGAAGAATATCTACCACAGCAGAGAGATAGGAACATATTACCTATTTTTTACTTCAGTTGCAATTCAAAGGGTCTACGCTCCAGATTTTGTCTTTTAATTGGTCATTAGAGAAATTCAAGGGGAACGTTGTTCTGTGTTCAGAACAGATAATTGGCTTTTCATATTTTGTTTGTTATTGATGATTAAACAGTTCCTTATTTTGGTCGATTTGTTTTATCATAGTTGAGTTTATTTATTGTATTGAAAAACATTTGTAAGGGGTCTGAGTTCTGGGAAAAGTGTGGAAGAAAAACTCAGTGCTTCACTGTACAGTTTTGGTAGAGAATTAATGAAATGATGCAGCTCTGATTCATGAGATTCCTGTGGTATGAGTTTGGCATATGTCTTTTCTTTTTGTTTCATATGTATCTCGTTATGTTTTACTGTTCATTCATAATCATTGCTAGTTGAATGCTTTTAAGTAAGAAAGGTAGAATCCAGTTATTGCTCTGCCTTGGGAAAGCGTTCATGTTTATGTATGTTTTCTTCTATTGAAAAGGATTCATTATATATGCCCTTTTCAACCTCTCAACAGTCTTTCCACTCCATATTATTTCGAATTTTATTGCTAAACTTCCTGCCTATCTTCCCTCATGAAACACTCTGTGTCTTTGATTTAATTTCTCAGCTCATGTTGTTCTTTGTCCCATACATCCCTAAAACCAAGTCATTCATCAAAATACCTCTTTCCTATTTATTTACTAGCCTAAAATCAGTATTCATTATAGGTCATCTCAGGCCCTATTGGACATCTTTTGCTGAGATAGACCCGGAGAGAGCCCTCTCCTGTCCTCGCAGGGCTAGCTACGAGGCTGGGCATGGTTTGGTGTTGTCCTTTTTCTGCCTTATTTCAGCCTGAGGTGGATTTGGGCAATAACAGATAGCACCTTTTTTCCTCCTTGAGTATTTTACTTCTTCATGATGATAGCTATTTTGGATGGTCACCAAAAGCTAACTTGCATACTTGGGAGGGGCAATATGGAGATTTATTGATGAGACAACATCTTATTCCTTGGAGGATTTTATCATATGAGGATGCTACATGAGGAGGAGAGGAGGCTCTGCAGTCTTATCCTTGCAGTTGCTTGAGGACACGCAACATTTGGTAGGGGAGGACTGTAATATTCCTAAATTAGCATGCAGCTAATGGGAATATTAATTTTGTTTTCAACACCTAGTTAGATGAATAAATGGGTAAGGAGGCCCATACATATCTTAAACAAGGATAAAATCCCTCTTGATGTGAAAGGGATCATAATAATAGTTGAATCTAGTACCCTCATGTGTGAACAAGGGAAAATACATGTGGACAAGGTCAAGTTTGACCAAGTCAACAACGCTGGTATGGATGGAGTAGATCATCAATAGAGATAGCGCAGTGATAGTGGGAGGAAGATTCCTTGAAGAAGGAAACCCTAATGAGTGGGACCCAAGGTAAGAAGGCTCACACTTTTTTATAAGGAGGGAAAGGTAGCCATAGTAGGGCATGTTATTGATTATTGATTTTATGGTCGGCATGACTATTGTGCATTCTTCAACTGTTTATTTGAGATTGCTGTGTTGTTTAGCACTAGGTGTTCCCGAGCGAGAATCCAATCTACTTTATTGAGAGGCCTCTTGGGGGAGCTTGGACTTGATTTTCCACACTCAGGCTTAAAGCCAAGCTTCAGTCTTCAGCTATAGCACAGTTTCTACAGAGGATTGTGTTGTGTTGCATAGTGTTGCATTGGAGGGTTGAGAAACCCACTTCCGGAGCTAGTTTTTCAGAGGAGGAAGCATTATTCTCTTTGGGAGATCAGTGAGGAAGATTATGGAGCATATTTCACATCTTGTCACTTGGCCAACATATTTACCATCATCTTTAGCACAATATCCCTCCTTGACTGCATTATTTCAGTGAACCATTGCAGTGAGGCATTTCAGTGTTTGATTGGAGGGTAAGATCTTCAACGATTGGATCAGCCTTTCACCTAAAGGATCTATTGGAGGAGATCAATTCTTCATATGTATAATCTGTAGCCATCTTCATATAGTTCTTGATTTGCATCTGCTATTCAATGCTAGGGCTGCATTCCTACATTTTTGTAATTTTGCATATTTCAGGAAATCCTTCTCGGGTTGTCTTGAAAATGTGTTTGGGAGCTTAGATCTTTACTCCCGACATTGTATGAGCCATATATTTTCAAATCTATGTTATTGAAAATTTCCAGTAGCCGTGTGCCCTCTATGACTGCAGTACTTGTTCTTGGGCATTCTGCTTTGTAGCAGCATTTCACATTTGGCATATGTATTCATGGGAGGCTCGTTTGCCTTAATTATTTGAGTTGTGCCCGCTTATATTGCACTTATTTTCTGTTGATTTACATAATAAAATGGCTCCATGGTTTTCACACATTTTGATGTAATTTTATTCACTGTTATTTCTAGATTTATGTTCATATATTTTTTCTTCCCCATTTTGGGATATTACAGAGACGCAGTCGTGCGCTTTAGCTTTGCTTGCAAAACCTGGTAGTCTGGGAAAGGGGTTTTATTTTGATATGGTAAAAATTTACTTCATGCATGGTGGACGAAATGGGCATGAAGTGCTTCCCAGAATGAGGTGGTATGGTTGTGGCATCGTGATTTTTCTGATTTATTGTCTACTTTGAGTGATGGGCGCCATGGAAGGGAGCCTCTACCAACCAACACAGATGTTTATCATGTGAAAGGTGGGGGAGATGACAAAAATTTTCAGGTGTTTGGAACCTATAGTTAATTTCTTGTGGAGAAATGATGTCAGGATATGCAGAGGGTAGAATGATACCTGCTTTGGAACTTTCGATGATTGGAACAATGGATGGTTTGTTGTGCTGTACAATGCCTGCAACAAAAATACACCAAGTGAAATCATATTCTTCATTCAAATATTATTGAAAACATGTGCCGAATGAACATAATATAGGGGAGGGCATACCTGTCGGCACTGAAAATTTATTTTTTCAGAGGTGTAAATGTGTGGAGCCTCCGTTGGGAATTATGAGGTGTTGATCATTGTGTTTCTTTCAGTTCTACAATTGGGCCTTCTGAGCTGTCGTTATGGACCTCCAAAAATATGACAAGGGCGACATATAGTCCAATATGGCTCATTTCAGCTCATTTGCGGCATTTGAGTGTTTGAGATTTTGAGAGGTCAGAGGCTTTTGCGGAGCTGTTCTTGTCATTGCGGTCAGCTTGAGTACCTGGGATTCATGATTCTTGAGCCAAGTAAGCCCCATGACCTCCAACATTTTAATTTTTTTAGTGTGACTGGGCAGGTGTCTGTACAAACCAACTTTGTATGGATTCCTAGCCTATTTTGGCCTTGACCACGCGGGTGATCAAGGAACAGGCGTGAAGTTTTCGTGTACAACTGAGGGTTTTGCACAAAATGATCGCACCTATAAGGGATTTCTGTGTGCATTTTCTGTGCTTGTACAAGGTACAAGAACACGAAAGGCACGCCTATTTTAGAAACAGGCGCGACGACCAAGATAAAAAATTTGGAAAAAGTTTGTGAATTTTTTTCAATTTTTTGGTTGTTTTTATTTTGCTGATGTGTGCCTATTGTGATGACAGGATGTTGAGGAGGGAGAGGGACTGGCCTGACCTTCAGATCTTTTCTAGGTGGATATCGATGGCCACCCACCTATACCATTTGGACCCGCACCATCAATTCTTTCAGTCTTCACTTTGATCACAACTTACTATTTTAGCAGGTTTTCGGGTCCCGCACTCCCAAAGCCATTTTGGGGACTTAATGATCCAAGTGGATATTGGTGGCCACCCACTGATTCCATTTGAACCCCCACCATCAATTCTTTCAGTTTTTAAGTTTCAGCATAACTTACTATTTTTAGTAGTTTTTAAGGTTGTAATGTTCCCAATTTTAACCTCAAGCTAAAAGGAACATTATAGTTTGCATATTTTCATTTTGTTTAATAAAATGGGTAAGGAGACACCTTAACCCCTTTAGATGGAGAAATAACACTCCTTGTGTGAAAGGAGGTAGAATAATGCAGCTGAATTGAGCACCACATGGTGTAACCAGGATTGGATCATTCTTAATCTAGTCATTTTGATTAAGTCAACTAAAACTATCTAGATACATTGCACCTTCTTGGATAGCGTAGTTTTAGTGGAGGCTCCACTTGCTTGAGCTAGGTGGAAATTTTGAATGGGACCCATGGTGAGATGATTTTATTTTCTTTATAAGGAGGAGATGGCAGCCCATTTTCATTATGCATTGGATTATTATTTTCATAGGGTCTACAAAGACTTGCATCCCCGGGTTGTTTAGCAGGGTTGTAGTGTTCTTGAACCCAAGGGTTTTCCTAGTCGGGAATCCCTTCCTCATCCTCAAGGAAGGAGAGGGTTTGAGCTTCCCTTCCTCATTCCGGAATTTGGCTAAGCTTATCCCTTCAACTACAGCGTTATTCTGTTGGGCAGAAAATGTTGTATTGTTGGGTGCAACAACAAAGGAACTCATAGAGTCATTCCTTGGCTTGTTCTTCAGTGGAGATCCTGTATATTCTTTGGAGGAGTATTAGAGGAGATTCCCGGGCATAATTTCAGATATTTGGCACTAGGCCAATCACTCACCATCTCTCGCAATGCATTCTAGAGCAGAAACTGTGTTATTTATGTAGGCAATTGCTGGGAGAGCCATTAGAGCTTATCAGGAGGAGTGTTTTTGAGTAAGAGGGATCAGCCCTTTTTCTTGAGAACATTATCAGAGGAGGGCATGAGTATTTCAGATCTTCCATAGCCTCATTCTCATTTTGTTTCAGTTGTAGTGACAAGCTATTTTTCACATTTGTACTTTCTCCGGCATTTCTAGCAATCTCTCCTAGATTGGCTAGAAATCTTGTATTGAGGCCCATTCCTCTATTATTGGGCATTTATTTGTATGTATCAGCCATATTATCATTTTTTATACATTCATCAGCTGCTACTCTCATAGATACAGCGCAGTCACTGCTTTTCGGCATTCTGTGCAATTGCAGCAACTCCTGTATTTCATTGCTTGATCACTGGAGACTAGTTCTCATAGCTTGAGTGGCTTGTCCCTCATGATTTTCTTGTATATTATTACTGATATAATAATATAATTTTGGCTACATAATATTACATCTTATGACATATTCATATTTTCAGAGATTTATGGTTGTGGTCATGTATTGCTGTAGGCTCTCTATTTGAGCAGTTTCCTAAGTGACCTAGTTTGGGGAGATTTGAATAATCCCTCTAGGCTCATTTCTTTGGGATAAAATTCTAGAAGAGAAGTTTTTAATGAGTTAACAAGAGGATCCAAGCCCCCTTCTTGCTTATTTTTGCATCAGCTTCCTTATACAACGTCCTTGAGGACCATGTTGTAGGAATTCCCGAAAAGGTAACATTGCAGTGGTATCAGAGCATCAATCTTGGCTCAACCTATGCAGCCCAAGATAAAATTCCATTAGAAGGAGAAGCACCTCATTTAGAAGAGGGGATGTACAGAGAAAACCAGAAAGGAGGAATGATGGAAGAGGAGGTGTCCCTTCTTCTTTTCCAGACCCTAGAGGGTATCATTGAAGACCTTGAGGAGAAAGAAAGGGAAAATTGGGCAGATTTTATGAAGGGTTCGTGGATGAAGCAAACCCTAGTTGTGACCACATTGGATGTGAGAATTCAGCCATGCATGCAGATCCATAGCGCAGTACATTGCCCATATCTACTGCAGGTAGAATGGGATGAGTCACCAAGGGAGGAGGCCTTGAGTGATTTTCTTTGGGAGTATGAATCTAAAACATGGAGATTCAAAGTGCACTTGGACTTCCAAGAGTTTTTTAGACTCAAGGGAGAAATATATAGCAGCTACAAAGGGAGAAAGGAAGATACATTCTTTCTATCCACTTTTGATGGATCAGCAAGGTGCAAAGCCACAGCTTGGGTGGAGGAGCTTGATGCATATTTTTAGCTACACCAAGTTGCAGCCAGGGAGGCCATCACTATAGCAGTGCTGCATCTCAGAGGTATGGCCCATGATTGGTGGTTTAAAATTTATGTTTCATGTTATCATGCAAATGTAAAAACTTATGATGAATTCACTAAGGGTTTGGTGAAGAAATTTGATGGGAGTCAATGTGACTCATCATGCATCATATCTTCAAACACTTTGCATGCATTGGAAGGAAACATGAAACAAACTCCACTCCACATTTCTATAGGGGAAGAAAACTGGAATGATGACTTTCTAGAGGCAAGACCCCCATTGTATGAAGGTCACTCTTCCATTTGTGATAACATGGAGATCCCTCTTTCAGAGGAAGACTGAAATCCATGGTCTCTCATTGAAGGGGAAGCATAATCACATATTGATGAAGAGAATGTGCATAGAAGGACCCACAACGCTGTATAATTGGAGAAATATCCATCACCACATGGATTTGAGAAGGGAGCCATAGCTTCCATGGGAGGAGTCCTTGTTTCCATGCAAGGGATTCCAAGTATTTTAACATGTGGGAACCATGGCACAATTCCGGAGTCATATGTAGCAGCTATTGGGGATTGTGAGGTGGAGGAAGAAAAGAAGGATCAGCATCAAGTGTTGATACACCCTTATCCATTCCGGGAAGTATTTGCACAAGAGAAGGAGATTGTACAGCGTAGTGAAGAGAGGGATAAATCAATCCACTCATACCTACAGTCCATTTCTGAACTTGATGTCTCACTGTATGGAGGCATTCCACCTAGGAGGCCACCTGATATAGAGTTGATGAGAGGCATCTTTTCATTTGGTTCACCATTCATGGATTCCAAAGAGGTGAAGACATTGGAGGAGTCTATCACGGCGTAGAGAGTTTGGGATAAGCCCAAGGAGGAGAGAGGCACTCTCTCATTTTCAGTATCACCCACTCTCATCAGTTATACTGCGTTGACAGAGTTTGCTGCAGGGATGGAGGATGACATCTTCATGATGCAGGATGACTGCTCCACAGATTTGGAGAGGAGGAGGATAATTCCCTTGAGGAAGGACTCTTTCACACATGGGAGTGGATGGAGGCCACTCATGCTTACTTTGACCCAGCTTGCGAGATTCTTTTTGGATGACAACTTCTCATGGGAGGCCAACTTCCAAAGGACACCATCATTTTTTGAGCATGAGCATCTGCATGATGGGCATGGCAGCATTTTGGAGGATGAATTTGGCATGGGGGATGTCAAAGTAGTAGGAAACAACATAAGGGGAGCATCACATTGCATATTACCAGCGCTGTCTATGAGAAGGATGGATCCAGATTGGAGGACTCAACTCTTGGTAGAGTACTCCCAGGATCTAGGTGCATGCATGATTTTGGATGACCTAGAGGGAGATGAAAGATACATAGTGGATGATATGGTCATCTTTCATTATGGCAGGATCTTCTTGACTAGGACTTCTAGTCTCAAGGAGAAATTATTGCATGCATCACATGAGGACTTCCTAGCTATGCACTTGGATGCATACTTTGCTTTGCTAGATGAGTTCACTTGGGAGGTTATTTAGCATGAAATACATCAGCATATGGATAGATGCATAGCCTAGATTATTTTGGAGAGGTTGGCACAACCATTTCCCTACTCATTGGAGGTGAGGGAGAGCATTCAGATGAGCCATTTCAGCTCAGGGACCGGAGTACATGGTAAAGGAGGTATATACTCTCATTTTGATTTACCTTCCTTTACTTTATATGAGAAGCTTGATGAGCTAAGGATGATCACATATCCTTATGCTCTTTATTATGATGTACTGGTGGCCCATTGCAGCAATGGGAGTGGCCATTTTCATGATGGTTTGTGAGGAAAGCCACATATTTCTCAGTGTGCACCATTGGCACCAATTTTTACTTTCATGTTTTTACCTTATGAGATGTTTGTGGCAGCAAAAAAGTGGTTGGAAAAGAAATTGTTGATTTCTGATTTGATGCAGGCCAAAGGTGCACTACACTGGTTCCTCATGTGGAACTACGATTCACTCTCTAGTTGTCTTATGACAACTTGTTTTCATTGCAAATTGCTTCCTTGTGTTGCTGACGGTTGTAAATTTATAGGGAGCACTACTTGGAGAGTGTTTGAGGTATGGGGACAGCCCATTGGGAGTATGATTCTCCCTATTATACATGCTTTATATTGCAGGAGTCACCATGGGCAAACCATGATTTCCATGTCACTACTTTTCTCTTCATATAGGAGGAGCTATTGGGAGAAAATGCGTTATTGGAGGAGGCACTTCATGGTAGATTCTTTTTGTGGGGAGGCTTGGGCCAATTATAGAGGCCATGAAATTTCAGCCCAATATCAGCAACCCCATCACACTTATCATAAATGGAGGGAGAAACTACTTGGATGGAAAAATCTAAACTCTCCATTTAGCCCCAACATGTTGCATAGATCCAGGGTTGAGAACTGCTTTGTTGAGCTACCTAGGATGGCTCATTTCATTTGGATGATAGCATGGATGAGAGGATCATCATTGGGGATAAATTTTTCCCATGCATGTCATTACTCCTACCTTGAGGAGGCCATAGCACAGTAAGGAGGTTTCCACCTACACCTTCTATCTTTCCATGATGTGCATCATTCCGGTTTGCATACTTGGGAGGAAGCATTGGAGGACAGATTTGTTGCAGGATATCTTGAGTAGTGGTGGAGATTGTTGATGAGGAGGCTACAAGAGAAGAAGGGGGAGGAATTTTTTTGTCTCTATGCAATTTCTTGAGGACAAGCAACATGTGGGAGGGGAGGACTGTAATGTTCCCAATTTTTAGCCTCAAGCTAAAAGGAACATTATAGTTTGCATATTTTCATTTTGTTGAATAAAATGGGTAAGGAGACACCTTAACCCCTTTAGATGGAGAAATAACACTCCTTGTGTGAAAGGAGGAAAAATAATGCAGCTGAATTGAGTACCACATGATGTGAACAGGATTGGATCATGCTTGATCTAGTCATTTTTACCAAGTCAACTAAAATTGTCTAGATACATTATGCCTTCTTGGACAACACAGTTTTAGTGGAGGCTCCACTTGCTTGAGCTAGGTGGCAAGTGTGAATGGGAACCATGGTGAGATGAGTTCATTTGCTTTATAAGGAGGATATGGCAGCCCATTTTCATTATTCATTGGATTATTATTTTCGTAGGGTCTACAAAGACTTGCATGCCCAAGCTGTTTAGCAGGGTTGTAGTGTTCTTGAACCCAAGGGTGTTCCCGGTCGGGAATCCCTTCCTCATCCTCAAGGAAGGAGAGGGTTTGAGCTTCACTTCCTCATTCTGGCATTTGTCCAAGCTTATCCCTTCAGCTACAACGTTATTTTTTTGGGCAAAAAACTCTGTGTTGCTGGGTGAAGCAATAGAGGAACTCATAGAGTCATTCCTTGGCTTGTTCTTCAGTGGAGATCCTATATATTCTTTGGAGGAGAAACAGAGGAGACTCTCGGGAATCATTTCAGATCTTTGGCACCAGGCCAATCACTCACCATCTCTCATAGCGCGGTCTAGAGCAGAAACTGTGTTATTTATGTAGGCAGTTGTTGGGAGAGCCATTGGAGCTTATCAGGAGGAGTGTTTTTGAGTAAGATGGATCAGCCATTTTTCTTGAGAACATTATCAGAGGAGGGCATGAGTATTTCAGATCTGCCATAGCCTCATTCTCATTTTGGTTCAGTTTCAATGACAAGCTATTTGTCACATTTGTACTTTCTCCGACATTTCTAGCAATCTCTCCTAGATTGGCTAGAAATCTTGTATTGAGGCCCATTCCTCTATTATTGGGAATTTATTTGTATGTATCAGCCATATTATCATTTTGTATACATTCAGAAACTGGTACTCTCATAGAGACAGTGCAGTCACTGCTTTCTGGCATTCAGTGCAATTGCAACAACTCCTGTATTTCATTACTTGATCACTGGAGATTGGTTCTCATAGCTTGAGTGGTTTGTACCTCATGATATTCTTGTATATTATTGCTGATATAATAATATAATGTTGGCTGCATAATATTCCATCTTATGAAATATTCATATTTGCAGAGTTTTATGGTTGTGTTCATGTATTGTTGTAGGCTCTCTATTTGAGCAGTTTCCTAAGGGACCTAGTTTGGGGAGATCTGAATAACCCCTATATGCTCATTTATTTGGGCTCAAATTATAGAAGAGAAGTTTTTAATGATTTAAAAAGGGGATCCAATCCCCCTTCTTGCTTATTTTTGCATCAGCTTCCTTATGCAGCGTCCTTGAGGACCATATTGCATGAATTCATGAAAAAGGAACATTACACAGGTCCTGAATTTTCGAAGCCATTCTGAGGCCCTAAACGACGTTTTTTGGGGAAACCAGGAGCATCATGGGCCATAGAGCAATGTTTCTCACTCAAAAGTTGTAGTCATCAGATCGATATTTCTAACGAGGTATTGAGAGCGTCAAACATAGATCAGATGCCAAAGTTATGTCCCCAAGAAGTTGAAACACCAATTTACCCAAATGAGACCCACATCATCTCCTAGGGTTAGGTTTTTGGATGTTTAGGGTTTTACATTGTTTCTAAACAATAAATATGCCTTTGAGCCTCATTTTAACACAGTTCAGGGGCTAGTAACTGACACATCTCTTCTTAGAGATACGCTGCCAGTGCCCTAGCTCATTTATTTCCATTATTTCTATAAGCATGTTTCAGCCATTTGTTTTGTAATACAGTTCAGAAGCATGTAGCCGCCACATATCTTCTCAAAGATAAGCCTACCAGCACCCTAGCTATTTATTTACATTTATTCTGTAAACAAATTTCAGTTCTGGAACACAGTTCAGAGACTTGTAGCCGCCACATCTCTTCTCAGAGATACACTACCAATGCCCTAGATAGTTTATTTCAATCATTTTATTTTAATAAAATGAAGCATTATTTCCGCTGCATCTCTGTATCTATAGCTATATGTATATTCTATTGTGTTCCTACATAAATCTGGATTAGGATCGCTCTGGCACATGATTTCAATGCATGCCAACAATTGGTGAGATGGGGTCTTCTCAAGTTCTTGGAGAATGACCTCTTGCGATCACAGGATCGTCTACTACGCTACCTGATCCGATGTTGGAACATGCGGTGCAAGGTTATGGTGTTATGGGGGTGCGAGCTAGCTATCCATCCCGAGACCTATATATATTTTATGATTAGGCTATTGCCTCAGGGTGAGGCACTCCCTTATCTACTTTCCTCTGGGAGGGTGGATCATCAGCGATTCTCAGCCAACCATTGTGGTGGG
Source organism: Pinus albicaulis (assembly GCA_034641835.2). Classification (NCBI taxonomy): domain Eukaryota; kingdom Viridiplantae; phylum Streptophyta; class Pinopsida; order Pinales; family Pinaceae; genus Pinus; species Pinus albicaulis. Next base: position 1,344,702,078 of record CM076575.1, on the reverse strand, counting down.
GCACCTCTCACAGAGGGGTGTATTCAGATAGCCTCTTTGACTGACCTGGCCAAATGCTGTGCTCTGGTAGTGATTATGCAGTTGACGGGATCATCTTCGCCCAATCGGGCGTCCGGCCCGTAGATCGGTGTTTTGCGCCGGCTAAAGGCCGGACACTTATTTGATTCTTCCCATCACAGCTACGATGAGATGTTAGCTCAGCTATCAAAGGTCCATGACGGATCTAAATTATTCACATATGCTAGCATATTGTGTAGCATTATGTATGAGAGAGTGGTGTTGCTGAGACCTGTGGTAGCAGTGCCTGCTGGGGGTCCTCGTTAGCCTCGTATGATGAGGTGAGGCCCCGTGATGCCTCAAGGTGGGGGAGGATAGGTGGGGCATTACTAGAACGCCACTACAGAGGCTTGGTTTGAGGCTAATCCTCAGATGTTCCTACCTTACCCGTATGCTGGGATGGACTTCCATGGAGACCTAGACATGGGTCTTCCTACGGGATATGCGTGGGGGCTAGCAGGTATTTTTTTTTTTTATGTTTTATTTTTCATTTATTGAGTATTTATGATTTATATGTGTATTATGACAACACTGACATAGTCTTGTTACTCTTGCAGATGTTGGCAATGTCAAGCATCCTGTGGCTCGGTTGGTGGGGCACCATCTGATCTGGAGGCCTCGAGGAATTCTGCTCCCAGTTGGGGGATAGGGAGGGGATCTGGAGTAGCCTTAGGGTGGGGTACCCGGTGGCAAGGCTGGCCCCTCTAGGGAGGGTAGCAGCTCAGTTGCTGCCGAGTGCGTTGCGGTGATTTCTCGTGTTGATGTGGCAAAGGCTCGTGTCACAGAGATGAAGGAGTAGATGGCTGCTCTAGAGGTCAGGGCCCATGATCTGGAGGATGCGTGCGGCTGAGTGGACCACCTTACCCAGGGAATGCCTACTAGTGGGTTTATGGATGACTTGGATGATGTCTGGTTGGAGATGTTGATGGCCCACGAGAGGGACCATCGACCGATTTTTCACTGAGTGGCAACCTCAATCCTGACAGGTGCCCTAGTGTTGGTACCAAGAGTAGCCGTGGGTCCAGGTGCCCAACCTAAAGGGGAAAAACCATAGAGTATTTTTGTACACAGGGAAAGCACCCGTTATGAGGATGCTTCCCTTATTTTTTCCGACTTGCACATATGTATTTTTGGCTCACTTATGGGTCAGATACATGACTCCTCTTTTGTACTCAGAAATTTTTGATATATATATATATATATATATATATATATGAGAGAGATATTTTTATGGCTCTATATGGTGTGTTCCTTGTTAATATGAGTTTATGGATAATGTGTTGTGCTGACGGATATCTATGTTTTTTTATATTTTTTGTTTTTATGTAAGATGGTTTATTCGAGATGCATTCCAGTTTAGGATATGGTTAGCTATGTGATCTACTGTTTTGTTTTGATTTCTTGGCACATGTGTGAATGCAATGTGGTCAAATTGACGACTTAATATTTTTGTGCACAAATATTTTCTAAACAGATACGAATCTCATACCTCAAATTCTTGGTTTAACTGTGAAACCACTAATTGGGAATGAAGGTAGATATGAAAATGGAAAATTCCTTGATTAAAGGTGTCACACATAATTCCAATGACGACGTCATATTCTTCCTGATTGTTTTTTTTGAACCGATGCATACTTCATTGGTGAAGAATGGTGATCGGTTAGGGTGATAGATGACCCAGGTGGTTGCTGCTAAAATTTGAGACCATCACGATGCTCCATCAGAAAATCCAAAGTAATGGTTGGGTTAAAAATCCATTTGTGACACTATAGCATTTTTTGTGACAAGTATTTGATAAAAAATTAAAGTTTGGGTGTGTGTATGTTGACTCTAGGGTTGAGCCCTCTTGGCCCTTATGGGTAAATTTTCTTGAGGTAAAGACCATTGACAGGGTTGCTTAGGCATGTTCCATCTGGCTCTGTCAAGATGTATGCCCCCTTTAGGAGACAATGTTTTATGATGTAGGGTCCTTTCCACAAGGTTTCGAACTTTCCTAGCCCTAGGGCTTATTTTGTGACATCGTAGCGGAGGACTAACTCTCCCACGATAAATGAACGAGGGTTGATGTTGTGATTGAATGATTCTTTCACACATTTCTTATGGGCCTCGTTTTGGTGGAGTGACTGTTGTTGACTTTCATCGATGAACTCTAGTTGTACTAAGCGTTGCTCTAGAGGTTGGGTGTCATCGAGGAGTTCGATGGCAGCGTGCAAATTCAGGATTTCGCATTCTATGGGAATTACAACTTTGACTCCGTACACTAGGTGGAAGGGTGTGAACTTTGTTGAAGTTTACAATACTATGCAGTATGCCCACAGGGTGGAGAAAATCATGTGGTGCCAGTTTGTTTTGTGTTTATTCACCATACACTGTAGCATTGTTTTGAGTAATTTTTTCATAGCCTCTACCTGTCCATTGGATTGGGGGTAGTATGGTGATTTGAATTCATGTGTGAATCTGATATAGTGAGATATCTCTTGGAAAACTTCGCTTTTGAAGTGTTTCCAGTGGTCAGAGACTAACTCCTTGGGTACGCTGAAAAAGGAAATGACATGGTTAAATAGAAATCGTGCAACCGTTTCTGCGGTGTTGTCATATTTGGGCATAGTCTCTACCCACTTAGTGAAATAATCGACAACTACAATAATGTATTTGTGATTGCCTGATGATGCTGGGTTGAAAGTCATGAATTTGATCCCCCATTTACAAAATGGTCCGACAACGATGACAGGGTGCAAGGGAGCAGGAGGGGCTCTTGCCTTGTGAGCGAAGCATTTACATCTCTCACACCTCTTGAATACTAAAATGCAATCGCGAAATAAAGTGTGCCAAAAATATCCTGCCCGTAGGACTTTTTTGGCGGTGGCCATTCCAGAGAGGTGGCCATTGCAAGGTCCTCTATGGCAGTCATTAAGGGCTTGTTACATTTTATTGTGGGTAAGGAATCGATGTAAGATGGTGTCGATGCCCCGTCGGTATAAGATATCTCCCATAAGGAGGTATCAGGGGGCCTGGTGTTGAATGCGTCGATGGTCCTCACGAGTAATATGGGGTCTGAAATTTTGGGTTCGTAAAAAGAGGAGGATATCTCTGTACCAAGGGTTGTTGGTTGCTATGAGAAAGAGATTTTTGTCTAGTAGCGAATCGTTGACTGGTGATCCTTTGGTATGACTTGGGAGGTCCGTAATAAACTCTGATAAGATTAGTGCCTTTCTTCTCTTGGGGGAGAAAAAATGTAAGTCGTATTCTTCCATAATGACTATCCGGCAAGCGTATTTGTGGTTCATTAGGTGGCACGTGAGCAGATATTTGATGGGGTTAATATCTGCGACGACCGTTGTGGTCTTTAATATAATGTAGTGGAGAAATTTTTGGACTACTTGAATTAACGCTAGGGAAGTATTTTCTTCAGGATCATCTCTCAATGCAGGGCCTTATAAGGTTTTGATAATGTAATATATTACGTGCTCCTTCCCATCTGGGCCCTCCTGGATCAATACTCTAGCCAAAGAGCTCTCAGATGCTGATAGATACAGGATCTAGTCTTTGTTGTAGTCTGGGGGACTGATCAACGGTGTTGAAGACAATGTGTCTTTCAACGCGTCGAATGCTTGTTGGGCTTGGTCATCCCATTTGAACATGATGTCCTGTCGAAGGAGACGCAGGAATCCTTGAGCGCAAGTGGCATAAGTTGGGATGAAACCTCTAAGAAAGTTGGCCTTTTCCTGCAAGCTTTAGAGTTTCCTAAGGGTTCGAGGTGGAGGTACCTCTTTGATAGCTTGGACCTTGAGGAGGTCCACTCTAATTCCTTGTTGGGACACGATAAAACCTAAAATTATTCCTCCTATGACGCAGAAGACGCACTTGAGAAGGTTCAAACGTAGGTTGTATTTCCAGCATCGTTGGAATACCAGTCGCAGATCCTCGAGGTGGTCTGAGTGCTTCTTGGATCGGATGGTGAGGTAGTCCAAGTGGGCAAGGATAAGGTCTGACAACTCATGAAAGATATAATTCATGGCCTTTTGGAAGGTGGATCCATCATTCTTTAGGCTGAATTTCATTACCTTGTATGTGAATGTGTCCCAGGGGGTAGTGAATGCGGTTTTGTACTGGTCAGTGTGGCAGATTTGAATTTGATTATACCCAGAGAAGTCATCCATGAAGGAGAGGGCCTCGTGACCTGCACAAGCATCGATGACCTGGTCGATGAATGGGGTAAGATAATTGTCCTTATGACATGCTTTACTCATATTGTGAAAATCAGTGCAATGGTGCCCTGTTTTTTCATGACGGGAACAGGGTTGGAAACCCAAGATGTGTAAGTGATGAGGTAGATAAACCCAGATTTTTGAAGCTTGTCGATTTCTCGTTTTATTTATTCTTCCTTGGATGGGTGCAGTTGATGTTGTTTCTGGCATATTGGTGGTACATGAAGCCAAGTGTCAATATGGTACTCTACAATAGTGTGACCAAGCCCAAGCATCTTCGAGTAGTCCCATGTGAAGATATATTGATACTCTTGCAGCAAGTTGGTGTAAGAGGTTATCTCTTCTGGTGATCATGCTTCCCCTAGTGATATTTCTTCGATTTTTTAAGGATTTTGAGAGATATTCACCTTGATGGTAGGTGAAATTTTTTGACATGTTTCCTTCCTCGAATGCATCGGGCGCCGGAATGGGGTTCTTGAACCAATCAACCTTCCATGATGGAAGGAAATATTTTGATTCAATCGCATAAATCTATTTTTCTCCTATCTTGTCAGGGATGAACGTTTTTCAAGTGAGAAAAAAATGAGCAGTGATGCATTGCATCCCATGGATAATCTGACTCCATTGTGGCCTCAAGGATTTCCTTGTTTGAATGAAATAAGGATCCTAAGGGGGATTGAGTCTGCGTAAGGCCATGAGGAAGAGGTTGAATCCTAATGTAGCTGGTTGGAAGACATGAAAAGGATTCCATCATCGATGTGGTGGAACCAGACATGGTCGACAAGGTGCATATGGATTGGTTTTGCACCGTCATTGGTACAGCTACTTTCATAGTTGCAGTTGACTCGACACCTTTGACGGATGAGCAGACAACCTGAGTCATGGTTCCGATACATGATTATATGAATCGTATATGGTGTATCGTGTCATCGGCATTTGGTGGGGGAGGAATTTCCATCATGGGAGCTTGCGTGAGAGCAAGGAAATATTCCTCATTAGGCTAGGCACTTTCTGGGAGTTGGAATTTGTGCCTGATACAGAGGTGCCTGAATGTTTCCATTAATGGGAATGCCCCTGGTTCGTGGTTATGGCTGGTGCAAATGGTGCATCATACCACTGTGCCAACTGAGTAGATTGTGGGGGAACCAACACTACTCTTCATCCCTGAAGTGGACGCTCAGAAGGGATTAGGCGTAGGGGAGATGTTCCTCTGCTACCATTTCCGAGTTTTTGGCTTGTGTATGTCTAACTCTTTTGGGGAGTGTATACTTAATGTTTCTCTCGTCGTTCAAAGCTTGGGGAGGTGTTCACATTTCCTAGTATGGTGAAAATGTGAGCAGATCCGACAATAGCACTGTGTGATTTTCTCCTGGTTAGAGAGGTGCCTTTGAGGAAGGGAGGAGACCATGCGAAATCTATTCGTGAGGTGCTTCAGTTCTTTGCACTAGTTGACCTGGTGGTCGATTCTATCGCATAGTCTACATGCTGGCCTAATCTGGACATGGGTCATGCTAGGTCGATGTACCTTTATAACTTGCTCGACATGCCAGTGTGGAAACGGGGTAGGCTCCCCGGGGGAAAATTCCCTTCTATATTGGTTTTTGAGCTCTGGATTGATGAGATACCGATGGTGCATCTCTACTAAATGTATCATGTTAATTAGTGGGTGCACTTGCGGGATATACATATAGCTCTGATCATGGTGGTTTCCTTGACATACTAGGAAAAAAATCCTTACATGGGTGTTGTCGTCCTTCTCGTTTGGTGACGTGATTGGGTACTAGTAGTGTAGCACCTCTAGGTCTAGGCAAGTGGCGACCACATGATTGTGTGTGTTACACAATTCACATGTTGGTCTTCTTCGTGGAGGGCGGTTGGCGCTGCCTAAGGGTTCCCTGACTGGCTTCTTTTCAGCTGAAAAGAAGAGGATGGATTGTAATATTGCCAATTAGCCCAAGCTAATGGGAATATACAATTTTCTTTCATTTTCTTATTGCAAGAATAAATGTGTAAGGGAGGACAACAAAAAATCCTGAAAACAGTAAAAAAATCAATGCCCAATGTGAACAAGGCTAAATCTAGGTTGCCTTAATTAAACTCTCTTATGTGTGAAAGGGATTGAGACAATTGATTGGGTCAACAGGACCAAATCTACAACGATTTCTAGATGCAATGTACCTCCTAGATGCACAACGAAGATCTAGTTGGAGGCTACACATGTGAAAGGAGCTAAACCTTTGAGATGGTTTAGGGTTTTTCAATGCTTTCATCCTATAAATGAAAGAGGAGAACAACAGAAGAATGTTGTTGAACATATTATTTTGAAAGGATTTATCTGTTTAGACACTTCTCATTCTATAGCTATTTAGCTGAGAATAGTGTTGTTTAGCACTTGGGTGTTCCTGATCAGGAATCCCACCTCTTTCCTTGAGAGGCATATTGGAAGAGTCTTGAATTTCATGTTCACTATCAGGCATTTGTCCAGGCTTATACTTCCAACTACAACGCATATCCTGTTGAGGGTTTGGTTGTATTTGTAAGCTGCAGCAAGTGGAGGCTAGATCTATTCAGATCTAAGCCATTCTAGTGCCTCTTTCAGTGGGAAAGCATTTTATCCCCCTGGAAAGAGTGTATTGGATCATCAGAGCTTCAAATCCATACCTTGGCATCAGAACAAATTGTTCATCAAGTCTATAGCGCAGGTCTTCTAGGACGGTGTTATTTGTAAGAGGAAAGTTGCAGGGAGTTTTGGCAACATTTGAGGAGTGATCTCTAGTGATGATAATTTGTCTCTCACTGTGGTGATCCATGGATTTCTGTCCTTATCCATGTCATATTCAGATCTGATCTCAATACTCCTATACAAGCTTCAAGAATTCTGCAGAAATTTGCAGATCTACTGCATGAGATCTCATATCTACTCCATATGCTTCATGTTTTGCTAAACACCCCAAGGGGTATGTAAAATAGAGACAGTCTAGTGTATATATATGATATAGATCTAATATTTTGTACACATATCTATTCTAGATCTGAGTTGTAACCTACATTTTCTGTATGCTCAATAAAATAATGTTTTCAAGGCTTTACAGTGAAATAAATTGTTGCAGCACTTATTTTAGAGGGTTTTCTTCATAAAATTATTCTACTTTTATCTTTTACATTGTATGGGCCACATTATTGATCTGATTTGCTGATGTAAATTTCTTTTAAGAGCCTCCATATTGGCCTCTTACTATTGTTATCTAAAAATGCGTTATTTTTTGGGCAGTGTTACTTTCTGTTGTTGCAGTCCCTTCTTTGGGCAGTTTTCAAGCCATACTGGGTGTGGGAGATCTTTTTAACCCACCTTGTTTGATTTTTTTATAATTTACTCTTGTATTTGGGTCTTAGGTTATCATATCTAAGGGATCCAAGGGCTGATCTTGGTTTTTGTAGAATACATTCCTGAAAAATGCATTTTTTAGGCATGCCTTGCTAGCAGTCCCAATTTGGGGATACTACAGTGATATCAGAGCAACTATCTTGGCACAACCTATGCTTTGCTTACTGAAGAGCCAATATGTATTTTCATGGAAAGAAAATATTTATGAATAATTTTGGTTACACTGAAGACAAAAAAGTAAAGGGTTCAAACCCTTTATTTGGAAGTTTGCAGAGAGAAGAGTTCTATAAAACTCCTTCTTAATCTATGCATGAGCTGAAAGAAGAAATCTTGGGAATGAAGAGGGAAATACATGTAGATCCCTCAACAGGATTCTTACATCAAGGAAGCCCCTGTACTTCTTACCATGTGTGTGAGCATTCAACCACACAACCTGATCTGCAACGTGGGAGCATGCCTAATTTCTTGTCAAAGAAAGAAGGAAAAGGAGGAACACCAAAGGAGGCATCTCTTAGTGATTATATCCAAGATTATGAGTCTCTATCAGAGAGATTCAAAATGCATCTCAGTTTCCCAGATTTTTTTCAACTCAAAGAAGCAAGATCCAACACCTACAGTAGAAGAAGAGGGTGCCTTCAGCACACTTTGGGTAGATTCTCTCTACCTACTTTTGATGGATCACCTAAAGACTCAGCCAAGTCTTGGGTAAGGAAGCTTAACACATACTTTCAGTTGCATCTAGTGTTAGAAGAAGAATCCTTGAGAGTAGCAGCGCTACATCTTCAAGGAAAGGCTTATGCTTGGTGGCTATTTGAGTCCTCTTCCTTGAAAGGGATAAATATCTCTTCTTATGAAAAGTTCACTAGGAGACTAGTGAAAAGATTTGATGTGAGAAATTCTGAGACTTATTGGGAAAATAAAATCAAGCCCAAGAAATATGAATCTTTGCATAAGTTGGAAGATTCCATGGAGCCAACTCCTGTCTTAAACATTGTTGAGGGGGTTGAAGATCTGCTGCACAATTTGCCAGGGGCAAAATCCCCACTACAGCAAGGTCTCTTTTCTCAAAGAGAATACATGAGGATTCCTTCCTCAGTAAGAGATCAAGAAAAAGGATCTCTTAATGGTGAAGCATTCTCCAATGATGAGGAGAAGGGAGAGAAAGAGCATAGAAGATCCTCTAGTGCTGTGATAGCAGGAGGAGATCTATTTTCATTTGGAGATGGAGAGGAAGCAATGGCTTCCAATAGAGGGGTTCTTGTACCTTTGCAAGGAATTCCTAAGGATCTTCCATATGGAGGAAATGAGCAGCATGTGTCTTTGCTGAATGACAATGAGACAGAACAAAGGAGGGATCACAATGCTGACATAGTAGAAGGTGATCCACTATCAGAAGAAAATGGAGAAAATGCTCCAATCAAAGGCATTATTACACCACTAAGATGGGTCTCCAAATTTCATGAGACTTCCACACATAAAATAGAGTTGAAATTGCGCAGTGGAAGCAGGGACATGAGGATATCATCTATCATGCATATGAGACTGGTCCCTGAAATCTCTTTATCTAGTGGTAAACCACCTGGGAGGCCACCTGATTCAGATTTTGTGGGGAAGACCTCACAACTTGCTGCTCGAAACTTAGATCCAGGAGGGTTTTGAGCACTTGAAGACAAAGTTATAGTGCTGGGAGACTTGGGTAAGCTCAAGAAGGAGGGAAATCTTCTTCCCTTATCATCATCACCCACTCTCCTTTATGATCTTGCTTCATGGGAGGATAAGAATGGAAGGAACAACCTTCCAAGACACACCTTTGGCATTGGAGATGTCAAGGGAAGGATCAAAAACATGACAAACAATTTGGTTGATGCATCATCAGTGCTGTCATTGTTGAGCAGTGTAGATCTGTATTGGAAATCCCAACTACTAGTGGATTATTCCAAGGATCTTCACACATGTATGATACTTGATGACCAACTGCATGAAGAGGGCTAATTAGTCCAAGGAGAATTCATCTATCATCATGGTAGAATATTTTTTCCTAGAGATTCTAAGCTCAAGCATAAGATACTATAAGGAGCCTACAAAGATTTCTATTTCAGCCACATGTATTCCATGAGGATCTACAACATCATCATGAGGAGCTTTTTTTGGGAAGGCTTGAAGGAGGAACTATATCGGCATTTTCAAGAATGCATGAGCTATGTGGAGTTGGGGCAGCCATGGGACTCTATGCAAGAGTCATTTCATCCATCTCTTCCTTCTTTGGAAAGAGGGGAAAGATCCATGCACAACTCCATGTGTATGAGAAACATTGATGGTAAAGATGTGTTCATGTAAAACAAGTTTTATTTTCTAACTGTACATGTTCTTTTACCATTTTTATGCAGGCCATGACTCCAAAAAGGAGCAATGTATCATGTAAATGTCATGGAAATGGTTGAGCCACTAAAAATTCTGAATTTGGCCACTCCCTTGATGCGAAGAGGGAGATTTATTTTCATGATAGGTGCTTCCCAAAGGCACCAAATATATCTCACACTTTCTGCAATAGTGAGATGACTTGGGTAGCATGTAAGTGGTGGGAAAACCACTTAACATATCTAGATCTGATGCAAGCAGGAGATGCTCTGCGCTGGTTCCACATGTGGGACTATGACCCACCTCCATATGCAGAAATTTCTATTTGTATGTACATTATTTTGATTCCCTATATGGATGATGTACTTGTACTTTTCATAGGGATGTATGGAGGGAGGAGGGAAGGAATTCATGAGACATATGGAATGGATACTCCCCATGTATTTTATGTCTCATATTTCAGGGAGAATATTGGGAAAACCATGTTTTTTTCCTATGATCTATTGTCTTCTTATGAGATGAACTATTTGTATCTCATGAGAAATTTGATGGAGAAATTCATGGAAGGATGGTTTGGTGAACACTCAGCTCATGGAGGAGGCTTACCACTTGATGGTGTCACCAATGGAAGAGGAAAAGAGTTGCATCACCCACTCTATCATTTGCTTGAGGACAAGCAACATTGTGGAGGGGAGGACTATAATATTCCCAATTAGCCCAAGCTAATGGGAATATACAATTTTGTTTCATTTTCTTATTGCAAGAATAAATGTGTAAGGGAGGACAATAAAAACTCCTGAAAACAATAAATAAATCAGTGCCCAATGTGAAGAAGGCTAAATCTGGGCTGCCTTAATTAAACTCCCTTATGTGTGAAAGGGATTGAGACAATTGACTGGGTCAACAGGACCAAATCCACAGCGTTGTCCAGATGCAATGTACATCCTAGATACACAATGCAAATCTAGTTGGAGGCTACACATGTGAAAGGAGCTAAACCTTTGAGATGGTTTAGGGTTTTTCAAGGCTTTCATCCTATAAATGAAAGGGGAGAACAATAGAAGAAGGTTGTTGAACATATTATTTTGAAAGGATTTGTATGTTTAGACACTTCTAATTCTCTAGTTGTTTAGCTGAGAATAGTGTTGTTTAGCACTTGGGTGTTCCTGATCGAGAATCCCACCTCTTTCCTTGAGAGGCCTCTTGGAAGATTCTTGCATTTCATGTCCACTATCAGGCATTTGGCCAAGCTTCTACTTCCAACTACAACGTAGATCCTATTGAGGGTTTGGCTGTCTTTGTAAGCTGCAGCAAGTGGAGGCTATATCTATTCAGATCTAAGCCATTCTAGTGCCTCTTTCAGTGGGAAAGCCTTCTATCCCCCTAGAAAGAGTGTATTGGATCATCAGAGCTTCAGATCCATACCTTGGCATTAGGCCAAACTGTTCATCAATTCTACAACGCAATTTTTCTTCCAGGACTGCGTTATTTGCAAGAGGAAAGTTGCGGGGAGTTTTGGCAACATTTGAGGAGTGATCTCTAGTGATGAGAATTTGTCTCTCACTGTGGTGATCCATGGATTTCTATCCTTATCCATGTCATATTCAGATTTGATCTGAATACTCCTATATAAGCTTTAGGAATTCTGTAGAAATTTGCAGATCTACTCCATGAGATCTCAGAGCTACTCTATATGCTTCATGTTTTGCTGAAAACCCCAAGGGGTATGTAAAATAGAGACAGTCTAGTGTACAGATCTGATATATATCTAATATTTTGTACACATATCTGTTCTATATCTGAGTTGTAACCTACAACTGCTGTATGCTCAATAAAATAACGCTGTCAAGGCTTTGCAGTGAAATACATTGTTGCAACACCTCTCTTAGAGGGTTTTATTCATAAAAGTCTTCTAATTTTCTCTTGTACATTGTATGGGCCACATTATTGATCTGATTTGCTGATTTACATGTCATTTAAGAGCCTCCATATTGGCCTCTTACTACTGTTATCTAAAAATGCGTTATTTTGTTGGCAGTGTTACTTTGTGTTGCTGCAGTCCCTTCTTTGGGCAGTTTTCAAGCCATACTGGGTGTGGGAGATATGTTTAATCCACCTAGTTTTATTTGTTTCTAATTTCCTATTGGATTTGAGTCTTATATTATCAAATCTAAGGGATCCAAGGGCTGATCTTGGTTTCTGTAGTATACATTCCTAAAAAATGTGTTTTTCAGGCATACCTTGCTAGCAGTCCCAATTTGGGGATACTACATGGATCTACTTGTCACATCCTCTTGCATCATCAAGCTATCCATGGATTCCATATCAGGGTCATCTTCAAGGTAGAGGCATACTATAGCCATGCGTAAACTAGTTAGCGCTAAGTGAAACTGAGGGATGTAATGGCATTGTTCTAAAGTGTGGTTGCCAAAACATATCGGACATGAAAATTGTACTACTCGCAAGCCAACATAATACACTCGTTCAACTAGATACCTATTTGGATGATTTCCAGGGCTGTGCATTCATCGATGAAATGGTCACATTCATCACACAGTGCACAACATATGATAGGAGGAGGGAATATGAACGAGATTCTTTCTGGTGACTGTCGTGCCTCCTGTAGGTATAAAATGACGTGAGGTTCTACTCTAGTTGAATGGAGGAAGGGATCCTCTTGATAGTATTTCTTGATGGTGTGTAAGGCTTCCTTGTATCACGGAATTTTTGGACAATGATGGGTGTAATGCCCATAATGGCCACAGATAGTGCAAGCGTGGTTGGTACGTAATTCTTTGCCTTGATTTTTTGTGGCTGGTTCCTTTTTACGGGAACTTGATGCCGCGATATTTATCATAGAGCTAAGGAGCGGTTTTAGCTCATCCAACCCTGGGTAGATGTGGGTAGGGTGGCCTACTATGTCGCATATGTCACAAGGTTGTAATTCCCATTTCATGGTGGGGTTTTCTACCTTCTTCCCTTTTTTACTGGTTTTCTTGGTCGTAACTATCAGTTTTGCAATGGAAATTTCCTTAAATGGGATGGTTGTGACAATATCCTTAACAAATGGAGCCTCCTCAGGACTGAGGGGGATTAAACCTATAGAGGTGACATTTTTGACTCTCTTCATGGTAGGTGGGACTAGGTACCAAACTGGAATTGAAAATGATAAGTTTGGAAACACCATTGTGGCCAAGAATTGTTGTGACACAAAACCAGATGGGGGATAGAGGAAAGGAGTCTGGGAGGCATCGTAGGCTAGAGAGGCTGACGTGGCCAAGGTCTTGGTGTCGTTACTTCTTGCCTCCATCTCCTGGCTGGCTTCAGTGGTTGATGTGCACATCACGCACACCGGAGCCTCTGCGATATCAGATAATGATTCTGGTACAATAGGGGGATCTCATAGAAATGACCCAAGGATAGATGACGGTTTGAACTGGTTGGGGCCATATTCTTGGTACCATGTAAGTGTCTTGTGTCTACATAGGGTATAACAACATCAATATTTTTTAGGGATCAATTTTTGTGGTATGTCAATTAATCAACAATAATGATGCGATCCTCACGGGGGAACATCATGGTTCAGAAGGAGGAGGCTATGCCTGGCATGGCGTACATATAACTCCACCCAAGGAGTATATTGTAATCCAGTTGAGCATCCAAGACTTCAATGTCTATAAGGACTGTCTTTCCATCCAAGTAGATTGGGACATTTTGGTAGAGACTGACAGGAGCAGATGGGTTCCCGTCATATCCTCTGAGTGTAATGCCCGATGGTTTTAGTTCGGGAGACCCTAACTTCCACCAAAAATTCTTTGACATGATGCATGTGGATGCACCCTCGTTAATGATACAGAATTGAATGGTGATGTTTTTGACTGACACCGGTATCTAGAAGGCGACCATCGAAGGAAGCCTAGGGGTGGCTTTATCTAAATCGAAATCCATTAGGAGCGAATCGGCAGGGTGGATGGCACCTAAGGTGGAAATTAAGTCTTTCCGTTGCTTTGGGCATGATTGTAATACATCCAAAGCTAACATGGAGGTGGGAGATTGGGCCAAATCATCCATAATGTTATAGTTATGGGCCGCTTTAGAATGGTTTCCTACTCGCTTAGTTGGTCCCTTAGCCATCTTTGGCAAAGGTTCAATAGGTATCTTTGATATAGTCAACAATGTTGTTGGTGCACTCTTTCTAGCCCCTAATGAATTAGTGTCTGGTGGGGTATCATAATTTACGTTCTGTGTCTGAAAAAACATTTCTTTGCTATTCATGTATATTTCATGGTTGTCTTTTCCAGAATCGTCGGGAGTTTTTTGATGTTACTAGGTGCTCAGTGTCCCTTGGTGGGGGAAGGGCCACTGCATGAAAGATGTTTTTTGTGAGGATCCCCCTTGTACTCTATTACCTTGAAGCTTCTTCAACTCGGGGATATCGGGACAGTGGTGTGTGTAATGGTCATATTCACCATAGATTGCGCAAGAGTGGTTGGTCTGAAGATTCACCCTCTTGTTCTTCCCTTGGGAGTTATTTGGCTCCTGGTTTTGATTTCGGTTGGATTTTCATCCAACCTGATATTGCGGAGGGAATTTTTTATTATTTCCCCCCTATCCAAGATTTCCATTTTATTTGTTTTTTGATTTTTTCCTTGCCGCGTTGGGGGATAGCTAGGATTCTCCTGATAATATGTTTGGCGTGGTTGTTCCTGGGAAGGTTGCACAAAATTCACCTGCGCATTATATTTCATGGGTAGGTTTTGTGTGGGGGATTGGGAATATTGGGGTCCCTATCCCTGGTTTGTAAATGGTTGCTGGGGGGGAGATTTTCCGTCAGCATTTCTAGCTGTGTACTAGGTCCCCTGAGCCAGAGGGTATGGACCTCCTTGTTGATGATGGTATGACTGCGCCCTATTGGTCATATTTTTCAAAGGTGCATGATGACTTTGGTATCTAGGTTGCGGGATGTTCTGGTTACGATCATATGTGTAATTGGGGTACTAACTATTATTACCTAGGTGATTTTGGGTCAGTGACCCAATCAATCCGTCTGCAGAGTTCGACAAGCCTGCAAACTCTTTATAAGTTTGCAGGCGCAGGGCGTTAGGCAAGATGTTGTAAATGTATCCTGGCTGCGTGTAAATCAGCTCGAGATGCTAGGCTTTACTAATGGCATCCTCTTCGGATGTATGTTTTTGGGTTGCTACATCTTTTGACATCTCTGCATTGAGAGTTTTCAGGAATAGGTCCAGCAGAACTCGATCATCGAGTTTGTCTTTGCACAAACTACGACGCCGTCGCCATTCATGGAGATGGTCTGAGATATGGACGGCTAGTGTCTGTCTAAAATGTGTTAGTAATTACATCATGGAATCATGGTGGATGGGTAAGTGAAAACATGTGAGGAATGTGGTAGTGAGGGCGCTAAAGGTTCCATGTGTAGCAGAAGGTTGCTCCACATACCATTTCGTAGCTAGTCCAGTTAGGGTGCACTGAAATAGTCTCAGCCAAAGAGTATCATCAATGATTTTTTTCGACGAACACCACAGGTGGAAAGTCATTATGTGATTTCCTGGGTCTTCCACTTGCTTCCTTTCAAACTTTGGAATGTCCAAAGGGAGCTTTGTGGGCATGGGCAGCCATGTTGGGTTGTGTGAAATAGGGTCATTTGTTAAATTGGTTAGATCGAGTAAGTTCAACGATGTTAATAACAACGATTGTGGGTTGAGAGCCATTACAAACTGTGAAGACACAATGTTCTGGTTAGATATGGGGTTTGTTTGTGATGTACCCGACTGTGTGTTCACTTGGCTCCCCGAATGGGTAGTGCTCCTCTGCCCCCTAGGGGTTGTGTGAGGAGCGATATGTGGTGACCCTGTGGGGGTTTCCATTGGTGTGGAATTGAGTGACCCTCGGGGGTTCCCAACTAAATATGCATCGATAAAGGATGAACCAATAAGGGTGGCAGTGTTCTATCTTTGATGCCTAAATGGAAAAAGACCTGGAACTCCTCCCAGTAATGGGAGGAGGTCCAAAAGATGTCTAGATCGATGAGGTCTCATTGGGTCCATTATGGTGTCAACTAGGTATGGTTTTGGAAAAGATCCTCAGTTCTATGAGAGTTGAAGTGTCAAATAAAAAATGGTGACCACATGCATAAAACAAAGCGAAAACAAAAGTTATTTTTCCTTTAAATTATTTCTATGTGATCAATCAATCAAAAAAGTGGTTTTGGTTGTTTTTGCGTGTGATACTCAAAATCCTAGAGACCGAAAACTTCCTCACACTCTCAATTGTAACTGGGCCTTGTAAAGATATCTTCTGATGGGTACTGGGGCTAACGTCCCAAAATAACTGGCAACGCCTTCCAGCAGCCAAAGAATCGACCAAGGTAATGGGTAGAGGCTCTAGTGCTGCCTACACCGTCACCTATAGGGAAGGATGCCCTAGATTTGGCCACTAAGTACCGTCATCCCACGTGAGCATTCGAGTCTTGATATTCTTGGTAAATCAGCTACCAGTACTGAGCATTAGATGGGTCAGGTAGCCCTAAATAATATCGCACGCACTGGGCCTAAGCCTAACCCCCTTTGAATCGAGTCTCTATGGCACTCTGGTTTTATTTTCCGTGGGAAGATAGATGTATTTTAAAGCTCCCTATTCACTCAAATTATATGTCTCAAGATGTGAATTGACCATGGAGGCTTATTGGATGCCTACCCCCATGGTCCTAACCTTAACTATAATTTTTCTTTTGGCCCTTGTGGGGAAATTCAGTGAGTTTAGTTACGTTAGTTTTAAGGAGTCTTTACTTCACTTATGGTGTGGAAGTGTGTGAGAAAAAAGTGAAAAATCACACAGTTTTAAGATGTGGATATGTGGTGATCCTTTACATGTCCCCTATTAATCTATGTTTGATTGTTCCTTGCTATAAGAAAATCATGTGCGAATAGTGGGCCGCTTACAACTTTGCCTAGTTAATCTAAGTGATTAACTAAATGGAGATGGAAAATTATTAGAAGAGAGATTTCATATGCTTGCCTAGGGTTACCAAAAGGTGAAAAGGTAGTACAGATTATTTTCTTCTCTTAAGATAATTAATTCCTAGTCTCAACTCTTAGTGCAAAAAATTAAACTAAAATTAATGATCTAACTAGGAAAAATGAAAACTAGCTAAGCATATGTGGATTAGGGCCACTTACTCCAGCGAATTATCTACGTGTTTTTTGGTGTCTATTTTTACAAAAATAAGTTATTTTATATTGCAAGTAAATTCCCCCCTACTTAAACTATGTGGTTTTTTGTGAAGATAAACTTTGAAATTTAAAACTAGAAACTAGCAATACTGAAACGCAGCCAAAAAAAAGTTCTAAACAATCGTGGGACACCACACATAGTGCTAGCAGTTTTTCTCTAGGATTATAGCCACTTTACAATTGGTAAATTGAGGAAAATGGCAGAGAATTTTGGTCTTTGGTTTCCGCACGCAAAAGCTTCACACAGGTGTGCAATTAGCGAGAAGGTAATTGCACGCAAGTTAGAGATGAATGCACGCAACTCTCTGCATTTTTCTGAGAAAAATGCACGTGGTTTTCTTGAAAATTAAATTTTTGGAACTTATGAACTTTATACTTTCACTGAGGGTGAATGAGAAGAAATAAACGAAGGGGAGCTATCCAAGCAACACTCCAGAGCAAAGAGAAGGTCCCTCCAACAAGTGCAACCACTTAACTAAAAAATTAAAGCCAGTGGAGTTGCCAATCATGTGGTTGTGGTTTTGGTGCACAAGTGTACCAATCCACTTTCTTAAGAGGAGTGGTCCTTGCCTCTAAGCCTTGGTCACAGGCAGAAAAACAAAAGAGTTAGTAGGTTAGTGAACATGCTATAAAACATTCAACACACTAAATCATGATATAGTATACATATATAGAGAGAAAACAAAATGAAACTAAATATAAACACAAAATCTCATAAAGATTCAAACATAACAATAATACTAACTGCGGCATCAAAGTCCCCTCTTATTTCTTGCTGTTAGGAAGAAAGTTACTATGTTTATACTCTTGCCAAAGGGCCCTTAAACTATGGAGTTCTAAGACCCAGTGCAAGGACATTTTTACTTTCTAGATATTGGTGCAAGGTCTCTCTCTCTACTCCAAAGGATTAGAGTTGTTGTATGGCCAACAACCAAATCCCCTCTCTACTTCTGCTCTGGATTTCATAGTGTTGGATTGCTCATGGGCAATTTAGCTGGCATAACAATGTGCTCTCCCTTTGTTCATCTCTTGGTGGCCTTTTATAGATGAATTCAAATTCTCCTTCCCTCTCTTGGTACATTGATGGATGGTGACCCAAGAGAGAGGGTTGAATCCATTGTGTGCCACTTGATTCCTTTGTGTGCTCCCTTGAGGTCCCAAGGTGGCTTATGCGGCTATCCTTTGGCAGCCTCAAGAGTGGGATCATTTCTTGGAGTGTTCCAAGTGGTCCCGAAAAGTGACTTCCGCCACTCCCAGGATCACTTGAATTTTCAAGGGAAAGCCACGCAAAGGTGTGCTTATTGAAGAAAAATGCGCACAAAGGCACATTTTTCCTGAGTATTTGGTGCACAATTTGATTTTTCCTCTTGACCTAGGGGATTTTTAAATTTTTTTTAGATCCTCTAATGTACCTCAGCCCTGTAAATCATTCTGCATGACATTAAATAATGTCATCTTTGCTTGTCCGATTTTCCAGTGGTAACAGTATATTTTGCGTGGGGGACTACTGTTTTCGCTGCATTTTAACAATTAACACAGGAAAATCTTCAATTACACGATCAAATTTCCTATAGTACCTACAAGATTTTCGCACAGGATTAGGACAGTCATGCGTATAATTTCCATCATCTCCACAATTATAGCAGATTATTTTCCCTCTTCCCTGACCTGTGCCTCCACCTATCCCCCCTCTTCTTCCTCTTGCTGGGGATCTTCCCCATCCAGAGGGAGATGTTGGTGATGAAGGGTTAGCCTGCACTCTGTATCATTAGGTCAAACGTTCGGCATTGGTGCTCATCATGATCAACTGAAGAACAAAATATGCACCACCGCAGCTTTAGCTCTAGTACATAGGATCCTAGCTGAGGGAAATGGTCTGTATCATGTTTTCCAACTACCCTACAATCAAATAACCATACGTTGGGGGTAATAGGACCAAAAACATCTATGGGGTGCAGGGGATTCGCTCCCCCAGCCTGCAGGTAATCTGAAAATAGAGGGCACTTATATTTTGTGTGGCCCGCACCTTTACAGCGTATGCAACCAGATATCTGTGCCAAATTATTTACCCCGATCACTGTTTAGGTTCTGAATTTCTAAGTGCATAGAATCTAATTGACTCTGAATTTGCAGGGCTCTGAACTGGGCATCGTCTCTGGGTGCAGCTTCCAATTTCATAGAAATTTCTATAGCTTTGGCCCAAGAATCAATCTTCTGCTCACCCATAGGCCCGCGTAGATGTGGAGAAATCATGGCAATGAACCATTCCTTATGCTGCTTATCATCGTAAACAAATTCTCCTTCACTGATGGTGCACTTTATCCATTAGTCAGCTTCCAAGGAAGATACATTCATTTCTTGTCTGATATTTTTTAATTCTACCATGCATTGTGCGTAGGACTTTGGATTCCTGAATTGTTGCTTCAGAGCATCCTCAATTTTCACAACTGTAGGATCAAAATTCTTGTCTATATATCCCATGAACCAATCTAACGCGCGTCCTTCAAATTCCATAGCCAAATGCACTCGCTTGAAAACATCAGTATTAAAATTTTTCCCATTCCACACTACATAAAAAAAAAACCAAAATTTCTCCATGTCCTCATCTCTGACACGCTTAAAGATGAGTAGTGTTGGCTTGAGGGGTCCTGACCCAAGTTCGGTGTGCAAGGTTTGCCAACAAAGCCCGATACTACTGGCCCTTTCGGCAGTGACCTGCTTACGCAGGTCAAAGTCTCACCCGAAGTAGTATGGGTGGGTGCTGGAACCAGGCTTCCTCACTCTGAGAAAGGAAGGGTAAGGCAAGCAGAGCTATACTAGGTCTCGTAATTCCTAGATTACCTTGTTCTGTGAAGATTTAATTAAGTCTCTATTTGCATCCACGTGCACTAGATCTATAGTTATATGATTGTTATAACATCAACACAACAGTACATAAATAGAACATAATAGATCTAGATCCAAAACTGCAGTACACAGATCTTTCACAACTAAAAGAAAGAAATGCATAATACAACAATTATCAGTAATTCACACCAAAGTACTCATAGATTCAGTTCTCTAATAATCTTTCGCATTCATTCATTCATCAATTCTTCCTTACAATTCCCTTCCCAACCTGCGCACACAGCAGCAGGGTCTGCACACAATTGGACTTGGATCTCTGTGCACACAGCTAGCAGGAGTCTGTTCCCCAAAAATCAAACAGATAGCTTAAACAACAAATCACATCAATAGCTCATCATTTCTTATCCTTTACATTACAAAATGCATCTCTATTTATAACAATCTAGCCTAGACTTTCCTATGGTCCACAACCCATGGTTTTCGGACCCCTAGTTTACCATTTGACCCATTACAATGTGTTCGGGGCTTTGACTCGCCCCAAAACCCTTGCGTTAGACTAAACATAATAAAAAATATCCAAAATGGACCAGTTTCGCAACTTGTTAGGAGACCCCATTCCAACAGTCCCCCAACAAAATCTTGTGACTCGTCCCGAGTCACTGCAGTGGTGCGACCTTTATTTGCACGGACAAGGTAGCCATAGCACGAACGATCGGAGGGAGCACATCCTAACTCTAGGCCGCAGCTTGTTGCGCAATCTTGACGAGTGTCAGGGAGGCAAGGCCGTCTGGAGCCACGGTAATATTTTCTAACAGCCGGTGGAGGTGCGCAATGGCAGACTGAGCGTCTTCGCCGAGATGGAGTGTGGTGTCGGCCCATGGTTTCAACCATTTTTGGATGAAATTCTTGTTGTGGCGAAGGTTCTCAAGCTTGTCCAATATGGCTAGACGATGTGTGGAGATGGTGGAGGCTCTGACTTGACCCAGAGTAGCTTCCACCTATTGTAATTCCTTCTGGAGATGCTGAAGCGTAGAATGGTGCTGGACAACCGTCCATAGTTGGGTAGTTGTTTCAACCAATTGTGTGCCCTGCGTCAGCTGCTCCTGAATAATACGTGTTGCAACCGTGACCACTGCAATCCGCTGGTCCCATACTTCTCGAGGTATGTCATACTGCTTTTGCGCGGCCCGGTCTCGGTGGTGAACCTCTCGCAACACTCTGGTGGATAGTCCTCGTAGCCCTGTGCGAGATAGCTGTGTTAAATCAATTTGGATGTCCCCCGTAGTTGGATCACAACTGTTAACTAGGGTAGTGCGGGGGAGTGAACACACATTGCTTCTATTGGGCAGCGCTCTGGAATTGCGGAGAAGGCGCAGCATGTCCCTGTATCTTATCGTTGCTTCTATGCGTGGATCGCAGAAAATTCTTTCTGCTGGAAGCCAGTTCCCACTCCTGTGACTACACTCAGCATTCCCAGGCCCTCTTAAGATGATATCTATAGGTGCCGAGTAGCATGGGTCATTCGGCAAGTTAGAGTCCATCTTAGCAACAAGAAAAGGGGCATCCCAGAGAATGTTAATGAGTGCAAAAAACCAGTACGCAGATAGTAGGAGCATGTTGTAGGTTGAATAGAGAGCCTGGTGCGAAGTCTTCCAGTCATCCGCACATTGTCCGGGGCTATCTAATGGCGAAATAACTCGTTCGTGGCATGTACCATTGATCATTCGGATCCTTCTTACCATAAATGGCTGCATTAATGATCTGCCACCTATTTTTCATATTTGTAAAGTTATTTTCTCATCGAATCGGGATGTGTTGATGGTCATCCCTTGTGCCCGAGGTCGTGTCCATGGAATGTCAGACCATTGATGACGCCTGGATGGCATTCGCGTACCCTGAATGAAGGTTGATGCAAGGTGTATCTGTAAGTTGGCCATCAGTCTTTTCAAGCCCTTTACTTCACTCATGGGCAGGATGTTCATGTGTGATAGGGCTACGTCACGCGTCCTCGTGCCATCTATTACTTGATACATTCGCAAATTCTCCCAGTTACACGTGGGTTCAGGCAGGTCCATAATTCAACGCATGCTTAGGTCAGTGGTACCCCGGAAAGTCTGTCTAGGCTAGTTTCGATCGCACCCTTGAGTGTTGTACGTCAGCAAGTATCTGCGTAGGTCAACTGACCATGAAGCCCATCTGGAAACTGGGGTTCCTATGCGCAGGATTACCTTACTCCAATACTTCCCCTGAGTGAATAATACCGGTCCTTGCGTAGGTGCTTCGTGTAGTGTTAGTGGCAGTGCTCCTAGCCTGAGTTCTGTGGGAATCGTAGGTTCAACAGTCTGCTGACTATCACCTACATCCTTCTGGCAGGGTAGGTTTCGTTCCTTAGTAGAGATGTGACAAAAATTCTTGATAGTTCGAATACAGTGAAGTGCTGAAACCTCATGCAACCGACCTTGCCAATTTCCAGCTCCTCATCAGAGTCGAAAAAACATTCACTGTCCTTTTCCCAGCAGAGCATTCCTTCATCCGTGGGGTTAACCCAATCTTAATCTTGCACAGTTAATTTATAAATGTGATCTAATTCCTCCTTTTCATAGGCTGGCTTGTATACCGTGCACCTTCTGCTGGATCTAGTGCCACTATGACACACATACCTTTTTTTTCAAACACCATGCTACACTTCTTGAGATTGATGACACCTCCCTTGTCTATTGCCCAGTCCAGTCCGAGGACTGCAGGATAGGGGTCCGCGTCTTCCACAATTTCTATTACTTCAAAATCAACTAGGACCCTTACCCCTGCGATGTGAACCATAAATTTTGGTAACCTACCCAGAGGGATGATATTTTGTTGATTTTCCATTCGCAGTTGGATGGTGGACCATTCCAATTTTGGCTCTCCCATTCGTTTCCATGTCTACTTTGGTAGGACGTTGTCATCCGATCCAAGATCTAAGATAACCTTATCCATCTCATAGTCACTAATCTATGTAGCTAATCGCATCTCTCTTCCAGTGTGTTTCTTATAGCTGTATCGTTTGTGTACATCCTTGGTTTCAAGGATCAAGTTGGGCCGAGCTGCGCAGGTATTCAGTAGTGCTTGGAGATTTCATATAGCCTGGGGGTTTCGTAGCAGCTTCAGACATGCTTTTAACAAGGGCTCAACCCATTCCTCTATCTGAGGTTGCCTTGGCAGCTGTGCAGGGGCGGCCAGTGGTGCTTGTTCCTTGAAGTGTACTCTTTCCTGAGAGGCAAGCCCCTCTTTCGCTCCCTGGGTGACCAGCTCGCTTCGTGTCATAACTTTTACACTTGGATCTGCCTGCCTTAGCTTGATTTTAACTCTTTGTACATTCTGTGTAGGGGTGGGCTGCTTTTCCTACATCTTGGCTATTAAAATTGTGCAGTCCTCTATCTCATGGTCCATCTGCCTACAATATTTGCATGATGGCCTGGTGGGATTTGGGCATTCTCTGGAAAAGTGCCCTATTTCTCCACAGTTATAACAGATTATCTGCCCACTTCCTTGCCCTGCGCTTCCTCCCCAACCTCCTCTGCCTCAGGCCGATGATCCTCCAAAGTGCACAGAAAGTCTCGGCAATGCAGGGTCTGATTGTACCCTATATAAATTCCCATGATCCATCATTAAGTCATAAGTACGACAGTTCTATTTATCATGTCCTACTGATCGGCAGAATCAACACCATTTTTGCTTTAGTTCTGGGACATATGCACCTAGCCGCGGGCAATGGTTCGTATCATGTAGTCCTGCTACCCAAAAATCATCACACCATAGCGCAGGTCCACTTGAACCTGGTCGTAACAGGACTAGTTCCCTACTTGCCCCTGGGCGTATCGGACTAGGTCCTCCTACTTGCATGTAATCCGTCAGCAGAGGGCATTGATCCTTTATATGGCCAGACACCCAGCATCTTATGCACCATAGATCTGCGCAAGTGTCCTTTCCTCGCTCTTTTCGTAGGTTACGTATCTCCATATGCATATCCCCAAGTTGTTACTGGATTCGTTGTACCCCTGCTGACGTATCATCCTGGGGTGCAACCTCTAGTTTCATAGCAACTTCCACAGCTTTCTCCTACGACTCAAAGGTCTGATGACTCATAAGCGTGCGTAGGTGAGGTAACAACATAGCGATGAACCACTCCGTATGTTGTCTATTATCATATTCGAACCCTCCTTCCCTGATTTCCTTCTTCAATCGTTGATCAGCCTCTCATACTGACTCAGACACACCTTGTTTGAAGTCCTTTACTTCTACTACCAGCTGAGAATAAAATTTCAGCTTCCAAAATTGTTGCTTTAGAGCATCTTTGATATCTTGAATGGATGCATTCTCGCTCTGGGTAATGTATCACATATACCAGTCCAGGGCTCTGTCTTTGAATGCTAAAGACAGTTGCGCCCTCTTTATCATGTCACTTGCCACATTCTGCGCAGTCCAGACAAAGTCTACCACAAACCAAAATCGATCCATATCCTCATCTCCTACCCCCTTGAAGGTAGGCAATTTCAGATGCGCAGCCATATCGTTGTCTAGGGGAGGTGGTCGTATGGGTGAATTCTTACCTTTTTGTGGCCTAGGTAATGGTGTATTTGGGGGACCTTACACATCCGGTTCTTGCAACAAATTAAAGGTAGCTCTCCCTCTGTCAAGGTTGGTTCGATATTATTTACCACTGCGTGTTGCGCTTCCGTCTAGATCCTAGGTCATTCAGTTAGTATGACTACACAGAATGCTCTTTTTGCACAATAATTTCTTGATCAGCAATGGTAACGTCCTCAGAAATTTGCCCCGGAACCCTTTGAAGAATCGTCGTTCGGCCTAAGAGTATGATACAAATTGATCAATGGAAAATTTCGTCACAAATCCTCCTATCACACTGTCCACGCAGTGATCCACCGTGCATAGGATAGTATTATCAGTTTTTTCCAGCTGTTCAAGCAATTCTAGGGTCCACTGAGTGACCCGCTCGTCCTTCCAGCACTTCTATAATTCCAAAATTTTGGCTAGCCACTCCTGGAGTTCAATCGCAAAGGTCACAAAGAATATTTCATAGCTTTCAGTAAGGACGTACCTATTTTTCCACCTTTTCACCGTTAACTTTTCACTGCGATTTTCTTTTACTGCGAAGTCCTGGATCTATCTTTCGAACCAGTATTCGATTTCTCTTCTTTCAAGCTTCTAGTATTCTCTTATCATTACCCGATTCCTCTCTCAGACTTCTTCCGGTCCCAACAACGGAACCATTTTTTGGCTTGAGGGGTCCTGACCCAGGTTCAGTGTGCAAGGTTTGCCAACAAACCCCGATACTACTGGCCCTTTCGGCAGTGACCTGCTTACGCAGGTCAAAGTCTCACCTAAATTAGTATGGGTGGGTGCTGGAACCAGGCTTCCGCACCCTGAGAAAGGAAGGGTAAGGCAAGCAGAGCTATGCTAGGTCTTGTAATTCCGAAATTACCTTGTTCTGCGCAGAGTTAATTAAGTCTCTATTTGCATCCACGTGCACTAGATATATAGTTATGTGATTGTTATAACATCAAAATAGCAGTACATAAACATGACATAACAGATCTAGATTCAAAATTGCAGTACACAGATCTTTCGCAGCTAAAAGACAGAAATGCATAATACAACAAGTATCAGTAATTCACACCAAAGTACTCACAGATTCAGTTCTCTAAAAATCTTTGCATTCATTCATTCATCAATTCTTCCTTAAAATTCCCTTCCCAACCTGCGCACACAGCAGCAGGGTCTGCACACAGCTGGACTTGGATCTCCGCACACACAGCCAGCAGGAGTCCATTCCACAAAACCCAAACAGATAGCTTAAACAATAGATCGCATTAATAGCTCATCATTTCTTATCCTTTACAATACAAAATGCATCTCTATTTATAACAATCTAGTGTAGACTTTCGTATGGTCCGCAACCCATGGTTTTCAGACCCCTAGTTTACCCTTTGACCCATTACAATGTGTTCGGGGCTTTGACTCGACCCAAAACCCCTGCGCTAGACTAAATATAATAAAAAATATCCAAAATGGACCAATTTCGCAACTTGTTAGGAGACTCCATTCCAACAGGTAGATTCATATGCACAACCATATATTCTACAGGTGGTGTTGGTGGCAGGGTAGCGGTTGTCTTACCATTGTGCAAGTTCGACTGTGGCGTAGCAGGAGGGCTACCTTCAGCTCGCGTAGCATCACTACTCTCTATATTCGATGAACCTATCAAAGGGTTGTATATAGATCTGTTCCCTCTTTTATTGATGATAAAATATTTTCCACTACGCGTACTAATTTCGATCTTATCAGGGGACATTCACTTAGTGTGGCTGCAAAAAACATCGTTTTCACACAATAGCATCTTAATCAATAGAGGCAGGGTTCATAAGAATTTACCTCTTAATCCCTTGAATAACCTTCTTTCAACTTCAAAATACGACACAAACTGACCTAATGCAAATTATTTCACAAACCCACCTAAGATATTGTCAACCTAGTGATCTACAGTCTGGGTGATGGAATTATCAGTCTTTTCCAATTGTTGGATCAATTCAGGGGTCCACTACGTGACCTTATCGTCCTTCCAACAGGTTTGAAATTCTTCTAATATTGACAACCACTCTTTTGATTCATGTGCAAAGGTCACAAAGAAGATCTCATGGACCCCTGTAAAAATATTTTTGTTCTTCCACTCTTCGGCAGACAACTTCTTACTTCTATTTTCTTTTAGGGGAAACTCCTGAATCTATTTCTCAAACCAGTCCTCTAGTTTAGGCTTTAATGGCTGCCACTAACCTTTTCACATCACCCAACCTCTCTCAAAATGATCCCGGTCCTAGCAATAGAACCATTTGTTGGCTTGAGGGGTCCTAACCCAGGTTCGAAGTTCAAGTTAACCAAAAAAACCCTCCTACTACTGGCCCTTTCGGTAGTGACCTGCTTGCACAATTCAAAGTCTCACCCGAATTAGTATGGGGGGGTGTTGGAACCGGGTTTCCACACCCTAAGAGAGAATTAAATGATGTAGGTGCATTTAGATCTATGAACAGACCTACACAACAGAGCCCTAACCAGGAAACCCTTAACAAATAGATTCAAGTCAATTATGCAGAATGTCTTGCTCGTAGGTTAAAGCAGAGTCCCCAATCCATGTAATAAACCTTAAAAAATAGTATTGGAATCCAATAATACTAGATCCATTCAATAATCATTCATTAAAAGCTATAAGTAGTTACACAATTGATCTAAACACAAATAACATAGGAATTGGAAATAACATGTAGAAACGATCATAAAGTAGATCACAGATGCATTTCAAACCCAGATATCAACAACAATATTTCTTTATTAAAAAATAATCCAGATATTCCATACAACACCTTCAATTCACCCATGAACATAGCCAGTGGGGTCCACACACAGCAGGACTTAAGGTCTTCGTGCACACAGCCAAAATAAGCCTTCTACCCAGACAATTCACATAAATATCAAAACACAACCATATCGCTTATGTTCAACCTCAGATATATTATTGACTCAATCTAGACTCCTATTTATACTTTTAGCCTGCGCTCATCTAAGGTCTGCAAACTATGGTTTTTGGCCCCTATTTCTACCCTTTAACCCATTAAAACTCATAAGGGGCTTTGACCAACCCCAAAGCCCCTTGAATTTTTGCTTCATACGACTAAACTGTACAAAATATTTACAAAAATATATCAAAAATGTCTCCAAGTTTGGTCCTAGGGTACCCCACTCCAACAACACACAATCAATAGTTTTTCATAGGTAACCCTGCTCTTCAGACCTTTTTCTGTCAAGATTTTCTCTAGTATTGTTCTTTCATTCCTCGTATTCAATATCCCAAAATGTCAAACCATAAAGGGAAGGGGAAAATTATTGAGAAAAATCCCATGATTCCCCATGTCCCTAATTTCAATAAATCTCCTCTGTTTGACACCCAGTATAATATTTTCAAGACCCAGTGTGAGCTCCACATTTATGAACTTCACAACCGGGAAAAACAAAGTTTCTTGATAAAATTGATTATCTAAATGTTTAGGAATCCCTTCTCCCTCAAATAATTTTCCCCCAAACTCACTTTTTCCCAGAATTTTCCACCTGGTGTCATCTTAGATATCTACCAAGCCAAAAATCCATTATCTTCCAAAACAAAGAAGTCATTTTCTCCATTTCCTCTAAAAATATTTTACAGGCCCTGCAGCTTGATTCCAGCCTTCTAATTCTATTTTCTATGCTGATGTTTAATGGAATTATATAATAAGTTGACTTTTTTTCAAATATCATATATTTTTTAATGTTTCCTTCCTGGAAATGTTGAACTACCCTAGACCAATACCCCATACCTAGTCTCAATTTTTCCAGAAATGTCCAAAAATGTAATTTCCATGGTAACTCGATTGCTTGGGTATCATAATGAATAATGGGTAGATGAAATAGTTCTGGGATTTTTGTCAATTTTTGAAGTTGGTAAACACCCATCCATCCTTTTAGATTATATTTTTTTTTTTCTGATTCAATCCATAATCAATTTGTAAATTTCAAAGAACAAGGTATCTTTAAGTATCATTCAATTTTGGTTTACCTTATGTTTTTCATCAGTCAGACAGGTTCATATTTCCTCTACAGAAGACATACAATGAAAGCAATCCTTTGTCAGTAATTCACTGGACTTCTCTGGTTAGGAGTATACTTAAACTGATTCGGTTGATAAATTTCTACATACCTAAATATATTTTCTTAGCAGTAATCTGGTCCCAAGGATTTCACCAGAGATAGGGAAGTTTTTTCACTTGTCATAACAATCAAAGGTTGGAGACTGGTTTTTATACTAGAATTACACTGAGATTAAAATATATGGATCAGAGTTACCTCCTTACAGATTACCAATGTTCGTACCAGTCAGAATATTTACATTAGAATACACTAGACAAATGTTAAGCATGGATGAACTGCACTTTGTGTCCTACAAAAGGAAAGAATAGTTCAAGCTAAAAGCTCATATAGGTACTTATATTATCAATGCTAGAGTTTCAAAAAAGGAGATAGAAGCCATTTTAAGTCAAATGAGATTTAAGCCAAGTTTCTCTTGGTCTTATGATCCCTTAGGCATCATTTCAAAACTCAGATTGGAACATAAGAGTAACTATTATGCACATACACCAAAGAAATAAATTTAACAATATGCTAACCAAGAGGAATGAATAGAGGTAAACTTACAAGAATCTGAGGAACAATTGATTAGTTAGTCTTCCATGCATACACCCATTCCCAAGGAAAAGGGGCTCAAAAGGGAGAGAGAGGACATGTCCCCTACTGATTCTGAAATAAAGGGTGCATATTTTATTATGTTCAAAAGGAGAAAAAAATATTTAAACAACACTCCAAATTTAGGCACTGAATGTGATCCTAATGTGATCACCATCCATGAAGAATATTTAGAAGAAATGGATACACAAGAGAACCCTACAGTAATTATGACATGAACTCCTGTCACTCCTTCTCTTGGTGTAGAAGGAATAATTCAGCCTTTTGGTACAAAAAAATACTCTAATCTTCTGTTGTAGAAGGGACAAGTTAGTCTCCTAATGTGCATCAAATTAATCAATCTCCAGTATCTTCAAGTTCTCAAATTTCAACCCAATAGAGTACATTTTCACGGTACATCGAGATAAAGTTGAAAACAAAGCTTTAAATGTTTCAACTTATGCATAATTCTGGAAGAAAGCAACCACAACACAACATATATTACTCTATGTGTTTGATGCAGAGAAAGAATAATTTCAAATTTCCTTCATGGAACCTTTAGTGCCAACCCCTAAGAATGTTGAAGACTGCAAGGCTTCTATTTTCTCAATTGACACTAAGAAGATCCATGAAATCAATAAAATCGATTTGCATAAGCAATCAGGAGAGCTGAACTTCTCGACGATTACCAGTTCAGCCATGAATGCTTCCAGATTATAGTCATCATTGAACAACATTCATTCTCGGTTGAAGATTGAGAATATGTCTTCATTTGCTAAAGACAATATAATACAATTTCTAGGAGATTTGATAATAAATCTAGGACATGACCCTGTTGATATCAAAGCAGCAGAAGAAATCATAAAGAAAAAATAGGAAGATATTCAAGCATTAAGAAATAATTTGAAGCTATGATCCACATAACATCCTCAATCTAAAGAAGTTGTTAACATAGAAATGGAAAAGGAAAAATTATTTACACTAGTTTTTGAGCAGAATGCACAAATATAGAAGATGGAGAAGGACAAGAGACACTGTTAAAATAAAAGAACATTGGCAAGAAACATGGGCATCTACATCAGGCACATGTACAAAACAAAGGTTTCATCAAAAGCAACATCTTCACATTCTGCAGAAAATATTATCAAAGATTTAGAAGACTTATCAACATCAAATGCATAAAAAGAGAGTTTTTCAATAGCATTGGCTGGAATGGAAAAAAACATCTCAAAACATATAATGCTTATCCTGCATAAATGCAAATTAATTACAATATTATTCGTAAAATACAACAGTATGAATAAAAATATTTCATCACCCAAATTCTAACAGAGGCCAAAAGCAGCATTTGGCATAACATCAATGCAAATGTGACAGACTTGTGGCCATAAATTCATATCACCTTTGAATAGGAGGAATTAGGGAACAAATTTAATGAAGCAATTGAAAATACTAAGATAGACCTTGAACACAGACCAGAAGAGGTACACAAAATGATAAAGCTGCTAAATTCTAAAACCAGAGATGAAATGGAAGAGATGAACATTGAGGACATAAAAATAATTGTGATGGAGATCAAAAGAGTCTTAACTAAAAATAATTTGATGGTACAATTAGACAATAAATGTAAAGAACTTGAGATACATGTCAGAAGATTCAGCATAAATTTTTCTTTGTTGCAGGAATCAGGGCTGCCAGCTTTGAAAAAAATCTAATGACAAATTATTTCCATTAGATAATTACCAGTAAAGGTTGCGTGACATAGCTGCTGATGCCTCCATATTCTCAAAGGAAAAAGGATTTCTTAGCGAAGAAGCATTTTTAGGCTTGAAATATGATCTCAATATTCAACATGATATCCACCACCTTTTCGTGAATAAGCCAATGTTTGAGAGCTACACTGAGGTAGATGAAATGTTTAGAAACATGATAAGTTTTTCTATTCTGAGTGAAGAAAGGTAGGAAAAGTTACTAGAGATGATCGAATGAAAAAAATGAAGACCTATAATTTGGTAACAGGCAGACATTATTTACAGCAAAATAGCTACAGTCAACATCAGATTCCTTAAAAAACTCAACAACAAAGAATATTCTACTAGAATTTTCTTGTCTTCTTCTTCTTTATTAGAAATATCTCTATTTTCCAAAAAAAATATTATTTTGTAATCTATTTTATTTTTGAATTCTGAAGTAAGATGTCAAAAATTATATAAATACTTTGTAAAGATATTTAGAATGGGTTGGAACTTGTATGAAGAAAGGAGACATTTTGATGCAAGCTGTGCATGTACTTAGGTGATCAATTTTAAAAATACAGAGACTTTGTTTTAGGATTCTTGTGTCAAGTAATTGGCGATGTTGTTTCTTATGTGAAATTGTTCTTTTTCTTAAGTCCATATGTTTTCTCTCTTTATTGTTTCAAGAAGAATAAGGGTTTAATTTACTTAATTGTACTTTGAGATATCTCGTAAACAATATCAATATTTTATTTTTTATGTTAAGTATAGAATTCATCTCAGAATTCTCTATATTTAATTTAACTCGAATCACATTCACCTTTCCATCCTCAGATATTATATAACGATCTAAAATATTTCGTATACTACCTTGTTACAGCTTCTCTGCAATTGTTGTGTTTGATCACCCAAACTTTTGACTCCATGCCAAATGGAATTTCCCTACACTTTTCAACCAAACCTTTGAAAAACCTATCTCAAACTTGAATACCTAGCCTAAAATATGAAGCAAAAATCCAAATCAAATAGAGATATCCCTCTCTGATGCTGGAATGGCTAGATCCCAACTTTAAAAGTGGTTTAGTGGTTACCTCTGCAATTTCCTTCCCAGCCTTGGAAAATTATGAAGAGATAACATTCTAGCAAACATATTGGGGAATAAAATCTCATAACAAAGGTTTTCCATGGTAATTATTGATTCTAAAAGTTTCAAATACTATTTTCCTGCAGGTAATAGTAAAATAGAAAATAAAAGGTTGGAATTTTTCACTAAAAAATTGTATATTCACCACCTAGTAAATACCATTGTACTGTGAATAATCCAATTAGGAGCTCTGGCTCCCAAAAGGATATACACCAAATATCACCCAGATTCTAATCCATCAGAAACTATGAATTATCCTGAAAAGTTATTAAGAAAGAAGACTTTTACCAAAAGTCAAGGTATAAATAATCACTTACCAAGAACAAATTCTCTTCCAGAGAGTATTTTAATAGTTGAATATATTCAGTTTGACTTACAATTTGAACATAGAATTTGAGATCCAAGTCAGAAATTCTTGTACCTGAAACAATTTTGGATGAAACTCAATTGAGACCCTACAATACAGTAAAAAAACTAGTCATCTCACAATATGATAAGGATAATTTAAATCAGTTCGAAAATCTTGAAAACCTGGTTAAAATATTAAGTAAAAAAATAGAAGATTTGTTTTTTGATCAACATTCTTCTATTTTTTCCTCATCTCCATTACCAACGGTTTCATTCATTCCCCCTCCTTCAACTACCCCAACATCATTTAATATAATTTTTGTTTCCATTCCTACCCTTAATATTTAAATTATACACACTACTACATCATTATCTTCATCAACAAACCCACCACCTCTTCCACCCTTTTCATCAGCCACTATTGTAATATCATCCTCTTCTCATACTCCAGTCATGGCAGGTCGATATGCTCCTTTAGCATTATAGGCACCATTGAATGACATACCACAAAACTATGCAAAAAGAATACCACAGTTTGATGGTAAAGGTCCTATAACAACACAACAACACATCGATAAAATGAATGTCTTCTCATATCTGGAGGAATTTGATCATGATGTTGTAAAAATGAGATTATTTTCATAGAGTTTAATCAAGGAAGTAAAGAAATGGTACAGGGGATTACCCGCTGGAAGTATTTCAGACTTACAACAGTTACATCAAAATTTCCTTTTTAGGTGGGAAGTGAAAATAATCCCCTTCAGATCCTTGAAAAATATGAGGGATTAACGAGAGCTCCAAATGAAATTGTTCAAAATTATTGCATTAGATTTAACAATGTCTACAATTCCATCCCAGCAGTAATAAAACCCCCATGAGGACTAGCCTTGATTCATTTCCCAGATGGATTTGATGCCGATATGGCTTATCAAATAAGAGAAATAAATCCTCTTACCCTTGAATAAACGCAAATAAATGTTTTTAGTGTAGAAGATAATTTTTTATCCAAATGGGAAAAGTTGAGGACTGAGAGAAGAGTGACCATTAAATAAGAACCTTCCACTTCTTCATCATATGCAAAGCTAGATAGTTTAGTTAAAACAATGGAAATGATCATGGAGAGAATGAATGTAACTGATAGAACCCCTCCAAGAGAACCTCAAGGGGGACCTCGAATTAGAAACCCAAACTTTAGAAGACAACATCCCCAAATCAAGCAAAGAGAGCAAAGAAACCAAGTGGATCAACAACAAATTAGACCTCCTTTTCAAGAGAATTTTGCTGAAGAAGAACAAGAAACCATACAAGAGTAAAAAAAGATTAGATTGATCTTTTTGGCGAAGGAGAAAAATATGCTATTTTTCTAACCAAGGAAGAACAATATCTTTTCTTGTTGTCACAACTAGAGTATATGATTGAAAAATCTGTAGATTATAAAAAAGGATATCAGAATGCTATCATGGAAGTACACAAACAGTATAATTTGAGAAGTAAAACAATTGCGGTGAGCTCTCCCAAGAAGACTCAAAGTGATACACCTACTCGTAAAACAAAGGTAGATAGCCAGAAAGATATTTCTCAAAATAAATATGTAAGTCCTAAATAAGTAGAAAAACCTCAACCTTCTTTTAATATTTAAAATGAGCTTTCAAAGGCCAAAATCCATTTTCAATTACTTGAGTTGGTAAAGAAGGATGTCTATAGAAGTCAAGCTGTAAAGCAATTAAAAATCGAAGAAGGAACAGACTGTGTCAATGTAATTGATGATCAACCTAAGTTACTATTTTGACCTGAAGTAGATGGAATTCCACAAGATGGAAATATTCCTCCATTCTATCTTAGTCTTAACATCCATGATTTTATCATGCATAATTCCACGTTGGATTTCGGTGCCTCACACAACCTGATGCCAAAGGTGATCATAGAACAATTGGGATTAGATATAACCATAACTTATAAATACCTTTACTTCTTTGATTCAATAGAGCAAAATTTCTGGGATTAATTAAATATCTGTGTGTTACTCTTACTCAAATTCCAGTAAAGAGTCTAGTGATGGACATTTTTATAGCTGATATCCCTCCCAAATATGGAATTCTTTTGTCAAGATCATGGGGGGGAAATGTACAAGGTACATTACAAATGAATATGACATATGAAACAATTCATGTTTTCGACCAACAAAGAAGATTTCATAGAGAGACTCTAATGAAATTTATATGGTGAGTAGTCAAGATAAACCCAATAATTATACAGTTTAATCTGTACACTCTGACATGTACTCTTTTATTCTACACAATGATATTTTTTGGAAGAAGAAAATCAGGTTGCAGGTATCAAATCAGAATAAATAGATGATGAAAAACCACACATGGGGAGAAAAAAATAGGAACAACGAGATTTCTTATGGAACATGGACTTTGATGGAGTAGTAAGAAAAGAGGGAGCTGGCATGGAAGTGTGGATATCAGATATGAAATCAGGCACAACAAATAAATTTCCTTACAAACTCAACTTTGAATGTACAAACAATGTAGTTGAATATGAAGCTTTGTTATTTTAGACTTCAAAAGTTAAAATAAATGGGTGCTAAGAGAATCTAAATTCATGGAGATTCAAAACTTATCATAAAAATCCTAGAACGAGAGAATATAGGAATGTTTTTTTAGACTTTTTAGAATGTTTTCCAGAATACCAACTATCATTAATTTCTAGAGATCAGAATGTATTTTCTGATGCATTGGATACTTCTACAAGTATATGAAAAATTCCTTTTAGAGCAAGCATAAAGATATAAATTCGGATGTCAAACATTGACCTACCATTCATGATAACATTAGATACTGGCAAGTATTTGATAATGAAAAACAACTCAACAATTTCCTATAACTGAAAGATGAATTTGAAATTTTGAACATTGACATAGGGAAAGATATTGATGATAGCGAAGAAAAGAACATTTTCAATCAATTCATTCAATATTTTGAGGAATCTAAAATATTACAACTTAAGAATAATACACTCCTAAGAGGTATTGTACCACTTGAAGAATTTTTTGACTTTAATGACGTGGCTAAAAATCTTTCCTTT
The DNA here is from genome assembly GCA_034641835.2 of Pinus albicaulis. Taxonomy (NCBI): domain Eukaryota; kingdom Viridiplantae; phylum Streptophyta; class Pinopsida; order Pinales; family Pinaceae; genus Pinus; species Pinus albicaulis. The sequence goes on along the minus strand of CM076575.1, from coordinate 1,344,666,349 downwards.
CATCCAATCGGATCTGAAGTAGAAGATTGCAACATAAGCACTGAAGAAAATCCCAATATTGTTAAGATTTCAAATTCATTGTCTCCAAAAGAAAAAGAAAAGTACATTGATTTGTTTCAGGAATATACAAATGTTTTTGCATGGGGGTATCAATGTTTAAAGGTTTATGATAAATCTATAATTCAATATATTATCGTTATAAAAGAGGATCAAAATCCTTTAAAAAAAAATTGAGAAGAATCAATCCAGTCTTACTGCCTCTAATTGAAAACAAAGTTAAGATACTATTTGATGCAAAGATCATAATGCCACTCATATTTTCTAAATGGGTGTCAAATTTTGTACCAGTAAGGAAAAATTAAGGGGAAATACGATTATGTGTAGAATTTAGAAACCTGAATAAATTCCCTCTTAAGGAAAACTACCCCCTACCAAAAATGGATCATATACTTCAAAGTGTATTTGGATCAACCAGAATTTTACTGCTTGATGGTTTCTCTTGTTATAACCAGATTCTAGTGCATCGAGATGATCAAGACAATAAAACTTTCACAACACCTTGGGAAACTTTTATGTATGTGAAAGTACCTTTTGGGCTCATGAATGCAGGGGAAATTTTTCAAAGAACAATGGAAATTTATTTTGCGAATGAAAAGGATATATTTACTGTTATACCTATATGACATAACTATTTTTTCCAAGTTTGATGAAGATCATCTGCATCACTTAAAAATTATTTTTTAAAGGTGTAGACAATATGGCATATATTTAAATTGGAAGAAATATATTTTCATAATGGAAGAGGGAAAATTATTAGGCCATATAATCTCCAAGGATGGTATTAAAATCGATCCTAGTAGAATTGAAGTAATTATGAAAATTGGTCCCCCAAGAAACAAAAAGGAAGTACAATCTTTTATGGGTAGGATAATTTTTTTTGAGAAGATTTATACCTAACTTGGTTTAGCTTTTGAGAGCCATAACCAACATGTTGAGAAAAGCCACTAAAATAAAAATGGAATACAGAAGAAAAATCAACATTTAATGAAGTGAAACAAGCATTGACTCGAGCCCCTGTATTGATTAGTCCATATTATACCAAATACTTCATGACATTTTGTATTGCCTCAAAACATACTATTGCTGCATTATTAGAGAAAAATAAAGAAGGACATGAGAAACCTATAGATTTTTTTAGCAGAGGATAGAGAGATGCTTCTTTGAAGTGTAACATTATGGAAGCGCAAGCTTTTGTTTTAGTCAAAGCCCTAAAGGATTTCAGAGTGTATGTATTACATTCTCACATAGTTTCTTTTGTTCCAAATGCAGTGGTAAAGGACATTCTCACTCAAAATGATCCAGATGAAAAAATAGGTAAATGGATAGCAATAATTTTGGAATATGATATTGAAATAAAACCAACAAATCTCATCAAAGGTCAAGGATTGGCTAAGCTAATGGTTGAATCAAATTTCCATGCACTAGACATAAATTTTATGGATGTTCTTGATGGAGAAGAAGACTTGGCGACTTCACAAATCTCATAAATTTTTGTTACTTCCCCTTGGTATTCAGATATTGTTTATGTCTTGTAAAATTTACAAGCCCCTCCTGGTTTGAAAAAACTAAGGCAAGATTCCTTAAATTAAAAGCTATAAAATTCTGCATTTTAGATCAAGCCTTGTATTGGAAAGAGATTGGTGGGATTTTACTAAATTTTTTGTTGAAAGATGAAGTTGATAAGGTAATAGAGGAATTTCATAAAGGAGATTGTGGAGGACATTTGTACTCAATAAAGACACAACAAATAAAGTTTTAAGAGCTAGTTTTTATTAGGCTACTTCATTTTTTGATATTCACAAAAAGGTTTCAATTTGTCATCAATGTCAATTTTTTTGAGGGAAAAAGGAAGCTCTTGCCTTTACCTTTGAAACCCATTTAAGTGGAGAATCCTTTCCAACAATGGGGATTGGATTTCATAGGATAAATTCATTTGGGTTCTTCTGTTCAGCACAAATGGATTGTAACAACCACAAATTACTTCACAAAATGTATAGAAGCAACCCTAACTAGACAAGCAACAAATTATGTAATCATCCAATTAATAGAAGGTAATATCCTATCCAGATTTGGTTTCCCACACAAAATAATCATTGATAATGTTGTTTCTTTCAAATCTAAAAGGATGATTGATTTCTGCAACAAATATCACATAGTGATAGGAAATTCTACTACCGATTATCCTCAGGGAAATGGGTTCGTTGAATATTGTAACAAAACTTTGGTCAACATAATAAAGAAATTTTTGTAAGAGAACAAAAAATATTGGCACATGAATTTGATTAATGCTCTATGGGTTGATAGAATAAGCACAAAAAATTCAATTGGAATTTCATCTTTCCAGTTGGTTTATGGAATAGATGTAATTTTTCTTTCTTCATTGGGGATTCTAGTGCTAAAATTGTTGCAGGAAATAGAAGTAGAACCAAATGATGCACATAGAAGGATAAACTAGATGATACAGTTACATCAGACAAGAGAAGAAGTATACAACAAAATAAAATTCATTCAGGATAAAATAAAAAATACACATGATAGGAGAATCAAAGCAGATGATTCCAAACTAAATGATCTTGTTCTAAAGTGGGATGCCATAAATGAAGATAAAGGGAAACATGGAAAATATGGCAATTTATGGAAAGCTCCTTACAAGTTTGCAGCTATCGGAGGAACTCATGATTTTTTGTTGGAAGATCTGACTGGAGAAACAATATTAGGAGGACTTGTTAGTGGCAGGTTGCTCAAGAATTACTTCACCTAAACTCAGTTGGTCTCATGATACATAATTGTATATATCGTTTTATTATTTTAAATACTGCAAGTGTGGGTGGAATTTCATTAGGAATTGAAGCCCACGGAGAAGGCCCTAAGTTTCTGAGGAGTTTTCCATCATATCTATAGAATAAAAGTTGATCAAATCGAGTTCATAAAAGGAACAAACCAATTTTTACCCAATGGAAGAAGGCTACTGATCTACGATGTTCTTGATACCTCTCAGGGAGGTTACCATCCCCATTGGAGCCACTGTTAGGGTCCTATAATTTATATGATCAAATTATTATTATCTTTTGATTTTCTCTTATGACATGTTGTAAATAATTATTATATTCTGAAAATTATTTTCAAAAAGTTCAAATAAAGAAGAAAAGTAAAAAACATGATAAAAAAAATTAATATATATATATATATATATGTGTGTGTGTGTGTGTGTGTGTGTGTGTGTGTGTGTGTGTGTGTGTGAAAAAGAAAAGAAAACAATAAAAAGTAAAAAAGTAAAGAAAAAGTGGGCCCCTATAGCAAACCAATCAAAATTCTGCTTTAAATTTTCAAAAAGGATGATTTCCTAATGTTTTTTACTTATATTATTATGTATTTGATGTAAAATAATACGATAAAAGGTATTTGTCATTTTCTGAATAATTTTCGCACTAGAGTTAATGAATATGATCAACTTCGCCCAGATCTATGACATAGGGGTGATTTCGCCCCCACGCACTATCGATAGTTCACACAGGTGGGGAAGAAATTTTCTCCAAAGCTCCCTAGGCCAACGTGGCATCGGCTGGGGAATTTTGGGGGATCCCCTCCTGATACTGTTTACTACCTACACCCCCCGAAATACCTCCAGTGTCTCCCACCAACGACTCGTCCCTCTACCATTTCTTTCCCGACAGCTGTCTACTTTTTCTCCACCCATATCCTGCCATATAAATATTACCCTAACACTATTCTTCTGCCATTGGTCCCACTACATCACTCCCTTCCACGTTATATATTTGTTCAAACTTCAAATCTTCCACAAACTCCTAAATGAACATTATTTCATTTAATTCCCGCACTATCTATTTTACAAATAAATCCCTCTGCTCCATAGACATTATTTTTCCTCTTGCATAACTAATAGGATTGTTATAAAATCCTGGGAGGCCAACATTCGTCCCTTTCAACATGACATTCATCCCACAGATTGAAAGAATGAACTGCCACCAACTTCCAACCTTCAATAACAACTTCCCTACGCACATTCGATTTTTTTTCACAGGTAATTCTATTCTTCGGACAATTTTCTGTCAATAATTTCTCTAACATTGTTCTTTCATTCCATGTATTTCATCTCCCAAAATATCAAACTGTAAACGGAAGAGGAAAATTCTTGAGAAAAATCCCATGATTCCCCCTATCCGTGATTTCGATAAATCACCTATGGTCGACACCCAGTATAATATTTCTGAGACCGAGTGTGACTTTGACCTTTATGAACATCACAACTGGGAAAACAAAATTCTTGATAAAAGTGATGATCTAAATGTTTGGGAATCCCTTCTCCCTCAATTATTTTTCCCCAAACTCACTTTTTCCTAGAATTTTCCACCTGGTGTCATCTTAGATATCTACCAAGCTAAAAATCCATTATCTCCCACAAAAACAAAGTCATTTTCTCCATTTCCCCTGAAATTATTTTGCAGGCCCTGCAGCTTGAATGCCAACATTCTCATTCTCTTTTATATGCCAATGTTTAATGTAATTATGTAAGAAGATGACTTTTCTTCAAAGATCATAGATTTTTGAATGTTTCCTTCCCGAAAATGTTGAATTACCCCAAACTAATCCCCCATACCCAGTCTCAATTTTTCCAGAAATGTCCAAACAAGTAATTTCCATGGTACCTCGACTACTTGGGTATCATAATGACCAAGGGTAGATGAAACAGTTTTGGGATTTTTGTCAATTTTTCCAGTTGGCAAACAACCATCCATCCTTTTCAACTACAATAAGTTTCTATCTAATTCAATCCATAATTAATTTGTAAAATTCAAATCAAAGGTGTGTTTAAGTATCAGTCAGTTTTGGTTTACCTTATGTTTTTACATCAGTTAGACAGGTTCATCTTTCCTCTACATAAGACATACAATGAAGGAAATCATTTTTTCAGTAATTCACTCGACTTCTCTCATTATAAATAACTCAGAGGAGTATACTTACACTGATTTTGTTGATAAATTTCTACATACCTCAATATGTTTTCTTAGAAGTGATCTGGTTCTGAGGATTTCAGCAGAGATAAGGAAGTTTTTTCACTTTTCAGAACAATCAAAGGTTGGAGACTGGCATTTATACCAGAATTACACTGAAATTAGAATATATGGATCAGAGTTACCTCCTTACAGATTACCAATGTTTGTACCATTCAGAATATTTGCATTAGAATACACTAGAAAAATGCTAAACATGGATGAGATGCACTTTGTGTCCTACAAAAAGAAAGCACTGTTCAAGCTGAAAGCTCATATAGGTCCCTATATTATCAACACTAGAGCTGCAACAAAGGAAGCTATTTTAAGTCAAATGAGATTTAAGCCAAGTTTCTCTTGGTCGTATGATCCCCTAGGCGTCATTTCAAAACTATGATTGGAACAGAAGAGTACTTCTTATGCACATACACCAAGGCCCGAAATTGAACAGTATGCAAACCAAGAGTAATGGACATAGGGCACTTTACAAGAATCTAAGGAACAATTGATTAATCATTCATCCATGCAGACATCCACTCCCAAGGAAAAGGGGCTCAAAAGGGAGAGGGAGGACATGTCCCCTACTGATTCTGAAACAAAGGGTGCATATTTTATTGTGTTCAAAAGGAGAAAAAGAGATCTAAACAACACTCCAAATTTAGGCACTGAATCCGATCCTAAAGTGATCACCATCCATGAAGAACCTTCAAAAGAAATCGATACACATGAGAAACCTACAGTAATTATGACAGGAATTCCTTCCACTCCTTCTCCAGGAGTAGAAGGAAAATTGCAGTCTCCTAGTGCAGAAGGGACATGCTAGTCTCCTAATGTGCAACAAATTAATCAATCTATAGTATCTTCAAGTTCTCAAATTTCAACCCAGCAGAGTATATTTTCAAGGCACAGGGAGATAAAGCTGAAAAATGAAGCTTTAAATGTTTCAACTTATGCAGAATTCTGGAAGAAAACAACTAAAAAAAACATAGATTACTCTCTATGTTTGATGCAGAGAAATCACAATTTCAAATGGTATTCATGGAACCTTTAGTTCCAGCCCCTAAGAATGATGAATAATACAAGGCTTCTATTATCTCAATTGACACTAAGAATATCAATGCAATTGATCAAATTGGTTTTCATAAGAAAAAGGGAGAGTTGATACTATCAACGATTACCATCTCGGCCATGAATGCTTCCATATTATAGTCATCATTGAACAATAGGAATTCTAAGTTTAATATTGAGAATATGTCTTCATTTTCTAAAGATAACAGAATCAAATCTCTAGAAGATTTGATAATAAAGCTAGGATGTTCCCCTGCTGATATCAAAGCAACATAAGAACTCATAAAGAGAAAAGAGGAAGATATTTAAGCATTAAGAATGCATTAACTGAAGCTACCATCCACAAAACATCCTCAAGCTAAATAATTTGCTAACATAGAAATGGAAAAGGAAAATTTATTTACATTAGTTGTTGAGAAAAATTCACAAATACAAAATATGGAGCAGGACATGGAGACATTGTTAAAAGGAAAAGAAAAGTGGGAAGCAGTAGGAACATCTACATCAGGCACAGGTACAAAAACAAAGGTTTCAAAACAAGCAACATCTTCAGATTCCACGAAAAATATTATCAAAGCTTTAGAAGACTTATCAGTAGAAAATGCAGAAAAAGAGATATTGTCAATAGCATTGGCTTGAATGGAAGAAAATAAGCTCAAAACATGTAATGCTTATCTTACAGAAATTCAAAAGAATTACAATATTATTAGTCAAATACAATAGTATGAAGACAAGTCTTTCATCACCCAAATGCTAATAGGGGAAAAAATAAAAATTTGGGAAAATATCAATGCAAATGTGACAAGGCTTGTGGCCATCAATTCAAATCACCTTTAAACAAGAGGAATTAGTGAATAGAGTTAAAGAAGAAATTGAAAATATTAAGATATACCTTGAAAAAATACTAGAAGAGGCACACAAAATGATAAAGCTGCTAAATTCTAAAACCATAGATGAACTAGAAGAGTTGAAGATTGAGGACCGAACAACAATTGTGATGGAGATCAAAAGAGTCTTAAATAAAAAGAATTTGATGGTAAAATTAGGCAATAAATGTAAAGAACTTGAGTTACAGGTTAGAATATTCAATAGAAATTTTTCTTTGTTGTAGGAAAAAGGTCTGTCGGCTTTGAAGAACTCTAATGGAAAATTGATCCCATTAGAGAATTATCAGAATAGGTTGTGTGAAATACTGTTGATGCCTCCAAATTCTCAAAGGAAAAAGGAGCTATTAGCGGAGAAGAATTGTTAGAAGGTCTAAACTATGATCTCAATATTCAACATAATATTCACCACCCTTTCATGAATAAGCCAACATTTGACACCTACATTGAGGTAGATGAAAGGTTTAGAAACATGATAAGTTTTTCTGTTCTGAGTGAAGAAAGGTGTGGCAAGTTACTAGAGTTGATCGAATGAAAAAACTGAAGTCTTATAATTTGGAAATAGACAAACAATATTTATAGCAAAATAGCTATAGTCAGCATCAGATTCCTTCAAAAACTCAATAACACAGCAGATTCTGCTAGAATTTTCTTATCTTCTTCTTATTTATCAGAAATTTCTTTGCTTTCCAATAGAATATTATTTTTCAATCTATTTTATTTTTGAAGTTCGAAGTAAGATGTAAAAAATTCTATAAATACTTTGTAAAGAGACTTAGAAAGGGTTGTAAATTGTATGACGAAACGAGACATTTTGTAGCAAGTTGTGCATGTACTGAAGTGATCAATTTAAATAATATAGAGAGATTGTTTCAGGATTCCCATGTCAAGTAATTGGTGATGTTCTTTTTTATGTAAAATTGTTATTTTTCTTAAGTTTTCCATATGTTTTCTCTTTTTATTGTTTCAAGAAGAATAAGGGCTGAATTTACTTAGTTGTACTCTGCTCCAGCTTGTAAACAATATCAATATTTTATTTAAGATATTAAGTATAGAATTAATCTCAGAATGCTCTATATTTAATTTAAATCAAATCATATTCATTTTTCCATCCACAAATTTTTTATAAAGATCCAAAATATTTCCTATACCGCCTTGTTACAACTGCTCTATAATTGTTGTGGTTTATCACCCAAACTTTATGACTCCATTCCCAATGGACTTTACCTGCACTTTTCAACCAAACCTTTGAAAAACCTATCTCAAACTTGAATACCTAACATAAAATTTGAAGCAGAAATCTAAATCAGATAGAGAGATGCCTCTCTGAAGCTGGAAGGGTTACATCTAAGCTTTAAAAGTGGTTTTATGGTTACCTCTGCAATTTCCTTCCCAGCCTAGGAAAATTACAAAGTGATAACAAGACTTATAGAAATAATGGTGATCAAGGTTAAAAAATTCAGATAACTAACATGCCTAGCAGATTGAGTCTTTGAAACAATTTCAGAACAATGAAATTATAATTCTTAAGGAGGAATCAAATGTCAATTTTCAAACAATTTCCATAAAATATGAAGAACATATCAAATCCCTACAACAACAATTAAAACAAATCTAAGAGGCAATTCTAAGTATTAATATATTTAAAGAGAAGAATTTAAAGTTTAATGAGCAACTAAAAGGGATATAGACTAAATTCTTCAAGTAAATGGATAGAATTTATAGATTCTTTCAAGAATTGGTATCCCTCACTAATAATATTGATTCATTAACTGAATATGACAAGATAATAAGTCATAGTTTTGTTATGATTGTTGATTGGGAGAGACAATTTAATCGCAAAAGCATTGAGAAGTTATTTAAAATTTATAAAAATCCCATGTGGTCTTCATTAGGAGAAATGGATTCTAATTGTAAAGTAATTAAGGAATGGATCGATAAAAACATTAAACTTTGTAATCATGTATGGGACATTGAGCTAGATATTTAGAAAAGTACTAATGGAGTAATCAGTTAACTCGCAGTAGAAGAAAAGAGGACAACAGATACACATAATATACAAATATTCTTTCAGTTTCCCTCGGAACAGATGAAATTAATTTCCAAATTGCCATTAAAATATAATGGTAAGAAAATATACATTGAAAGTATTATGTCTAGATGTTAGGCCAGCCTTGGAGATTTCATGCCTATATATATTTGGAAAATATCTAGAAGCATTTTTCAGAATGGTTCCAATATCTAGAAGCATTCTACATGACTTAACAAAAGTAACACAAACATATGAGAAGATTAAAACGGTCTACCCAAAAAATAGGAGAACTATAACGAATCGATAAGATTTTATTTTGTTGCTATTTCCATGTGATAAAATCTTTGGATTTTATTTATTTAGAAAATTAAATCTTATCTTACTTTACTCTATTTTAGCCTTTATAAAAACCTTTACATTGGAGTAAGGATTGGAAATTTTTGCACTTAAAGACACCAATATTATAGTCAAAATATTTCAGTTAATTTTTTAAGACCACTCAGGCGTTGATTTATTTCTAAATTTTATGGTTTGGATATTGCTTGACTTTTAATTTCTTTGAAGAAATTGTTGATATTTATATCTATCATTCATTTATATCAATACGTATTGAATGTTAGAATGAACTTTTATTGTTTCTTAAAAAACGATTAAGTATATTATACTATCAAATTTTTTGAATTAACTCAGATTCATTCTCAATTCATTTTAAGTCAATCAACATTCATTTTCTTATATTTGAAAAATATAGTTTAAGCAATTTTCTCTTGTTTTTTATATATGTTTTTTTTTCATGTTAAATAGATTTGCCCAATGAATGCAAATAAATTTTGAAAAAACAAAAAAAAAATATTCACGATAATTCATAAGTTTTTTAACCGATCCCAAAAACAATTTTGGTGGCTGACTAAGACCACATTTCAGTTAGGGAAATCACTATTTTAAACATCTATAGTACCCTTCAAATACAACATTCGGGTGATTCCTCCCCTTAATGTTGAAATTTGTTAAAGCGTCACTTAAACACATACAATAGTTTGTAAATTTATTTATAGTATATTGTAAATATTTGATCATGTAGCCAAAACCCTACACATGCTATTGAAATGGATTCCTCGTAGGGGGCTCCTCCCCCTCCACCTAATGAGGCTACAGCCTTCCAAGCTTTGGTTGTGCACCTCTCTAAAAAACCTTGATCTAAAGATGAACAAGCTAGATTTGTGAAGAAAACTGAAGTTATTCCATCAGTAGCCCTTTTGATGAGGTTTCACAGAACTAGATTAGCCTTTTTTAGCATGCTTTGGTTGGAAAGTTCAAGGGAATGTGGTCATCTCCACAATATATGGATTCCTAGATAGAGAAGACCTAGAAGCCCATTATGAAAGAAAACATTGTCTTATACACTTGCAGAAATGGATATTTGCATTCTTATTTGAATTCAAGGAAGATAAATATGTGACCTTTAAAAATCAACTTTATTTTTTTGGAGCCAGACGGAAGTATTTGAAAAACTTGGATAGTGGATTTTGACCCGTGTTAGCACTCCACCAGTTCTGCGAAGGCTGAAAAGGATACTGACAAAGGTAACCATAAACCACTTTGACCTAGTAGCTAGCCCTACTGAGCTGAGAGGGCTCTCTAAATGAGATCACAGTTACATATTGACTGTGAAATGAAGGATATTAGGCTATATATGATATGCTAAGATAGGTTTTGAGAAATTTAGGGTTTGATGTTGGATCAGGGATGAAACCAAGTAGCTAGGTCTAAGTATCAAAGGGTTTACAACTGTAAATATATAAAGGAACAAGGTAGTAGTGGATCTATGATGGATTTAGGGTTTTTTAGGTATGGTGGAGGGTATGAAAAGGTAGAGGGATTCAATGAGCATGTTCAATAATGAATTCATTAATTCAGAAGCAAGAAACTCAAAATGACATTTCCATATAAACATAGCTAAATGAATACAATTCTGCCTATAAATTGTAAGGAAAGCCACTAAAGATACAAGATATGGAAAAAGGAGCTATATATCATTAAATAAATACTATAACATAGAAAATACATGATCATAAACTCACTGCACATGAATTCCAAGATAATAGCTACGACCGCATCCTCTGATTTCTGAATATGAAAGTGAAAGTACAAGCTACAATAGTTACAATCCTATGATGTCCATCGAGTCAAATGACTCTGAAAATGATAGATATAGACCAAAACAACCTCTCCCCTCTATCAGTGGTCTAATCCATCAATTGTGGAGATGATTACATGATATGCTCAACAAAACCCTAATGTCTAGTGGAGGTCAACCAATTCACCTTATCATAGGAAACTAGATACATTTGACCAAAATCACATTAAAAAGCATGTATCTACCCTATTTCATCATTAATTTACTTAATTACACTCCATGAAATCATAAAATCATCATCATCCATAAATTAAATCAGTAAAAAGTCAAACTAGGTCAAAAAACCTATGAAAATTTCCTTCTGGAGAAAGTGTAGCATGCCTGGAGAAAGCATAGCGAAATTGGTAGAAGTGGCTTTTGGAGGCCTTCCCGAGGCCAAAATACTAATATGAAATATGCTATGGAAATCTCTAGATGTTTTCTACATGATAGTCTCTTCAATCAATTAAAACAACGGCTCCTAACCCTCCAAAACTTCATTCTCCCAAGAGTACTTAGAAAGCGTAGTGAAGCCTCCAAAAACATGGCAGAAAGGTCATTTTTTGCATATTTTTGGGAATTTTGACCCTCTAAAAGTGGCTGACATGGCTCCACCTCTGACTAGGATTGATGTACTCATAAAAAGAAATAAAAAATTGTTGATAATTCCTCCATTGGACCTCCCCAACAAAAGCGTGGTGTGGCCCACGTTGCACTTTTTGGACCAAAACTATGCAAAATTTATGGGTTTATGGCAAAAATAGGCCTCAAATATGGAGCAATATCTCTCTAAAAGTCCAAATATTTTCAATACTGAAAGAGGTTTTTGTTCTTTGGCATGTTAGGAACAACAACCTCCTCTAGTTTCCCAAGATGATTCTCTTATTGTCCACACTCGTCTCTGCCAAAAGGTGACTTAAATAGGACATTGGACAATAAAAAAAATAGGTTGTTAAGATGTGAATGGATCTCTCATTCTATAATACCTGTGTAAAATATGAAGTCAGTTATTGTAATTTTCTATATTAGTAACCGAAACCTCCTCTAGTTTCCCAAAATTCATCTTTGTTTAGCCACAATATGTTATGAAACAAGATGACTAAACAAGACATTTCAGGACAATGTGCCTTCAAAGATTTTTTCAAATTTCCCAAAATTTCTCCAAATTTCCTCAAAATTGCTCCAAAATTGTTTCATGGAGACTTGAGATGGTATTTTATGCTACGAGGGAAGAATCAATAATAAAATCCAACTTACCCTTCTCTTTTTGCTTGATTAGGGTTTGTAGTTTTGAATCTCTAGGTCTTGGTTCTTGAACTATTTCTCACCATGATTAGGTATTCTTGTGGCCTCAACTAATACATCAATTGATATAGTGAAATTAACCCATGAAATTATTACCTTTTCCTTTTTGAGTTGAGTGGAAAACAATTTGGTCAATGTGGCATGGTATTTGACTCTCTCAACTTGTTCACAAAAAGGAAGACACCCTACCCTTTGAAAATAGTGCTTGGATATTGGTGAAGACATCATATCATGACTGTTTAAGGGCTCATGTATTATCACTTGGCCTCCCTTATTTTAAGACTTATTCTCCTCCATTTGATGGTTTGCAATGTGAAAAACCCTAATGGGACAAAACAGAGGAAGGGAGTGAAGGGATATGATGAAGGGGTTAAGGAAGGGAGACGGGAGTAGGAAAATATAGGGAGGTGGAAAGGGATATTATAGAGCTTTGGGAAGTGAAATGGGATGAAATGGGTATGGGAATTAGGCTAGGTAATTTATAAACAGTCGTAGCTAGGAAAACTTCCACAAGTTGCAGTATTAGGCTAGTGGTTTAGAGTTTGGGACTTAGGAATTGTGAATGAGGGGGTGTGAAGGCTATGGGGGATGGTTTAGAGTGCGAGGGATGTTAAAAAGTATATGGGAGAGTATGTTCATCTTGCAAAATGTTAAAATATGGGTCATCCACTAAAACGCAACGTAGGGGGAAATGGGGGGTTTTCGCCTTAAATTATTGAAATTGGGCTGCAAGGAGGGGTTACTTGAGGTTTAAATTACTTTTACAGTGATGTTAGACACCTTGATATCGTTCGGAAGCCTTCATAAGTGGATTTTATGCCTCCAAGAACACAACTTGTGGAAGAAAGCATAGCGTGGAGCCCAGAAAGTGCAGTGTGGTTGCTTTGGCATCAAATTTTGGATTGTGTTTGGCTTGAATTTTCTGAATTTTCACTTGGTTATGAATGAAATCTCTTCTTCAATGAGGTGAATGAGAAAATAAGCTTGAATTGGTATTTTATAGCTTGTGGTGGTCACTTTTCTTCATGGTAGTGGGATGTCTCGCTACTTGTCTTTTCACTTTACTTTGAAAACTTATGTAGCTTTGAAAAATTTTATGCAGCTTTAGGAAAATTATGAACTTATTAAATATTTAAAAAATGAATTAAAATTTGAAACCAAATTTAATTGAAAAACTTTACCTATTACCACTCCTCCTTTTCCGAATTTTATGCATGGAATGACAGATTTTGGTGACCTTAACCCTAATCAGCTAAAGGTGACTTTGAGATGAATGAAAATCGTGATGACATTGACTGAATTGATAATGATGACCTTGCAATGATGGTACATTCAACTGAGTGATGACAATGACTGAAATGTGAAATTTTTTGAAAGGAGTGGAAATAGCACTAAACACACTAGCCAATGACCAAATTTTTATTTGAAGACCTAATGAAATGAAAAAAAATTTGACTTGGGAACCTAACAAGACATGGTAAGAGCATATTTATCACTGGTGACAGAATTAACATATTGACACTAACATTGTCTCCAACTAGGGATGGCATCTCCTTTGAGGTGTTAAGAACACCGTATACCAAGTAGCCTTACCATTGGGCATGGAGTCAAAAATCAAATGAACCAACTCAAAACTAAAAACAAACTAATAGACTAAACTGACTCTAACTGAAACAAAAACTGACTACACTTATTGATGACAAAATATCACCGAGACTTGAGTGCTTCAAATCCTGATGAAAACCACCCACCTACTAAAGACATATGGACAATCATGTGAAATGTTCCTTCCAGTGTAACCAATCTAACAAATGGCTACATAGTTGAATCATGCTCGCAGTTTCCTCGAGTAGGAAAAAAAACAAAACATAGGCCACTCCAAGTGTCTACTGAACATGTGCTTCTGGTCCATGAAAATAAGAAAATACATCTTCCCTGCTAACCATAGCAAATCAATGTAAGGATATTCAATAACTTGAAATGTTACCTTGTCTTGAGATCCAACAGCAAAAATACAAGTACTCCCTTCATTTTGATCTGAAAGAATACTTGTTTTTTGATTCATAGGAAGGCACAGGGAATTATGACTTTCTACTATCTGAGTGTTGGTTGTAAATTCCTGAAGCATGAGCAAATCTAATTCTATCTTTGGCATACTATCTATCTTAGATTCATTCTCCTTCCATTCATAGTCTAAGTCATCTTTGAACATAAAGCATTCTTAATGATTGTTAAACATAACATACCTATCACCTTCATGAAAGAAAAAAATTCAATTTAGTTGATCTTCTTGTAGGAAAACATCATCACAAATTGGCTTACTCACCACAACTTCTTGTATAGTTTCATTAGTCTCATGACTATCATCTTTTAAACCGAGATTTTCATTTTCAACAATGGAAGAAATTTCACTCACACATTCTTGACTGTAATATGACTATTCAGGAGCTGATCTATTTCATCTTCAAACAGTGGAGAAAACCGATTTTTATAGTAGTTAACATTGGCTTGGTGATTTTCATTTTCAAGATCAAGAATTGGAATTTCTCTTTCTTGTTCCCAGTCTATTTCATCCAAGGAGGAGACTACCGATTTCTATTGGGAGGAAAAATCATAAAGGGCTTCTAACATCTCTTCTTCCATACATTCTTCATCCCCATCCAAATTTTAAAGAAATTTAATGAAATTTTCAGAGATCTCACAACAACTATCAATCATCAATAAGGAAAAATTATAGCTTTGGTCCTCTTGAAAGAAAACTGAATCAAAATTCTTTATAGAATATAAACTAGTAGATGGAAAACTCTCGTACCATTTCCTTTCTTGTTCCTCTAAGGTAGCCATGAACATATTCATTAGAAAATATTTAGGAAACTCAATCTTTAGTCTTTGAATATGAAAATGAAATTTGGCCAAATGCAAACTAGCATCTTCTCCATCCTGACCTTTAAACTTTGTCAGTCCTATTTGCCAATCTATACAAGGAATATGATTTAGAAAACCGAGAATATGAGCTCGATTCATAGCAGCATACCTTCAAGAAATTGAATCCATTTTAACAACAATGAAGTCACCAAGAAGTTCTTCAGACTACTGGTTCTTGAAAAGTGGAGTTGCCATGAAATTTTTGAAACTTTGGATTCTTCAACACTAGAGTCACCAAGTGAAAGATGCACAACCTTCTTGTGCCTAGTCATTTTTCACCATCAGAAATCAGATCTGATCCTTGTAGTTCTTTCCTAGGAAATATCTATCACGTGGATCCCCGGAAATGCCTCAATAATGTTCACACTCCACTAGTTGTTCGAAGGCTGAAAAGGAGACTGACAAAGGTAACCACATACCACTTTCACCTAGTAGCTAACCCTACCAGGCTGAGAGGGCTCTCTCAATGAGATCAAAATCATGGATTGAATGTGAGATGAAGGATATTAGGCTAGATATGATATGCTCAGGTAGGTTCTGAGAAATTTAGGGTTTGATGCTGGATCGAGAATGGAACCAAGTAGCTAGGTCTAGGTCTCAAAGGGTTTACAACTGCAAAGATATAAAGGAGCAAAGTAGTAGTGGATTTATGATGGATTTATGGTTTTGTGGTGGAGGGTCAAAAAAGGTATATGGATTCAATGAGCATGTTCAATCATGAATTCATTAAACTGGAAGAAAGAAACACAAAATTACATTTCCATATAAACAAAGCTAAATGAATAGAATTATGCCTATAAACTTTAAGGAAAGCCACTGAAGATACAAGATATGGAAAGAGGAGATATATATCATTCCACAAATCCTATAACATAGAAAATACATGATCATAAACTCACTGCACATGAATTCCAAGATAATATTACAACTGCATCCTTTGATTTCTAAATATGAAAGTGAAAGTACAAGCTACAATAGTTACAAACCTATGATGTCTAACTAGTCAAATGACTCTAACAATGATAGATATATACCAAAACAACCTCTCCCCTCTCTCAGGGGTTGAATCCATAATTTGTGGATTTAATTACATGATATGATCAACAAAACCCTAATGTCTAGTGGAGGTCAACCAATACACCTCATCACAGAAAACTAGATACATTTGACCAAAATTACGTTAACAAGCATGTATCTACCCTATTTCATCATTAATTTACTTAATTACACTCCATGAAATCATAAAATTATAATCATCCATCAATTACATCAGTAAAAAGTCAAACTAGGTCAAAAATCCTGTGAAAATTTATTTCTGGAGAAAGCGCAGTGAAATCTAGAGAAAGTGTAGCATGCTTGGAGAAAGCATAGTGAAATTGGTAGAAGTGGCTTTTGGACACCTTCCTAAGGTCCGAATCAGGATCTGAAATATTCTATGGAAATATATGTATGTCTTATACATGATACGATCTTCAAGAACTCAAAAAGGTGGCTCCTAGCCCTCAAAAACTTCATTCTCCCAAGAGTACTCAGAAAGCGTAGCAAAGCCTCCAAAAACAAGGCAGAAAGGTCATTTTTTGCATGCTTTTGGGAATTTTGTCCCTCTAAAAGTGGTTTAAATGGCTCCATCGTTGACTATGATTTATGTACTCATCAAAAGGAATCCAACAATGCAAATAATGCCTCCATTTTACCTCCCCAACAAAAGCATAGTGTGGCCCACGCTACACTTTTTGGACCAAAACTGTGCAAAATTTCTGGGGTTTTTGCAAAAATAAGCCTCAAAGATGGAGAAATATCTATCTAACCATGATTTATTTTGCAAAAATGAGAGAGTTTTTTGTTCTTTGGAATGTTAGAAACAACAACCTCCTCTAGTGTCCCAATATTCTTGTCGTATTTTCCACAATATTTTCTACAAAAATTTGACTTAAACATGACATTGCACGGTCAGAAAAATAAGTTGTGAAGATGTGAATATATATCTCATTCTGTAATACCTGTGTAAAATAGGAAGTATTTTATTTTACTTTGATATATTAGGAACACAAACCACATCCATTTTCCCAAAATTCATCTTTGTTTGGCCACAATATGTTCTAAAAAAAGATGACTAAACAAGACATTTCCGGAAAATGTGCCTTCAAAGATTTTTTCAAATTTCCCAAATTTTCTCCAAATTTCCTCAAAATTTCCCCAGACTTGATTCATGGTGACCTGAGATGGTATGTTATGCTATGAGGGAAGCATCAGTAAGCAAATCCAACTTACCCTTCTCTTTCTTCTTGATTAGGGTTTGTAGTTTTGAATCTCTAGGTCTTGGTTATTGGACCATTTCTCACCTAGATTAGGTACTCATGTGGCCTCAGCTACTACGTCAATTGATATAGTGAAAGTCACCCATACAATTATTACCTTGTCCTTTTTGAGTTGAGTGGAAAAAAACTTAGTCAATGTGGCATGGTATTTGACTCTCTCAACTTGTTCACAAAAAGGAAGACACCCTACCCTTTGAAAACAATGCTTTTATATTGGTGAAGACATAATTTCATGAGTGTTTAAGGGCTCATGTATTATCTCCCTTATTGTAAGACTTCTTCTCCTCCATTTGATGGTTTGCAAGGGGCAAAACCCTAATGGTACAAAACATGGGAAGGGAGTAAAGGGGTAGTATAAAGGGGTTAAGGAAGGGAGATGGGAGTAGGAAAATTTAGGGAGGTGTATAGGTATCTTAGGGATATTTGGGAAGTGATATGTGATGAGATTGGTATGGGAATTAGGCTAGGTAATTTAGACACAGTCCTAGCTAGGAAAACTGCCAAAAGTTGCAGTATTAGGCTAGGGTTTAGGGTTTGGGACTTAGGAATTGGGAATGAGGGGTTGTGAAGACTATGAGGGATTTTTTACAGTGTGAGGGAGGTTAACAAGTCTAGGGGAGAGTGTTTTCATCTTGAAAAATGTGAAAATATAGGTCACCCACTAAAATGAAATCTAGGGGCCAATAGAGGGTTTTCACCCTAAATTATTGAAATTGAGTTGCAAGGAGGGGTTACTTGAGGTGTAACTTACTTTTCCATTGATGCTATACATCTTGATATCCTTCAGAAGACTTCATAAGAAAATTTTATGCCTCCAAGGGAGAAAACGCAGATTGTGGAAGAAAACATAGCATGGGGCCGAGAAAGCACAACGAGGATGCTTTGGCATCAAATTTTGGATATGTTTGGCTTGAATTTGCTAAATTTTCACTTGGTGATGAATGAGAGCTCTTATTCAATGACGTGAATGAGAAAATAAGCTTGAATTGGTCTTTTATAGCTTGTGGTAGTCACTTTTCTTCATGGTAGTGGTATGGCCCACTACATGTCTTTTCACTTTACTTTGAAAAATTATGTAGCTTTGAAACTTTCTATGCAGCTTTAGGAACATTAGGAACTTATTACATATTTGAAACATAAATTAAAATTTGAAACAAAATTTCATTGAACAACTTTACCTATTACCACCCTCCTCCTTTGCTGGATTTTATGCATGGAATGACATATTTTGGCGGCCTTAACCCTAATGACCTAATGCTGACACTGAGATAAATGAAAAACATGATGATGTTGACTGAATTGATAATTATATCCTATAAATTATGGTACATTCAATTGAGTGATGACAAGGACCAACATGTGAAATTTTTTGAAAGGATCGGAAATAGCCATAGACACACTAGCCAGTGACCAAATTTTATTTGAAGACCTAATGAAATAACAAAAAACTAAATTGAGAACCTAACAAGACATGGTAAGAGAATATTTGATCACTAGTGACAAGTTGAAAAAACTGACACTAACAACCTGAATGAAGATATCTTGACAACATTTCTGGTATGGGTCAAGCTTCCCTCACTTCTTCTCTTCTACTGGTGTGATGACTGCTTGAGAGTTATTGGAAATAAGGTAGGAAAATATTTCAACAGGGATAACCCAAAGGATCTCAGTTTGAATGCACAAATATCTGTGTAGATTTGGATCTAGATAAGGGTTTTCCCTTAGAGATAAAACTCACAAAAGTGGAGTCAATACATTGTCAAATTTTGGACTATGAGAAAATACCTATTAAATGCAGATATTTCCATGAATACAACCACTTTTCAAGAGATTTCAATAAGGCCCAATTATAAAAAGGTCTTGAGACATCAATGGATCATGAAAAACAATGAAATACTCAGAAAAAAAGTGGCAAGAAAAGTAAAGTGGTTTTAGCCAAATCAAAACACATTCAAGGTAAAAGCACACCCTCAACTTTGAAAAATCAATCAAAGTATTGCATAATCAAGAAGAAAAGGAGAAGGAGGGCAATATTCCAATGTGACGGAAGGGTCACCAGTAGAAGAGACAACAAATAAATATGAAGAAGAGGGGGAAATCAAAGACCAAGAGAAAACCTAAGATGCAGAAAAAGAGAAATATTCATCCTACAGAGCCGTTAGTCAATATGAATCAAGTATGAACATAAGTTATTATGAGCAACCCAATGTTTAAATATGGAATTGCAATAGGTGGATCGCCAAAACTCAAAAGAGACCCCCCGAGGGTAATCAAAATGAATATGAATCAAACCCTACCATGGGAAGATGAGGGTAGCAGTCAAGAGACATAAAGTAATATAAAAAAGAAAGGAAGGTCGTTCAAAAATACTACAAGATAATTAGAGGTGGAACAAAACAAAAAATTGGGAAATCATCCAATCATAACAGATATTCTTAATCATGTCATGCCTAAAGAGAAGGATGTACTAGAGGAAGTAGGTAGTAAACCCAAAACACCCTAAAAAAATAATGAAACTCATATCTTGGAACATAAGGGGTTTCTGGAGTCCTTTAAAATCCCTGTTGGTGAATTATTTAGTGAAATAAGAGTGTCCATAGATTATTATTCTTCAAGAAACGAAATTGGGAGAAACCAAAGTACTAAATACAACAAAAATATTATGGTGATATAGCAATGGAATTTCTCAGAACTCTCTTGGAGCCTCTAATGAAATATGTATGTTTTGGTTAGGTGATTTATTTAAATTAGTAGATAGTATAAAGACCCAATATTGGATTACAATTATCTTCGAAAGAAAATACATAGGGGAGCATATCCCTATAATTAACCTATATGCCTAAGTGCTCTATGGGGAGAAGCCAAAAATTTTGGATTCATTGATCACGCTCAACGAGAGACCGTGGAATACAAAAAATATCATAGGGGGTGACTTTAACACTATTCTTCGATCCTCAGAGAAAAGAGGGGAAATTTGGTGCATTATCAATTGAGTGTTCGAATGGAAGACTTGATCAATGATTGGGATTTGATGGGCATACTTCCTAAAAGGGGAAAATATATGTGTACCAATTTTAGAAGTGGAGAGAATCACATTGAAACACGACTGGATTTCTTTCTCATGCACAATGACTAGATCCTAAAAATTAAATATTGTTCCTCTTTTATTTTAGCGCAAGGGGAGTCAGTTCATAGACCAATCTCTCTGATGATATATCAGGTGGAATATATTGGCCCAAACCCCTTCATATTCAATCCTAATTATCTAAAGGAGGAAGGAGTTTTCGAAATAACCAAAAAAGCTTGATAACCCTAACCAACTAGCTCTCCCACCTTTGTGTGAGAATCAAAGTTGAGAGCAGTAAACCTTGCATTAAGGAAATGGGCCAAATAAAATCTCAACTCCCAGGGAAAAAAGGATGGGGCTTGTAAAGCAATTGGAAAGTCATCAAAAGCTTATTGAGAGAAGGATGGTGGAATTTTGGCACCTTGAAAAAGAGAAGGAAATAACAAGACAAATATATAAGGTAAGAAGATAGGAAGAAGAGAATTGTAGGTTGAAGTCTCAAAGTATTTGGTTTCAAGTGAGAGATCAAAATATGACCCTTTTCACAAGCAATAAAATTCCAAGGAGATGAGAAACATAGTGAAGGAGATTGCTCCTAAAGGAAGACCAAAGTTGACATAATTTGGAGATATTAAAAAATAAGCTTTTCTTCATTTCCAAACTTTATAAAGAATATAAGGAGCTTGATGTGGAAATGTCTTAGGAGTTTATACAATGTGTTCCCATAGTCATATCAGAATAAGCTAACCAAAATATAATAAGATAAATATAGGAAGGAGTTGTCATAAAAGTAATATGGTCTTTGGATCTTGACAAGGCCTCTAGCCTGGATGATTTTACCATAAGTTTTTACAAATCCTTTTCGCCTATGATAAAAAAATATTTATTGAGAATATTGAATGGAACAAGAAGGAAGGAAAATATCAGAGGCATTACAAATTTCTCCATCGTCGCTATTATCCCTAATGAATTGAACCATTTAAACTTATCAAGGTTCAATCCCATCTCTTAATGCAACAATGCTTACAAAATCTTCACCAAAATCATAACGAATAGATTGAAGAAACTTTTTCCTAAATTTATTTCTGAGAACCAACGTGGCTTGATGCAACAGAGACAACTTTTATATAATATTATTTTGGTGTAGGAGGAAATCCATTCTAACAAAGAAGAAGGGGATCCAGAAGTAGTAATCAAACTATACATTGCCAACACATTTGACAAGGTAAGGCACTCTTTCCCATTTCTAATGCTCGAAAAATTGGGTTTTTGTAGTGAATTTTTGAGGTGGATCAAATCTTGTGTCCTGGAACACTACTATTGTAAATGGTCATCCTACTTCCTTTTTCGAAGCATCACGAGGACAGATACAAGGATGTCACCTCTCCTAGTTTATCTATACTATTCTAGCTAAAATATTGAGCATAAATCGAAAGAAGGCTAGGAAATAAGGAAAGCTAGTTGGATTGAGTATAGCATGAAATTTCAAGGGGGTCAATAAATCCAAATTTTCATATGATACCCACCTTCGCGGGTGGGATTCAAGGATCATAGTTAATTGATTTGCCTTATCTAGATCTGTCCATATGATTGGTAAATAAAAATAAAAGCTAGTTATATGGGTGAAATTTTTTAGATGGAACATTAGATGAGATCTCACAGGCCTTGGAATTTATTTTATTGATGGAGTGGAGATCCTTTAAATATATTGGAATTCAAATTCATTGGGAGCCTCAAATGTAGAGGTCTGAGAGGAAGTCATGCAAAAGTTAAAAATAATCCATTCATGGGGAGCACAATGGCTCAATACAATAGGGAAGTTCACTCGAATCAAGGAAGTCCTATCATCTCTTCCTATATACATGGGATATAGGTTATTATCCCCAAAAGGGGTAATCAACTATATTGGGGGATTAATTCAAAAATTCTTATGGAAATGGTGCAAAAACAATGACAACAAATTTCATTTAGTTAATTGGATCACATTTCGCCTGCATCGAGAATGTGGACGATTGGTGATCAAAGATCCCCTACTCATGAATCTATATTTAGGAGAAAAAATATTGTGGCGTCTAATCTTAGATTCTAGAGAATGGTAGAAGAAATAATTTATGACGAAATAATTCCATAAACGGAGCTTTCTAAAGGGCAGAAAATGAATCTTGGACAGAGCAAGGCTCTAAAATTTGGAAGTTGTGAAAAGCGATGGCATTTATCATCTTGGATCACTTAGGTTGGAAAAATGGAAACAAAATCCATATAAATTTTTTGGATGATTGTATCCCATTAACAAAGTTAATGGAAGAGAATAAACAAGTTCAAGAGTTGGAGAAATAGATGAAAGCTAAACGTTATAATAGAATTGTTGATATATCACAATGGGACTCCCATGGAGAGTGGGCAGGTTGGGTATGTCAAGACCTCTCTCCAAACCTAAAAAATCAGTGGAAGATACTATTCAATCTTTTAAAATACTACGCTCTAATATAAGTATCCAAATTTGATTGGCAAATTTGGATGGGAAGCAGGAAAAATACTTATACAATTAAAGTTGGTTATGATTTGATGGGAAATAAATTTCCCCATCCACCATCTAATAATATTTGGAATTGAATATGGAAACGAGATGGTCTACCAAAGGTCAACATCTTCTATTGGGCTTTGGTGCATGTTAAAATCATAACAACATAAAATATCAAAAAATGAACTTAACATGCCCGTCCGAATGTGTTTTATGCAGACATGAGGAAGAACACATCTTCCACGTTTTCAAACATTGCTATTTTTCTTTGAGTATCTGGAAAATGGATCTGGCCAATGTAGTAACCAACATAAGCATTCCATACAACTGGTATGACACGTTCAATGCCTGGAAAATAAAAATCCCATGGTCCAAGAAGTAAACATCAATCACTATGATATGTTGGATGGCTCTCTCCAAGGTTTTATATTGGGTATTTGGAGAACTCGCAATAAAGTAATTTCTATCAATGCATGCCCCAATTCTTCCTCAACAACTATTAAGGCATTGAATCTCTTATTAAAGTGAGTCACAACTAGAGGTTATGATCTAGACGAAGCGCAATACATATCTTAGACAGAGAGGGACTCGATCAAGTTAGGCATAAATTCTAATCATGTTGGTAGCTTCATTCTAAAACCAATTGACCAAAATTCCTTTTTTATTAGAATGGAAAATGAAGAATTCACAAAGTGGAGGACCAGTTTTGGAAAAATGTTCTCTTTTTTTGGGGAGGCAGGAGCTGGAGGGGTTATATGTCACCCCGATGAAGAAACAAAGATCAAGTTTTCTTGGGGATTTTTGACTGCTACAAACAACCAAGAAAAATTATTGGCCTTATGGGAGGGGCTATAAATGGTTATATCAAGGAAAATAAAGCATTTGTAAGTATTTGGAGACTCATTGAAATTTATTCAACAAATTATCAAGCTAATAAAAACTACAAGTAGAGACTAAGTTCCTATATTACAAAGGATAAGGAAAAAAAGATAAATTCAAGGCCATCCGATTATACCATGTCAAAAGGAACTTGGACGTCAAGGTGGATGCCTTAGCAAACAAAGACATATTTTTGGAGCAATGAATTTTAATCCAAAATAATTCAAGCTTCTCATTTATACCCTTGCCATGATTATTAGAATAAATCCAAAAATTGTAGGAGGAATACATGTTTTGAAACTGTATGAAGGAATTAAGGGCTCTTGGGAGCCTCCCTGAATGCATGTCCAAGAATTTTCTCTATTAACGAATATTCCAATATGCTCAGAGGTTGATTAATGAATATTAATAAATGAATGTGATCTATATTCAATACACATTTAGCCAGGGGATGAGTACTATAACATGGAAACAAACATTTGGAGGCCAAAGTCACCTTAAGTAATTGCATGAGTACAAAATGGATTGAAAATCCCAGTGAAAAGTTTTTTTTGGCACGCTCCAAATGCAACATAGTAATGCAGAGAACCTCGAATTCAAGAGGAAAATGTGAAGGAATAGAACCAATGGAAAATAAATTAAATTGGTTAATCAAGCTATAAAGGATTGTGATCAGAATCCTGATATGTATAAAGAGGTAAATTCAAGAAGCTAGTTCAAAAAGACTAGCAAGGTTTTTCTTCCTGGAGCATTAGTCCACATCTAGATTAGGAATTCTCCGCATAATCCCCCTAGTCATTAAGCTTCAACAAATATGGAAAGTGCGTCACAAAAATTGACAAAGAAACAAAATGTTGACATTTCCAATCAATCAGATTGAATGAAAACCACCATGGAGCACATCCTTACTCTTATGAACAATCAAGGGAAAATATTTTCAAATCAAGCTCAAATGCTTTTGGTAAATCACAAAATTGGTCTGCTTCAAGATAATTTGGAAGGGGTGTAGGTAAAAATGGATATGATGGAATGTTAGTTGAAGAGTCTTAACACATCAGTCAAATATGGAAATGAGGAAATCAAGGGGAATTGGGAGCAGCGTGAAGACGAGGAACCTCCTCGGATTTTTGTTTCTACACAACTGGAGTGAGAGCATGAAAAGGCTTCTGGAGATAAGAATGTAGCAGGGGTCACAACATAAGGCTAGTTTTATTTCTTATTTGATATGTTATGAAAATATATATTAGTGTTAGGAGTTTTTGGGAGATTATACAAGTGTATTAAGTCTAAGAAAAGAGACAACATGAAACGTATAAGAAGTAGTGTTATTTTTTGGACTGGACAAATGCTAGAATTAGAAGAATCTAGTGATTATGTAAAAGGAATTGGCCTTGAAACCAATTTTTTTTAATATAATCATAATTGTTTCGTTGAAAAAAAATAATTGATTATGTCATATATTTTCTATAATTTAATTTATTTGTTATCATTTAATTAGGTTAGAATAGAATAGGAAACCAAGCCCTTTTTCCAGAGAGTACACCCACCCCAAATGAATAGGGATCTAACTGGTACCCTGATCAGGCCAATACTCACTTGTTGCAGCAGGATTTTTCTGCTATCAAAAATTTGGTGCTAGAAGGAAGGCCATAGATAATGTATGGTTGATCAATCTTCTGATATAAATATTACACTTAGATCATCTGATACTAGTACCTTTCCCATATTGGTTCATCAAGGTGAAATAGAAGTTACTTTCTCAATAGTTACACATGTTTCTAAAACATCTCAAAATGTAGCAGATCCTTCTAGAACTGACATATCTCCCTCTAAAGTTGTTTCTCCCCTTGCTCATCCTCAACTATAGTTTTCAATGGTTTTCACTCGTTCACAAAGTAATAATTTGGGTTTATCCCCACTTTTATTTAGCTTGTCTAAGAAGATGATACCTAAAAAAGAATCTCAAGCTCTAGTTGCTTCTTCATCGCAAGTTGATCCATAAACACCATCAAAGTTTTCCTCAGCCACTAATCTCTTATTTCCATTTAAGGAATTTGATTGGGAATATAAAATATTATCTTTACAAATAGTTCCATCAGTTAGTGTTCCTCCATCAACCTCACCTACTTAGACACTTACTTATTCTACTATTTAACTTATCACTATCCCTACCACTATTATTAAAAGTTATTCTCCATCAATCAATCAACATGTTGTCCCACCATTGCCACCTACACCACATCCGATCTTAACCATGGCTCAACAACCTTGGTTGTCTGTGGGAGCAGTCAATGTCCCTAGTCCTCAAAATGACTTACCTAAACATACAAAAATGTTTCTCCTAAGTATAATCCCAAAGGAAAAATTTCCCTTGAAGAACACATTAATAAGTTTATGCTTTCTTTAAAATTAGGGGAGTACAACCTGAAGATGTTGTTTTCAAAATTTTCCCTTACACTTTGGAGGAAAAGAAACTTTGTGGTAATTTTCTTTACCATATGGTTCTATCTATAGTTGGGATTCATTTTGATCCCAATTTATCAAAAAAATTGGTGAGGAAAAATCCATTGCATATTTAGTATTATAACTTTCAATTATTAAAATGAATCCCAAAGAATCCATTAAGGATTTCAATTAGGTCATTTTTGTTTCTTTTAAATAAGATTCCTGCCACCTCTAGACCTAGTAATGATTTTTTAAATGAAATGTACACTACTGCGCTACCCCCATCAATTGCATTAATTGTAGTTTGAGAAAAAAATAAAACATTAATTGAGAATTTTGAGGAATATTTACATGTTCAAAAAAAAAAAATTTACGAATAGCTTCTAAACTTGCCGCAATTGAAGAGAAAAAATATTGCATTTATCTAAAAAAAACAACAAGTAGTAAAATTGTTGGCGACAAAAAGGATAAATAAGTTGTATATTTGGAGTCTCTTTGTAATATTCCCAATTTTCCACCAGATAATTGGAATATTAGAGTTCCTGATTTTATTAATTAATTAATTAAATAAAAGGGTGGAGGGACCCATAAACTCCATAGATGAATAAAATCCACTTTTTTGTGTGAATATGGGTTAATTAGATAATAGATTAGCATTATGGAGTAGTGGACCAACTTAATAATGAAGAATGAGTGGAGGTCATGGAGAATTAATGATGAAGATGATGGATATAGTGGAGGAATTAAAGTAAGATCATAGAGCATTAATGATGTAGTGATGGAGGAAGTGGTGCAGTAAATGAACACATGATCGAGGGAGTGGAGATTAAATGCAGAGTGATGGAGATCATGGAGAGAAAGTGCAATCTTCATGGAGCCTAGTGGCCACATGTGTAGCATAGTTATGAGGTGGTCCAAGGCTAGGGAAGGCTCACAACCATATAAGGAAGATGAGGGTATCAAAGCAAAGTAGTCTAGAATTTGATATTGTATTGTCGTTTGACATTCTTTGCACGCTTCAGTTGTTTAGCTAAGTCTGTTGTGTTGTTTAGCACACAGGTGTTCCCGAGCAGGAATCCCACCCTTACCCATGGGGTACTTTGAGTGCCTACTCTGGGAAGGTTATTTTGAGAAGCTATTCATCATCCAACATTGTTTCCACATTCAGTCTCTCTCTTCTATATATACAGCATCGGGAATTACGCATCCCTGTCTTAGGGTTTGAGAGGAGGAAGGTAGTTCTTAGAATTTCATCTAAGAAACTAGTGAAGGGTTAATTCTCTCATTTTGTGCTTCCATTTCAGTCTTCCAGGAGCATCATTGTGATATATGGCATCAGGCCATCAATTTATACCTCCATGCAGTAGCAGTTCCTCCAGGAATTGCACAGTCTAGCCAGGTAGATCTAGTGGAGGAAGGAAGTTCCAAGTATTTCAGCTTGGAATATTGTGAGGGAGCATCCCTTCACTTTGGAGAGATTATTTCCATCAGTTGTGAGCTATATTCCATCACCTAGAAGCTGGCTACAACTTCATCCCTCTTGACAGTGTAGTTCATTCCAATAGTTGTGCAGTGTGCAGTTGCAACTAGAGTAGAGGAAGGAGGAGCTAGATCTCAAGTTTCTAGCTTGGATATCAAGAGAAGGGACCAACCCTTCATGTATTGAGCTGATCAGGTGCTATTTCATAAGTTATATCATCAATTCACCCCCATCTCAGTAGTTACCCAGGAGGATTGCATAACTCATCCAATAGGGGTGCAGTTGGCAACCCAAAAAGGGCTGAAAATCCGAAGTTAAAATCTAGCCAAACCATTTCTAGGTTTTTTTAGTAGAATCCATGGGTAAAATCCTAGATCATTCTAAACACTCCAGCAGCTCCCACACATGGTTCTTCTTCCCAGTAGCAGCAGTTTCCAGTAGCAGCAGCAGTAGAAGCACAACATTTTCAATGCTAGTTTTCATTAGTGTGTTTCAGCTAGTTCTTGTTGGCTTGAGTGCATATTCTTTGGAGCACTGTGTAATTTATATTTGTTGTTGTTTATAATTATATGACTCAACTGTTTCTTCTCATGGTTATAATTTCTTCATGTTGCAGCATATTTCCAGCATTTTCCATATTTTAGTGTTATATTCATGTTTTCTTATTTTGAATGCTATAGATTTTCTATATTCTTGTCTTTTCCATTTTGGAATATTATATTGGTATCAGAGCATGATCTTTGGCTCAGATTGTGGGAAATACATATTATGACATCAGAAGAAGAATAAAAAAGTATAGATCTATAATGGCAGAGGGATTAAGTTTTTCCACTCTTCTTTTCATATCTATGTAGGATCTCTCCAAGGAGTTCAAACAAATTAAGAGAGAAAGGAAAAAGAAGACTCCAAGAAGATTTCATAATGAGGAAGGTCCCAACACTTCCTATTAGTAGCATAAACAAATGGCAAAGAAAAGAGCTCCAAAACATTCTACTAAATCCACTTTCTTTGAGAAGGAAGGTGAATGGTATGAATATGGAGGAGACTTAGGGTATGAGACTCTAAGTAAATACCTGTCAAAGTACAAATCATAGTCTAGAGCACTCAAGGAGAATATAAATCTCTGACAATTTTTACAACTCAAAGAAGAAATGAGATCTCGCAACAACAATAGAAGAAAGAGGCATAGATTCTTCCTGCCTACATTTGATGGATCATCCACAAGCACAGTAAGGGCTTGGAGGAAAGAGTTATATGCATTATTTTAGCTATATCCAGTAGCAGAAAGAGAGGTTGTTGATATTGAAACATTTCACCTTGAGGGTGAAGCAAAGGATTGGTGGTTCAGCTATTTTAAACATGCATGAGTGACTGCTTATGTCGATTTCACTCAAATATTGAATAACATTTTTGGTAGAAGGAAATCGGAGACACTTTCCATAGAGACACTTCCCTTCATTGATGAGATAGTACATGAGGAACCAAAGGAAGATGTCATCATTATCACTCCTGAAGAGGAGCCCCTACCACCACCAGCAGTTGCAGAGGTACTCACATCAGGAGAAGGAGCACTTGCATCTTTGCAAGATGGTCATGAGCTCTGTAAATTGGGAGCCCCATGCATGATTCAGGAGATGCATGAAGAAGAGGAGGCAAATACCATCACTGGTACAGTAGAAGAAGAACAACCATCACCATTACAAGCTGTTGGAGAGGCCATTGCACCAGTTGGAGGAAATCTTGTATTTGTGCAAGATTTTCCCGAGATTCAAGTGATACAAGGTTTGCAAACATTTCCATCCAATCTTATTTCAGTACCTAAACTTGAGATTTGTGGGGACATGCCATTAGGGAAATTTAATAACCAAGGATTAGAGCACCTTGCTGATTTGGAGTAGCAAACTATCACTACACAGAGAACCCTTGATTTGATCAAGGAAGAGATGTATAGCCATCCCAATTGTTTAGTATTGAGCTACACACAACAATTGGTGTTGAAGTGTGGAGATTCAGAGGATGGGATGATCATGGTCCTAATCAATACAATGTCGAGCTATGGGTTCAACATTGTGTATGGCCATGAGAAAGCAAATGCATCACCATGTAGATCAATAGCGTTGTCACTGAGCAACAGTGATGAGATGAGGGCCCCATTATTCTTGGAGCATTATGAGGACAAATTCACTCATGAAGCACTAGAGGGACAGATGACCAATGGTAGACATCTTGTGATGGATATCATTTTCCATTATCAGGATGGATTTTTTTTTTATCAGAATCTCACAACTCAAAGAGAAATTTTTTCCTACAGGATATCCATAACCTTATGGGTTCTATTGGGACATTGGTGATAGGATCTTATGGAGATACCTCAAGGAGGGTGCACTTCAACATCTCATGGAGTGAAAATATTATCAGATGGAGGAGGATGGTATTCTACAATGGGTGGATACCAAGTTGTAGCATGACATGATTCATCATCCACAGTGGGATGGATGGATGAGGATGATGAGAAAGAGGTTGACAACCCACTTGCAGATCTATGATACAGAGTAGCAAGAACCATGGCTACATTGGTTTCTTTTGGGTGAGTATGGTGACTACCCAACATCTCGAATTTGTATGATCCATGCCATGTACATTACTGATGATATGCAACATCAGGAGTCATGGTTGTGTTGGTTATTTTCAAGATATTTTGGCCATCAAATGACATACCCTATGTCTATGGATGTATGTTTCTTTGGGAAATTGTATGGCACTCACATGATGTGGCAGCGGGGATGTTATTTATATTGTTTTGATGTGACATTCTACATGTCAATCAGTATATTTTTGCTCTATGACTTGCATCATGATGATGCGAGGTTGCAACAAGAATCTGTGTTGCTTTGGTTACTCTTGGGAGAGTATGGGTTGACTTTCCCCCATAAATTGCATGATATTGATGGAGGATGGAAACAAGAGGCCTTGATGCGATTGCTTCTCTTGAGAGAGTATGGCTAATACACTTGGTATGATGATGATGTGATGTGGCAGCAAGAGGCATTGTTGCAGTGGCTTCTCTTGAGAGAGTATGACTCTCACATTTAATGATGATTTGTCATGGCATCAGGAGGCTTTGTTGTGGCAGTTACTATTGGGAGAGTATGGTTTGACATTGTACATGTCCATCCATATGTCTCTACCTCTTATTTTTCATAGTGTTGATATGATGCTTGGAGACAACAAGGCCAATAGGGCCAAGGATGGAAGCATGGAGAGATGCAATCTACTTCATGTAGCATGGGATGGAGAGATAGTTTATGAGTTGGGACTTTCCACTTTTGGAAGAGACAACTTCACCTTATGTATCTCATGCATAGAGGAGGATCTTGGACATCATATGGTTGCCACTTGGAGACTCATTGATGAGGAGAGGCATCTAACTTTTCATTTGGAGGCCATTCTAGACATTCTAGAGAGACAGCTATGGAGTTGGGCATGCATAACACATTGGAGCAAATGGGGAGGCCTTCCATATGAGGATGTCATTTGGAGGGAGATGGATTGTTGTAGCATCTACTTTTGTAGTTGCTTGAGGACAAGCAATATTTTGGCAGGGAGGACTCTAATATTCCCAATTTTCCAACAAATAATTGGAATATTAGAGTTCTTGTTTTTCTTAATTAATTAAGTAAATAAAAGGGTGGAGGGGCCCATAAACCACATAGATGAATAAAATCCACTTTGTTGTGTGAATGTGGGTTAATTAGATAATAGATCAGCATTATGGAGTAGTGGAGAATCTTAATAATGAAGAAGGAGTGGAGGTCATAGAGAATTAACGATGAAGATGATGGAGATAGTGGAGGAATAAAAGTAAGATCATAGAGAATTAATGATACAATGATGGATGAAGTGGTGCAGTAAATGCACACATGATGGAGGGAGTGGAGATTAAATGCATAATGATGGATATCATGGAGAGACGACGTACTATTCATGGAGCCTAGTGGTAACATGTGCAGCGGTTATGAGGTGGACCAAGGCTAGGGAAGGCTCAGAACCTTATAAGGAAGATGAGGGCAGTGAAGAAAATTAGTCTAGAATTTGATATTGTATTGCCGTTTGACATTCTTTGCACGCTTCAGCTATTTAGCTAAGTATATTGTGTTTTTTAGCACACAAGTGTTCCCGAGAGGGAATACCAATCTTACCCATGGGGGGCTTCGAGTGCCTACTCTTGGAAGGTCATTTGGAGCAGCTATTCATCATCCGACATTGGTGCCACATTCAGCTCCTCTCTTCTAAATATACAGCTTCGGGAATTACGCATTCATGTCTTCAGGTTTGATAGGAGGAAGGTAGTTCTTAGCATTTCAGCTAAGAAACTGGTGGAGGGTTAATCCTCTCATTTTTTTCTTCCATTTTAGTCTTCCAGGAGCAACATTATGATATCTGGCATTAGTCCATCATTTTATACCTCCATGCAGCAGCAGTTCCTCCAATAATTGTGCATTCCAACCAGGTAGATCTAGTGGAGGAAGGAAGTTCCAAGTATTTCAACTTGGAATCCTATGAGAGAGCATACCCTCACTTTTGAGAGATTATTTACATCAACTGTGAGCTATATTTCATCACCTAGAAGAAGGCTGCAGCTTCAGCCCTCTTGACAGTGCATTTCACTCCAACATTTGTGCAGTGTGAAAATGCAACTTGAGCAGAGGAAGGAGGAGCTAGATCTCAAGCTTCTAGCTTGGATATCAAGAGAAGGGACCAACCCTTCATGTATTGAGCTGATTGGGTGCTATTACAGCAGTTAGATCATCAATTCATCCCCATTTCAGCAGTTACCTAGGAGGATTGTGTAATTCAACCAACAGGGGTGCAGTTGGCAACCCAAAAAGGGCCGAAAATCCAAAGTCAAAATCTGGCCAAACCATTTATGGGGTTTCCTAGGTTGTTTGAGTAGAATCCGTGGGTAAAATCCCAGATCATTCTGAGAATTCCAGTAGCTTCCCACACATGGTTCTTCTTCCCAGTAGCAGCAGTTTCCAACAGCAGCAATAGTAGCAACACAACATTTTCAGTGCTAGTTTTCATTAGTGTATTTCAGCCACTTCTTGTTGGGTTGAGTGCATTTTTTGGAGCACTTTGTAATTTATATATATTTTTTTGTTAATAATGATATGACTCAGTTGTTTTTTCTCATGGTTATAATGTCTTGATGTTGCAACATATTTCCAGCATTTTCCAGATTTTGGTATTATATTCCTGTTTTTCTTATTTGGAATGCAATAGATGTTCTATATTCTTGTCTTTTCCATTTTGGAATATTACACTCTTCATAAAATTATAAAGAAAATGTCTAATGAAATTACAAATTTCAAAATAATTCTTTCATAAGGACCTTCAACAAAGAAACCCTAGATACCTTTTAGATGAAATCCAACTCCCAACCTCACTCAATTCCATGTTGAGGAACTAAATATTGAGGATTATGCATATGAATATTAATGTAGAACCCATAATTCCAACCATTCATAGAAAACATGTGCAAACTTTGTAAATTTGTTTAAAGTTCTCGTAGGTAATGAACAAGAAGAAAAATTTCCAAAATATAATAAAGAAGGCATTGAACCAAGTAAATTAGTGAATTTTTTATGGGATATTTCCCAATGAGGATTAATTTATAATGACATAGAAGAAGAAGAAATTGAGGTTAAAATTGTACAAACTAGCAGTAAACCACATAATCCAATTCCTACTCCTATAATTACTAACCATCCTAACCCTTCTAAGAAAACACAAACTATAGAAAGAGCTTCTACTACATCAAGTACAACTTCCCAGACTGAAAGTTTTGATTATGACTTAGTGAAAGATGTTAAGAAGACTAGGGCTAATGTTTATTTTTTTAATTTATCAAAATTAAATCCACAAAAAATAAAATTCTTAAATTTTTAGGAGTTGATACTCTTGAACATCAATCTTCCACTACAATCATTCTCAAAATGCTTCATCAAAGAAAATATCAAATATAAATGCAGCCTTAATTGGAGATAGGTCAACTTCTCGTACTCCCCCTTTCCTTTTAACCTTTGAAATAAGTAATCGAAATTTATATAATTTCTTGGTAGACTCGGATGCCTCATCTAATTATATGCCTTTATCAGTGGCTTAGAAACTAAATTTAGTCCCCATACAATCTGCCACACAAATTGTGCAAATTGATAGGTATAGTGTCAGGGTAGTAGGAGAGGTTAAATATTTAATAATATGACTTGATTCCAATACAAAAAATTATCATATCATTGATATTATCATTGAAGATATACCTGATTCAAATGGTTTATTACTAAGAAGATTTGTCCGAGAAGGTTAATGAATATTTCTCAATTGATTGGTCACACTTATGGTTTCCCTTAAATGGTAAACCTAATGGGATTAAGTTTGAAAGAGATAAACATGCAATGTGACTCATCTCAAAAAACACAATGACCCATGATGTTTACTCATGATTCACTAGGTAATTATTATTTTGAAACATTTATGTGTAATTATGCATATGTAGAATATTTAATTCAAGAGTGAGAATTTGAAAGTTTTAATTTCATTACAATACCTATTTTTGATTCAAAGCATGTTTCATATTCTTCATCTTCTTATTATATTTTATTTAATGATGTAAATATTGATTTTTGGACTTTGTACTTTGATGGTTTCAAATCAACAAAAGGCGTTGGTGTCAGTTTTGTTTTATTGGATCCACAAAGTAATAAGTTTCTACTCATACAATCTTAACTTTCAATGTACTAACAACGTTATGAGTGCACAAATTTATTACAAGGTCTTCTAAAACATATATATTAATAAAATAAATTTCTAGGTGATTCAAAGATAATAGTTAGACAATTTAATAAGACTATTCACTATAATAATATTAGAAATTATAGACAAGAGGTCTAGGATTTAAATCTAAAATTTTATAATTTTGATCGAAATTATATACCTTGATCACAAAACAATGGTGTTGATCTTTTGGCTTATAATGTAGCTTCTAGGCTCCTTCCACTCGAGAATTTTTTCCTTGATACGTTCTCTGTGGAAATCCTTTTTGGTCATCAGTTCCCATTAATATATCTAATTGGGGAGTTTTCGATGATGATGAGAAAACAAAGGATTTCCTTAATATGGAAGAAACCTTTAAAGGATCAATAATATATTAAGATCAACATAATTTGTAGTTAATTTGATATTCTCTAGATGAATCTAAATCATATAATCCTATCCCTAAATCAATAATTCATCTTGAGAATTTATATGATTTTCAAAACATGTTCAAAGGGAGTACTATTTGTAAAACCAACAATTCTTCAATGCAGTACGAAGTCATAAATTTAGGAACTAAGAAAAAACCATAGAATTTTAATATGGAACCAAACAATACTCATGTTAAACAATAAAATATTATAAGTTGTTTAAAGAATAAAAATATATTTTTGCATGGACATATGACAAATTAAAAGTGTATGATACCAAAATTATACATATAATTCCAATAAAACAAAACAAAACCATTTCAATAATAACTTACAAAAATGCATCCTAGACTTGAAATTCAAATTAAAGAGGAATTAAACAAACTTTTAAAAGTTAGGATCATTTTCCCTATTAGGAACTCACAATGGGTCTCAAATTTAGTTCTAATCAAGAATAAAAATGGGGACATAAGGATTTTAATTGATTTTTGAAATATTAATAGATCATCTAAAAAAGATGACTACCTTATTCCTCCTATGGAAAAATATTTACAATCCATTGTTGGGTTGGAGAAATTTTCTTTGCTTGATAGGTTTTCTCAGTATAACCAAGTTCTAGTGTCATCAAAATATCAAATCAAAACAACTTTTAGAACTAAATGGGGAACTTTTGCATATCAGAATATGCCTTTTGGTTTAATAAACACAGGAGAAACTTTCCAATAAGCAATGGATATGATTTTATTTCAATAGAATTATTAATAATTTTATGGTTGTTGTCTATTTGGATGATATAATTGTTTATATTAACAAAAGGGAAGAACATGATGATCATTTAAGGAAAATATTTGATAGATTTTATAAATATGACATATCATTAAATCCAAAAATACTATATTTGTTATCATTGAGGGTAAAATTCTTGGATTTATGGTATACAAAACAACGATTACAACTGATCTAGATAGAATAAAAGATATTCTACAAATTTCTCCCCCTCATAATAAAAAATTCTATGCGGTATTTTTTAGGGAAGATAAATTTTTTTAGAAGATTCATCCTTGGATTTGCAGAAAGTGTCAAACCTATGTAGGGCACAATTAAAAAGTATCATCTCTTTAAATGGGGTATTACAAAAAAGAGACTCTTTTAAGAATATCAAAGAAGATATTGTTGTCGCAACAACACTAATTAGT
Organism: Pinus albicaulis; assembly: GCA_034641835.2. NCBI lineage: Eukaryota > Viridiplantae > Streptophyta > Pinopsida > Pinales > Pinaceae > Pinus > Pinus albicaulis. The sequence continues at coordinate 1,344,629,737 of CM076575.1, read as the reverse complement.
CCAAATTTTGAAAAATAGTTTAACTTGTAAACCTCTGCCTTTGATGTGTCCTATGTAGTTGTACTTACTCAAAATAATTTCGAAGGTATTGAAATAAAAATTTCATTTATGAGTTCTAGGTTTCAAGGGGTAGAATCAAATTATTCTGACATTGATAAAAAAGGGTATGCAGTTTTTAAATTTGTGAAATATTTTAGACCTTTTCTTTTAAAATCACATACTAAAGTTATTGTTCCTCATATTGGTGTGCATAATTTTATGGTGCAAAAGGACTTAGGAGAAAAAAGATAAAATTGGATGACAACACTCCAAGAGTACAACCTTGAAATATAGCCATCTAAGATAATTAGAGGACAAGGGTTATTCATATTACCAACCAAGTAAGAAGGTTCTCAACCTGATCAGGAGGAAGATTCATACAATGAATTTGAGGTAAGCCAAGGAGAAATTATCTATATTCTTGTGCCAAAAAACACCTTGTATGATGAAGTTAGGTACTTTTTGATAAATAGAACTACACCTGATTATTTAGCATCTAAGGAGAATCAAGATTTAATATTAAAGTGTGCTAAATATCAAGTGATTGATGGAGTGATTTTTAGAAGAAATTATTATAATGTTTTACTTAGATGTTCAGAAAAATATGATGCAGAGAAAGTCATGATTGAACTTCACGATGGACCGAAAGGAGGAAATTTTGGTGGAGAAACTACTGCACACAAGATTCTTCGGGCTAGTTACTATTGGCAAAATCTATTCAAAGATTCATCTGCATATGCATGAAAATTTAAACCATGTTAGAAAAATTCAAGAAAATAAAAAATACTAACTTTACCTCTTCAACCTGTTGAAGTAGAAGGCCCTTTTGAACAATTGGGCCATGATATCATTAGTGAGATAAATCCAAATTCCTTGAAATTTCATAAATGTATTTTGAATGCTACGAACTATTTCACTAGATGGATTGAAGTAATTCATTAAAAAAGGTCAATGCAAAACATGTAATACATTTTCTTGAAAGCTATATAATATCCAGTTTTGGCGTACCTTCATCTTTTGCATTTGATAATGCTTCTTATTTTTATTCCCTTGAAATTACTGAATATTGTTTAGATAAGAGCATTAAAATTAATTTTCCTACTAATTATTATGCTCGGGGAAATGGATTAGCAAAATCAACAAATAAGAAATTATTAAAATTATTAAAAATCATCAGATAAATTGGCATAATCAAATCCCCAATACTTTGGGGGCTAACAGAGTGACTCCTAAGACATGATTAGGGAATTACCCATATTTCCTTGTCTATGGTAAGGAATCAATCCTCCCACCAATGCTTTTCCTACCATACATGCACTTAGCTCAGGATGTAAATCAAAATTCAATCAAACACATGGATGTAAGATTCTATAGTTGCTAAAACTAGATGAGGAAAGATGAAAAACAAAATCCAATTTCCATGAACATCAAAAAATCACTAAAAGAAGGTTTGATAAAGATTTAGTCAGTCACTAACAAGGATTTTTCCATTGGTGATCTAGTGCTCAAATGGGATAAGAGCCATGAGGAGAAAGGAAGACATTCCAAATTCCAACATTTAAGATTCAAACGTTTCCAAATATCTTCAAAACTAGGTCCTTCAACAAACATATTACAAACATTAGAAGGAAATGTTGAAAATATGTGTGTGAATTTTGAAGAGATATTTTTCCTGAAAAAATCCTTGGACCATATGTAAATAAAACACCATTTACTAAAGGATGTTGGTTTCCTTAGATTTTTATTATCTTATTTGTAAATATTTTTTGATTTTTTGTACAAAGAATTTTCTTTTAGTTTGTTTTTGTTATATAAATTCAACTAGGGTTACACTTGGCGAGAAATGTATATTTATCCTTAAAATATTTATTATTCAAATATATCAAAATGTTAAGGAAAAAATAATATTCATTTATACAGGGTATTATTTGATTGATGTTACTTTATTTACTAAAATATTTCATTAGTTAGGGAAATACTTGATTGATATTTTTAGGAAAGTTCCATGAGTTTCACATAAAATAACAAAATATATTTTATCGATGATGAATAATAAAATGCCAGGCTAGAATTATCAATGCATCAAAAATTTTACTAATTAAAATAATTCTTGTCTCCCCCACTTAGATATCCAAGAATTGCAAAGAAAAATGCACATATACAATGACAAAATGATATGAAATTATTAAGGAGTTGAAAGCATTTCAAAAAAGAAATGTGGGAGCTATTAGGAAACACTGAGACTATGAATGCATGTTGGCATCAGGTCAATTATTCTATGATATGAAGTATTTTTTCCAGGGCTATGAATGCTCGTGGGTAGCGAAGAAATGTCGGGTAAAAATGAGACGAGGAAAATATGTTTCAAACTGATTTTATAGTATTAAAATTCAAAACTTAGTATTAAAATTTCAAAATTGATTAAATTTATGTCTTAAAGTAATAAATGAACTTCGTCATTTTTCTTTTCTTTAAAAAAATTATGATTGATTGTACTTTAGGATAAAATTTCTAAAGCTTTAGGATTTATTTTAATTTTAAATATTTACTACTAGAGATAATTTTAAATATTTACTACTATCTGGTTGAAGGCCAAGCTTCATCTTCCTTTGACAGTGCAGATCATGTTGAGGGTTTTTCTGTTTCAGTAAGCTACAGCAAATGGAGACTAGATCTTCAGATCTAGGCCATTTTAGTACTCATTTTCAGCATAGGAGGTTTCTACTCCATTGGGAGGTCAGTATTGAAGGCACTGAGCTTCATTTTCATATATTGGTTGTAGGCCAACTATAGTTTGATCCCTACAATGTAGAAGAGATCCAAATCTACGTAATTTCTAAAGGAGCAGTTGCAGGGTGGTTCAGTGCACCATTTGGAGAGCTGATTTTCTGAGTGTTGGGGATCTACCCTTCACTTTGGAGATTTGTTGGAGGAGATCCTTTTATTGTTCATATCAGATCAAATCCACTTTCCATATCTATAATTTTTAGTAGATCTATAGTCTTAGATCTCAGATCTACACTTTGTACATGGTGTTTTGCTGAAAACCCCAAGGGGGTTCATTAGAGGAGCCTATATAGTGCATGGATCTAATATAGATCTAAATTTTTATGCACATAGCAGCTATAGATCTGATGTATAACTTACTATTGTTGTAGGAGTAACAAAATAATAGTTTCATGGTATTTCCATCTTATTTCATGGTTGCAGCCCCTCTTTTTGCATGATTTTGAGCAATAATGGCTTGGAAGCTTGTTTAACTAAGCTACCATGATTTTTTTCAGATCTTCTTTTGTATTTGGCTGTTATAATGTATCATTGAATGGATCCATGGGCTGCACTTAACTATTATTTCATACATTGCTAAAAAATGCTTTTTTAGTGCATGTATTGTTGAGTTTTCCCACTTCGGAATATTACAGTGGTACCAGAGCATCATCTTGGCTCAGCCTATGAGTTTTCAGCCAATATGATATAAGAAGCAGAAGAGAAGGATAAAGAGATCAAAATGATGGAAGGAATGAGTTTCATCTCATCTCTTTTTAAATCTAAGAAGAAATTCACCAAGGAGGTCAAGCAAAGAAAAATGGAGAAAAGAAGTGACACCACATTAGGGTTTCAAGATTAGGAAGGTCCATTTACTTCCTATCAGCAAAAAGAAGATCCAGTATTGCATAGAGCTCCAAAGAAACATACTATGGAATTTTCTTTTGAAGATAAGAGGCATAGAGATGGAGAACACTTAGATCATGAGATTCTAAGTCAGTATATTGCAGAATATAAGTCTCAACCTAGAGCTTTCAAGGAGAATATAACTCTCCCACAGTTCATTCAGATCAAAGAATAAAGGAGACCTTGCAGCAATAGAAGGAAGAAGGGAAATATATTTCTATTTTCTACCTTTGATGGGTCATCCTCATGCATAGCAAGGGCTTGGGGAAAGATATTGAATACATTTTTCCTACTACATCCAGTAGTAGAGAAATAAGTTGTTGAGATTGCAGCGCTGCACCTTGAGGGTGAAGCAAGCATTTGGTGGTTCAGCCATTTGAGTCATGCAAGAGTGACTGCATTTGCAGATTTTACTCAAAGGTTGATCAAGAAGTTTGACAAGAAGAAATTAGAGGAGAGGAATTCTTCACCATCACTTGCTGCAAGAGCACTTACATTAGGAGAAAGAATACTTGCACCTTTGCAAAGTAGTCTTGATCTCTTGACATCTAGAGTCCCATGCACTATTTTTGAGATGCATGAGGAGGAGGAGACTTGTACCAGTGTTGATGAAGCCATAAAGGATTAGCCATCATCATCAGTAGTTGGGGAAGCCATCACACTAGAGGAAGGAACCCTTGTAGAAGTACAAGATGTTCCCAAGTTTCACCAAGGTATGCATATGTTTCCATTTCCTGTTATTTCAGCACATCATATGGAGGATTGTGGGAATATGCCATTGCATGACCAAGGGTCAAAAAATATTTCTAATTTGGAGTAGCAGACTTTCACTGCGTTGGGCAGCCTTGATTTGTTCAAGGAGGAGATGTAATTTCATCCTAGAGTACCATTGTTGAGCTGCACACAACTCTTGGTGTTGGAGTGTAGATTTTTGGAGGATGGGATGATTATTGTCCTAAACCATGCCATGCAAAACTATGTGTTCAACATTGAGTATTATCTTAAGACAACAGATGCACCATCATGGAGATCAACAATGTTGTCATTGAGCAGCAGTGATGAGTTGGTGGCCCAACCACTGTTGGAGCATTCCAATGACCTTCCCATATATATATGATAGAGGATAGGCAGATAGTTGTTGGCGGACATCTTATGATGGATAACATCTCTCATGGTTGTGATGGATATTTCTTGATGAACATTTCACATCATGATGGGAGGTTTTTGCCTACCACCTATTTGGATCCTTATGGGGACAACTTGGTCATTGATGAGTGGTATTCATTTGGAGATCTCCAGGAGATTGCATTTCAACATCCCATGAAATGCAAAGACAGAAATCTGATTTGGGAGGATGGTATTCTCCATTGGAGGAATGCCGCTTTTGGACATGATGATAGACACTCACCATGGGCTGGATGGGTGATGTTGATGAGCAAGAGGTTGGAAATCCACTTGCAGATTTATGATACCGGGTAGTAAGAGGAAAGACTACATTGGCTACTCTTGAAAGAGTTTGACCATCATGTGACATATCCTTCTCCAAAGGGTATTTTTGTGGAGGAAACTTGGCATGAAACTTACATCATATGGAAAAAATGAGTTTGGGTGTATTGGGGTGATGTGATATTTTTCATATCAACTATCATGTTGTTTCTGCATGATTTATACGATGATGGTGTGGGGAGGCAACTAGATTTGTTGTTGCTTTGGTTGTTACTGAGAAAGTATGGGCTGGTCTTCTCCCATACTTTGCATGATGTTGTAGGAGTAGGAGATGGCACTATTGTGGTGCAAATGGGCCACTCATTAACCTTGGAGGGGGAGGAGGTACTTCCACTTTGGAAGGGATCTCCCACATATAGCAGCATTATGATTGTTGACTTTGGCATGAGGGATGTCAAAGGGAAAGACAACAACATGTGGGGAGCTTCACATTTCAGACCTTCAGAGTTGTCTCTTAGGAGGATTCATCCATATTGAAGGTCTCAACTTTTGGTAGAGTACTCCAAGGATCTTGGTGCTTGCATGATTCTTGATGACCCAGAGGGAGATGATAGATACATGGTGGATGATGGGATAATTTATTCTTATGGCAGAGTCTTCTTGACTAGAGCTTCTGAACTCAAGGAGAAGTTGTTACATGTAGCACATGTGGGTTGTCTTTCCATGCACTTTGATGGATATCATTCCTTGATGGAGGATTTCACTTGGGAGGGCATCCAGCAGGATGTATATCAACATATGGAGAGATGCATAGCCCAGATGATGATGGAGAGGTTGTCACAACCACTTCCCTACTCATTGAGAGTGAGGGAGAAATTTCAGTTGAGCCATTTCAGCTCAATGACCACAGTACATGATGGAGGATGTACATTTATGCATTATGACTTGTACTCCTTTACTTTTTATGAGCATCATATTGTACCAAGGAGGATCTTTCCTTCTTGTATATTGTATTGTGATGTACTTGATGCCATTTGTAGCATTGATGTTGGCCATTCTCTGGGTGGTTTTTGGGGGATGCCACATGATTATTGGTGTGCACCATTGACACCAAACTTTACTCCTATGATCTCATATTGTAGGATGATTGTGGCAGCAAAAGAGTGGATGAAAAGACACTTGTTACACTTTTTTTTGAGGCAGGCAGGGGATGCACTACGCTAGTTCCACATGTGGGACTATGATCCACTTTCTGATTGTCATAGGGAAACTTTTTTTTTATTTGTTTTTCTTCCATGTATTGATGATGTTCTTGGTCATATGGGAATATTTGTTGGGAGGATGGCACAAGAGTTGGAGGTGCCCATTGGGAGTGTGATTATATATACTTCATATGTTGTATGTTTCAGGAGAAATAATGGGAAAACCATGATGGCCACACTACACCTCTTGTCTTCATGTGGGAGGAGCCATTTGGAGAACTTGAGTTCTAGGGAGAGGCACTTCATGGATGTTTTGATTTGTGGGGTAACTTGGGTCATTCTTGGATACCATAATATTTCAGCCCAAGATCCACAATATCCCTATACATATCATAAGTGGAGAGAGAAATAGCATGGGATGGACATTTTTATCCCACATATTCAGCTATGTAGCCCACCTTCTTCGCAGGAGCCTAAGGTGGAGGATATGTTTCAGGAGTTACCATGTTGGAGGGTGACTCACTTTTTATGGATGATATCTTGGGGATGGAAGCTTTACATTGTAGAAATTAGCTGAATAAATCACTTATTCAATGGAGATTAACCCGATTACACATCAATTTCGAATTTCATGCATAACACATAATCTCATCTACAATTAATTGTCACATGCGGAAATAATAGAAGCGATAGCACATCAAATCATCACACACATTAACACAGTATGTATGGGGAAAGCTTATAGCTGAAAACCCCCAACTATAGTATATTATAAATGGAGAGAACATGCAGAAAATACATAGTACAAACTCCTCACAAGTACTCAGTACTATCTCCCAAAGCTACACAAAAACTAGCTTGGTTTTGAACAAGTCACAGGTTCAAAACACACCCACTACTTCTCTACCTCTATTGCGCAATCAAGGCTGGTCTAAATAGAGATCCAGGTTCGAATCTCACTGGCTTCAACTGCGCAATTGTCATTGGTAATTTTCTCCAAGTGTGGTGCAAATCTCATGCACAACTGATCCTCCAACTGATAGCTATACTCACCCTTTCATCTACCTCTTTCACTAGTCTCCACTGAACTGTCCATGCACTGAGTTAAACTGATATGTTCTTTAGTTGAATAATGAGTTAATAATTAGTGAATTAAATAATATTTAATTCACACAACTCATCTCTAGTGTATTAGCCAGTTAAACTAAATACAACTAGTTCAACTAGTTAACCAGAACACCACCTCCATTTACTGTCGCATCAACTCCACCGAACTCTGCCACTTGAGCTCTAACTGAAGTCAACCATGCATTAGCTCACCTAACTCATAGGAAAAGCATAAATCCTTCTGGAAGCTACATTCCCCACCTCCGGGGGTCAAACTGAAGTGCTTCAAGAGAGTAAACTGAAGTTTAGAGTCCAAATATTATTAAGGGTAAATAATATTTGACTTCCCTATTTTAAGGAGAGGTAGTCTAAAAATAGACTTCGACCTATAGGTCCAAAAAATAGATGTCCATCTATTTTTACCAACATGACCAATACTCCAAGAATAACATACTGCAATCCCTGGACCATGCTCCATATGTCTAAAAATAGACATAGTCTAAAAATAGATTTTTCGACAAAAATCGCATGTGTGGTCCCCACCTAGTTTAGGTGATCACTTTCCAACTAGGATCAGGAAAGATGTTTCAGGAGGCCTCCTTCACTGTTTCTTGTTGCCATTTTCAACACTCCCTCTCAACAAGAAAGGACTGTCATTGCATGCGACATGCAACTCCATGCATTCGCCCTGCAACCTCCACAAGCACCATGCAACTCCATGCATCTTCTCTGCAACTCCTCTGAAACTGAATAGGCTCCAAAAAACTCAATAAGTCTTGATGCATCTAGCATATATCATCAAAGTCTTCGAATTCTTCTTGGCCAACTGCACATGTCATCAGGAACCACTGCGCTGTTGAACTCTTGCACCCATGCACTCTTGCACTTGCTGTCAACTCTGATCCGCGCTCCAGTATCCGACACTGTCACTTTGATCTGCCTGCATCACTCCAACTGATCTTGCTACTGCTGCGCTGTGGGCACCTCATAGCCAGGTTCAATCCATGAGATCCACACCATCTCATGAATCTGCCCAGAAATCTCCTCATGGGATTACTCATGCATGTCGCCCCACCTCATACCTGGTGGTATAGCTGCATGCACTCCCTCTGCCCGTCTGGCACGAAATTTCTCTACATGAGTGGTCTCTTCCACTCCATGATCCTCTTGTGGCTGCTCCACATCCCGAGGTTCACTATCACCTGCATGCAAAACCCGCTCCCTCTCAAGCTTCAATTGCATGTCTTTCTCGCCTGCATGCAACACTTGCTCCCTCTCAAGCTTTAGTTGCATGTCTTCCTTCCGCTTCCCAACAGTAGGAAGCTCCGTAGACATCCCATCTACTTCAAGTCTGTAGAGATTCTTTGCTCGAATCCCAACCTTCTTGACTTGTCCCATTGCCTTGTGCCAAAGGAAAACTTTTCCTTCTCTAAAGACAACTTCATACCCTTTATCCTCTAACATTGCGACTGAGATCAGATTCTTTGTTAGACCTGGTACATGCAATACATCTTGTAAAAGAATGAGTTTACCTGAATCCCTTTGAAAGGTTATGGTACCAATGCCGGTCGCATTGTATCGTCCATCGTCGCCCAACTCAACATGCATCTGGAGACCTTTCTCCACCAAGTCACTGAAAATATTTGCATCTCCCGTCATGTGAAAGGAAGCACCACTATCAATATACCACCCCGATCCCAATGCACTAGACAACATGCATGCAATCAATGAGAAGTCCAGCTCAAATTGCGAGGCAAGAGCCTCACCAGCTGCAGATCCAACAGCCTGCTTGTTCTTCTTCTTCTTGGGGCAATTCGTGGCGTAATGTCCATGATCGTGACAGTGAAAACACTTCACTTTGGACATGTCATGCTCTTTACCATCCGCACCGGATTGAGAAGCCTTCTCCTTGCCCTTCCCCTTCCTTGCTTTGGCAGCCAAAGCGCAGTCTTCTTCATCAGATACCTTTGATGAAGATCCATCTCTGGTAGTCCTCCTGATCTCCTCTTGCATGAGATCCGACCACAGTCGCTCCCATCCCGGCAACTTCTCCCGACCATTGACACTATCTTGATATGCATGCCAAGCCTTCGGAAGACCAAGGAGAGCCAGGTCCACCATATCCTCATCTTCGACAGTCACCCCCACACTTCCCAGCTCATCTCTGCACTGAGTGAACTTCGTGAGGTATTTTGTGATGCTATCGCCTTTCTCCATCTTGATGTTCCCGAGTCTATCTTTGAGCGCCAGCTTCCTTTGGTCACTCTTGCTTTGGTATAGATCTGTCAAAGCTTTCCACATCAAATATGGAGAAGCCTTTCCATGTAGGCTGGATACTATATGATCCTTGACGCCCTCCAACAGGATCCTTCGACACTTTGCTTGTTTCTTTCGCCATGCTTCCACAACATCAGCATCATTAGAAGTAGGCTTTGGAATCTCTTTCTCCACGAATTCCAACAACCCATGATCATCTAATACAGCCTCCATGTGGTCCTTCCATGCAACATAATTCGAACTGCCTTCCAAGGCATATTCTAGTCGCAACCCGATGAAAGACATTTTCGTCGCGGCACCAAGAACACAAATCTGCAAATTCGAATTTCACCACCAGCTGATAACTCAATCGCTTCCGATCTACACTTGAGAACAAATTATTTCCAAATCAGAGATTGACTGCATGGGCTTTTACCAGACCTTTCACTTTCCAAAGAAAGATGAATCCGAAGGCTATCTGGCCCGTATGCAGGCTCTGTCCGAGGAAATAAGTTTGCAATCACCGTAATAGATCTCGACAATTAATATTGCTCCGATACCATGTAGAAATTTGCTGAATAAATCACTTATTCAATGGAGATTAACCTGATCACACATCAATTTTGAATTGCATGCATAACACATAATCTCTTCTACAATTAATTGTCACATGCGGAAAGAATAGAAGCGATAGCACATCAAATCATCACACACATTAACACAGTATGTATGGGGAAAGATTATAGCTGAAAACCCCCAACTATAGTATATTATAAATGGAGAGAACATGCAGCAAATACATAGTACAAACTCCTCACAAGTACTCAGTACTATCTCCCAAAGCTACACAAAAACTAGCTTGGTTTTGAACAAGTCACAGGTTCAAAACACACCCACTACTTCTCTACCTCTATTGCGCAATCAAGGCTGGTCTAAATAGAGATCCAAGTTCGAATCTCACTGGCTCCAACTGCGCAATTGTCATTGGTAATTTCCTCCAAGTGTGGTGCAAATCTCATGCACAACTAATGTCGCAACTGATAGCTAACTCAACCCTTTCATCTACCTCTTTCACTTGTCGCCGCTGAACTGTCCATGCACTGAGTTAAACTGATGTGTTCTTTAGTTGAATAATGAGTTAATAATTTGTGAATTAAATAATATTTAATTCACACAACTCATCTCTAGTGTATTAGCTAGTTAAACTAAATACAACTAGTTCAACTAGTTAACCAGAACACCACCTCCATTAACTGTCGCATCAACTCCACCGAACTCCGCCACTTGAGCTCTAACTGAAGTCAACCATGCATTAGCTCACCTAACTCATAGGAAAAGCGTAAATCCTTCTGGCAGCTACATGCCCCACCTATGAGGGTCAAACTGAAGTGCTCCAAGAGAGTAAACTGAAGTTTAGAGTCCAAATATTATTAAGGGTAAATAATATTTGACTTCCCTATTTTAAGGAGAGGCAGTCTAAAAATAGACTTCGACCTATAGGTCCAAAAAATAGAGTCCCATCTATTTTTACCAACATGACCAATGCTCCAAGAATCTCATACTGCAATCCCCTGACCATGCTCCATATGTCTAAAAGAGATATATCTTGAAAATGATTTTTTCGACAAATCACATGTGTGGTCCCCACCTAGTTTAGGTGATCACTTTCCAACTAGATCGTGAAAGATGTTTCAGGAGGCCTCCTTCACTGCTTGTTGCCATTTTCAACATGGATACCATAATATTTCAGCCCAAGATCCACAATATCCCTATACATATCATAAGTGGAGAGAGAAATAGCATGGGATGGACATTTTTATCCCACATATTCAGCTATGTAGCCCACCTTCTTCGCAGGAGCCTAAGGTGGAGGATATGTTTCAGGAGTTACCATGTTGGAGGGTGACTCACTTTTTATGGATGATATCTTGGGGATGGAAGCTTTACATGGGGATAATGATTCCCAATAAATTTCTGATTCCATGCCTCAATATGGCCTCTAGACCACATATAGTTGTTTTGATGGATATCCCACTTTTTAATGATGAGAGCCATTTGGATTTTTCACCAAAGGCATGCTTTTACACATGGGACGAACAACTTGAGAACACATTGATGAGAAAGAATCTTATTATTTGGAGGAGCTTATCTTTTGAGGATGCTACAGGAGGAAGAGGAGAGGCTCTTTAGTTCTATCCTCGCAGTTTCTTGAGGACAAGCAACATTTGGGAGGGGAGGACTGTAATATTCCTAAGTTAGCATGCAGCTAATTGGAATATTAATTTTGCTCCAAACACATAGTTATATGGATAAATGGGTAGGGAGGCCCATAAATATTTTTAGCAGCAATAAAGTCCATCTTAATGGGGAAAGGGATCATATTCATAGCTGGATAAAACACCTTCATGTGTGAACAAACGCTAAATGCATGTGGACAAAGTCAAGTTTGACCAAGTCAACAAAGCTAGTATGGAGGATGTGGAACATTAATGAATATAACCCAGTGGGAATATGGATCAGTTTACATAGTTAGAATAAAGCCACTTTGAGTGTGGAAGAAGACATCGCATGAAGATCCAGTCAAGGTTGACCAAATCCAACAATGTTGTTATGGATGAGTGGCATTGATGATGGGACAGTGCAGTGTTGGAGGGAGATTCATTGCATGAATATGGAAACCCTAATAAGTGGGACCCAAGGTGAGAAGACTCACATTGTTTATAAGGAAGAGGATGGCAGCCATATGGGGTTAGCTGATGATTATGATTTTTTGATATATGGTATGTTTAGACATATTTCTTTCTCTAGTTGTTTAGCTGAGATAGAGTGTTGTTTAGCATAGGGTGTTACTGATCAGGAATCCCACCTCTTCCATTGAGTAGCTCTTGGAGGAGTCTTGCACCATATTGTCCACTATCTGGCTGAAGGCCAAGCTTCATCTTCCTTTGACAACATAGATCCTGTTGAGGATTTGTCTATTTTAGTAAGTTGCGGCAAGTGGAGACTAGATCTTCAGATATAGGCCATTTTAGTACTCATTTTCAGTGGAGGAGGTTTCTACTCCATTGGGAGGTCAGTATTGAAGGAATTGCACTTCATTTTCATATCTTGGCTACAAGACAACTATATTTTGATCCCTACAGTGAAAAAGAGATCCATATCTACGTAATTTCTAAAGGAGCAGTTCTAGGGTGGTTCAATGCACCATTTGGAGAGCTGATTTTCTGAGTGTTGGGGATCTTCCCTTCACTTTGGAGATATTTTGGAGGAGATCCTTTTATTTTTCATATCAGATCAGATCCACTTTCCAGATCTGTAATTTTCAGTAGATCTGCAGTCTTAGATCTCAGATCTACACTTTGTACATGGTGTTTTGCTGAAAACCCCAAGGGGTTTGATTAGAGGAGCCTGTACAGTGCATGGATCTTATATAGATCTAACTTTTTATGCAAATAGAAGCTCTAGATCTGATGTAAAACTTAATTTTGTTGGAGGAGTAATAAAATAACGTTGTCAGGGTATTTCCAACTTATTTCATGGTTGCAGCCCCTCTTTATGCATGATTTTGAGCAATAATGGCTTGGGAGGCTTATTTAACTAAGATACCATGATTTGTTTTAGATCTCCTTTTGTATTTGTCTGTTATAATGTATAAATAAATGGATCCATGGGCTTCACTTAACTATTGTTGCATAAATTTCTGGAAAATGCATTTTTAGTGCATGTATTGCTGAGTTTTCCCACTTGGGAATATTACATTATATCACTTAACAAACCGCCTGAACTACTTAAGTAATAAAAGAATTATTTTCTTTTTTTAAATATTTTTTTAGGTGGGAGGGGTCAGAAGTTTGTACCTATGCTAAAAAACAATTATCCCTTTTTTTATGGTGCTAGAAATATCTCAACCAAGGGGGGCTCACTGATGTGAAGTCCCAACTAGACCTCACACCGTTTAGAGTAGGAGACCCATCCAGAGTGTCACCTTGGCCACCATAAATCTAAGATTTTCATTGGATTTAATGATGCAATGAACCACATAAGAGAGTATGCACATAACCTTTGAAATCAACAATTAAGTTTACATTGTGAAACACCTATTGCAATGAGTAAAATGAGACCTTCACGAGAGGGAAGTGAGAGTGAGTCTCTATAAGGAAATTAATAGTACTATCCTAAGAGATTCACAGAGAGTGATGAAATATCCGTTATTTATCTAGCTAAATAGTTCACATAGACACAACGATAATTAAAGAAAATACAACACATATTTAACAAGATAAATACCAAATCCAATGAAGTATTTCAATTTCTTTAGTACATATGAACATAACATATACCAAAAACATCCAAAGTATAGTCTTAAGATATTCATTATACATTCTGAAAATGTGTCGACTCAACGAGATTTTGATTATTAGGTGAAATATTAAAGTACATGGTTACAATGGCGAGCCACTAGCTCCAATAGTGGAACTTTGAGTCACATCTTACTTCTCCAAAGAATGATCTTCTCTCCTATGCCAATATATAGAAGCCAAGGCTAGCTCTCCAAAATCCATTTTCTTAAGTTATGAGGGTGTATTTATAACTAATGAGGTGACTCTCCACCTACCATGTGACTCTTGATCTCTCTCATGACTCTTGAGATTCTACTATGAATTTTCAAATTCTTACATGACCTTTGAGCTTCTAGATGACTCATTTGTCCACATGTAATTTTAAATATTCCACATATGACACCTGGACTTCCACACGTTACATTTTTTCATTTTTGAAAATATCGAATTACAATCCATGTCAAGTGGTGAGACTCATTGACAGATATGAAAATGTGATGACACTTGTACAAGCCATGACTTGGAAAAAGATGACTTGGATCTTCATGATGATGTGGTAGTGCCAATATTTTCTTATTGTTGCTTCCTTGATATCTTCATGATTGGTCTCTCATGTGATTCATATTCATCCTCCAAGGGGCCGATTGATATGGAGTCTTCATGTGATCTCGATATTTGATCTTTTTTTGTAAGCTAGTGTCCCTTCATCTTATTGCTTGATGACCTCATCATGGTTCCAACTTTACAAGTGTTTTCTAGAATAGTATCCTTATCCTCCTTTATGAGAATAATATTGTCATCATAAGATATAATACCTGTAGATGAAATTCACTCATGACAATATGAGATCAGTCTAGAAATATCCTAGTCTATCTTGCTTCATGAAAACCACTAGTTGAGCTGGAAATGGGTGTTGGATAGGGAGGAAAGCTTAGGGATTGTGCAATGCGCAGTTCCAAATTCTAGGTGTGAGGTATTTATGCTTGTTACTACACAATTTTTAGCACTGGAGGCTCGGGAGACAAGACTACACATTTTAGAAGAGAGAGAGGGGAAAAGGATTGTGAAATTTAGAAAGTTAGGGGGACAAATTGTTGTTTGCAACTATGCAATGTGCAGAAGGAGACTGGATGGGAGGAAAGATTGCACAGTTCTAGAGGTTAGCAGGAATTTATTAAGCACGATGACTGCATAATGCGTAGTCCTTAGAGGCAGTAACTATGCATTTCTTAGTTTTATGAGACATGGATGCATGCTTGAGGCTT
Source organism: Pinus albicaulis (assembly GCA_034641835.2). NCBI lineage: Eukaryota > Viridiplantae > Streptophyta > Pinopsida > Pinales > Pinaceae > Pinus > Pinus albicaulis. The sequence goes on along the minus strand of CM076575.1, from coordinate 1,344,614,410 downwards.
GCTACTACACAATATGTAGTTCAAAGGGGAGGAGTGAACTCAAGTTGGTCAGGCATGAAACTTTCCAGAATTTAACTAAGTGTGGGATTAGTGACGAAGATATGAAACCAAGGTTGGAATAGAACATGATCACATACTCAATAAAATAAATGACACAACATTAAACACTCAACACCTATAATTAGCATGATCCCCTTAATGTGAAAACAAAGCAACATTCTCCTCCAAGTGTGACACTTAAGATATACTTTGCAATGACAATGACGACACTAGTACGATAATGCATAAAAAATTGGGAATGAGTCTAAGACATTTCTACATGATATATAGGACCAATTGGTACCAAATTTGATTCTTGAAATGAAATATAACTTATATTTTACAATGTGTGACACTTCCCACACTAAAAGACGACACTTGCGAAAGTAAGAAAAAATTGTGAATGACACGTGCAAATGTGAAAATTTCTGAGCACAGAAATCCTACTACTAAATATTCATTTACTTCTCCTACTTGTTTTATTATACAAAAGTTATTTAATTGAAAATATTTAGAAAAAAATCGAGGTAAACACAACTAATATCTTACACAAAGATAGAACATTTATTGAACATCATGCACATATGACAAAGGACGCATATTTTTTGGATAAATGTCCCTGGAAAAACCCAATGTGGGAAAACCAGTGCAGCAGATATGAGGGTTTATTATTATTAAGAAGTAGTATTCTGAGTACATCTAGGGTGCCATAATCTGGCTCTCCCAATAGAGAGTCCTCAGCTATAGAGAAAAATGTGAGTTTTACCTCACTCCCGCAAGTCTCGGCTGATCCGGATGAGTCACTGGTGAAACCCAGCTAGCTCTATGTAGTCTCTATGTTGCCACTACGTAAGGATGTGTGGCCCTGGCTGAGGGACTGTGCCACCCTTTCTCTGTGCTAATCATCTTCTCCCAGAGTCTGGTCTTAGCCCTGCCAACTTATAAATCCCAGTCCCCAATGAATTTTAGACCTTTTATTGGAGGCTCTCCACTGCCCCTGCCTAAGCCCTACGTGGGCCTATGCCACCCTCTATAGGGTATGTGTCACACCCTCTGATGGTTGTGTTGCCTCCACTGTATCTTTGTTGTCCTTGCTCTGCATTGTACTCTTGGTCCTTCAACCAATCACTACATCCACCCCTCACTGCTTCTCTGAATCACTCAGATCTGATCTTCGACTGAGCACTACTCCATCCGAAGAATTCTATCTCTTATATTTTGTGTGTGTTCTCCAACTCACCCCAATCCATTCCTTTATACTTTTCTCATTGAAAAATCAACAGTCGTGATCTAATCTCTAATCAACGACTAATATTAAAATAACCTCGATCCACGTCACTTAGAATTTTCTCATCACATGTGTAAAATAATTCACTTTAATTTTTCCCTTTCCCTAAGTTAGACTTAGGGTCTCGATTAAAATTTTTAATTATTTGAATATATTTTACACCATATGGAATTTCTCCAAATTCTTTTTGGGTCTTGGAGATCTCATGTGTTTTAGCCCCTCCACAATTTTTCGGAGCTAGAGCACATTCGATGCTACCCAAAAATCTTAACACTCCATGTTAGCGAAGAGTGTGATTTAGTAATACTTCACCACTAAAGAATCACCCTAATATCTGGCATCATTCTCTGTGTTAATGCTTGACCTGCTTCCCTCCATACACTGGGTTGTTTCTCTCTATACTTCTACCCATGTCACTGCCACATATGTACTGCAACTCCCTCTCAAATTGTTGAATCATGTTGCCTATAGCACTGCCACTGTTAACTATTGCACTTCAACTCACTTAATGAGAATTAATAAATTCAAGGACCATCACCCAATCACTGACAAACAAGTCAGTCGGGTTGAATCTCATCACTAAAGCACCCTTTGTTGTTGCACTGCAATGTCTCTCTAACGCTCTGCGATGTCTGTTGCACTACACTACCTCTGCGCTACTGAAATCCCATTATCCTATGTTATGTTACTTCCATGATATTGTTTCCTCTCCTCTACGCTACTCCAGACTTCAACATCCTAGCTCTGCCTCTACTTCTCCATGATATTTTTCACCCGCTGACTCCAGTCATCATGCTACAATAGTAGGGCTCACGTAGATTGTATGTGATCCAAGAGTTTGGGCACCTTAAGGATCCCACCACCATCATCTGTAGCTACTCTAAATATCTATATCACCCCACCTCTTCTCTTGAGGCACGTGAGCACTCATGGCCACATCATCCACACTACCATTGTCCCCTTTCATCGTTTCTGCCTTGGAATCTAAATCTTCCTTGTCCTTCCGCTTAGAATAAGTGTTGGAGAAGTGTCCAAGTTCACCACACCTGATGCATAAAACCTTGGATAGTTCCTTCTTCTTCTTCTCTTTCTTTCGTTGTCCCTTTGATGCTAGGGTTGCATCTTCCTCCTGCTCCTTCTTCAACTTGACACCTCTACTGCTGAATTCCCTCTTGGTCACCCTCCAGATCTCCTCCTGTCGAAGGATAGCCCACATGTCACCCCTATTTTTGATTTGTGCTCTGCCCAAGATGCTTTGGAAAAATTTTCCCACTCATCGGTGACTGCATTCAGGGAAGTCCTCACCATGATCCCATCATCTGGAGTTTCCCCCATGGAAATCAACTGATCTCGAATAGTCTACAATCTAAAGAGGAAGGGATTAATATCCTCTCCCTTTTGCATCTAGAACATCTGCATCTAGTTCTCTAGAATCATCTTCTGTTGGATGGATATTCCTTGATACAACGTGGTCAAAGCTTTCCACACCTCATTTTTCGTCTTCTTCTCGACAATGTGCGAGACCATGTGATCCTTCACTCCATCCATAATCAAGAACTTAGCCCACACCTAGTTTTTCGTTGAACTTATTCAGAGAATCCACATTAGTCGACACAACTATGAAATTTTTCGCGTAGTCTCTGATGTCGTACTCCTCCAGGACTGTTAGTACTCTGGCTTTCCAGATCGAAAATTTGGATACACCATCCAACCTATCCTAATCTCTTCATCCATATGGGGCCATCTCTATTCAAAATAGTTGAAATGGATCCTCTTCTCCCTTATACTATTGTTGCACTAAAAAAAATATCAGATCTGGGTTTCTTGGTGATAGAAACCCTCTAGAGAAGTTGTTCCCTTTGAAAACTGATCTCCCTCCCAAAAATCCTCCGCTAATTCTACTGAATCAACCCTCTACAATCACCCTCCTGATTGAATCTCAGACTTCTTGGAAAAAGTCTCTCGAGGGATTGTTTCTCCTCACTTTGTCACCTTTTCTAGGCATTTTTCTGCACCAACAGAACCGATGCCTAACCAACTCTCTTGAAGATCAGAAGCTACACTTCTAGCCACATAAATAAGAACAACATCAATCCCTCTTGGACTGCATCACCCTCATGGTGTTGCATCAACTTCTACATGAGCAGACTGGCTCTGCATCACTCTCTTGGTGCTGCGTCAGCTTCTACGTGAGAAGACTGGCTCTGCATCACCTTTCTGGAGATGCATCAACCTTTGCGTGAGCATATTGACTCTGTGTCATCCTTGTAGGGTATATGTTGTCCCGTTGGTGCTACGCTGCCTTCTTCTGGATCTGTGTTGCTTCAGGTACCCTTCCTGCAACAAAAATCTTCATCCCCTTGGTGATGGCTTCAAGTTGATCTGCAATGCTCTGATACCATGTGAATTTTTCTTAGTACAAAAACCCTACTGCTAAATATTTATTTACTTCTCCTACTTTTTTTATTATACACAAGTTATTTAACTAAAAATATTTAGAAAAACATCGAAGTAAACACAACTATCAGCCTACACAAATACAGATCATTTATTGAACATCATGCACATATGACAAAGGACACACAGTTTTTTCGGACAAATGTCCCCAGAAAAAACCAATGTGGGAAAACTGGTGCAGTAGATCTGAGGGTTTATTATTATTAAGAAGCAATATTCTAATTACATCTCCAGTGCCATAATCGAGCTCCCCCAATAGAGAAACCTTGGCTATAGAGAAAAATGTAAATTTTACCTCACTCCCACAAGTCCCGACTGATCTCGATGAGTCATTGGTGAAACCATAGCTAGCTCTGCGCAGTCTCTATGTTGCCACTATGTAAGTTTGTGTGGCCCAGGCTGAGTGACTATGTCACCCTTGCTCTGTGCTGATTATCTTCTCCTGGAGTCTAGTTTTAGCCTTGTCAGCTTAGAAACCCCAATCCCTAATGAATTTCAGACTTTTCCTTGGAGGCTCTGTGTTTCCCCTGCGTGAGCCCTGGGTGGGCTTGTGTCACCCTCTCTAGGGTCTACGTCACAACCTATGATGGTTGCGTTGCTTCCATTGCATCTCTGATGCCCTTTCTTTGCATTGTATTCTTGGTCCTTTGACCAATCACTACATCTCCCCCTCACTGCTTCTCTAAATCACTCAGATTTTATCTTCATCTGAGCACTGCTCCATCAGAAGAATTTGATCTCTTAGATTACATGTGTGTTCTCCAACTGACCCTAAGCCCTTACTTTATACTTTTCTCATTGAAAAATAAACGGTTGTGATATAATCTCTAATCAATGACTAATATTAAAATAAGCTTGATCCACTTCACTTAGAATGTTCTCATCACATGTGTAAATTAATTCACTTTACTGCTCTGTCAGAAGAATTCGATCTCTTAGATTCCATGTGTGTTCTCCAACTGACCCTAAGCCCTTCCTTTATAATTTTCTCATTGAAAAATAAAAGGTTGTGATATAATCTCTAATCAATGACTAATATTTAAATAAGCTTGATCCACTTCGCTTAGAATGTTCTCATCACATGTGTAAATTAATTCACTTTAATCTTTCAATTTCACTAAGTTAGACTTAGGGTCCCCATTAAAAAAAATTAATAATTTGAATATCTTTTACACCAGATGGAATTTATCCAAACACTTTCTGGGTCTTGCAGATCTCATGTGTTCTAGCCCCTCCACAAGGTTTCAAAACTAGAGCACATCCGATGCTACCCCAAAATATCAACAAAAAAGGCTTAAATAAAGTGAAAGAAACACATACCAGAGTGAATATAACATGAAAATGAGACTTATTAAAGTAAATGCAAGAAAAAATGATATTTTCAAACATGAAATTGACACTTGCAAAAACAAAGGTGAGCCAAAGAAACAATTGAGAAAACTCATTGAAATTGAAGTACAATTTCAATCAAAGTGAGGAAGACTGTCAATGGAGAGTGTACACTAACTATATAAATGTGTTGCATAGTACATTGTTCATATGGATTTCACAGTCATTGTCACTATTTTCACAATGCATAATGCTTATTTAAGCTTGCGTAGAAATACGTGTGCTTGTGAATTCATCAAAGATAGAGCATGTGTGAGAAAGTGAATTTGACACTTAGAAGAAGCCTTAATTTTTTTTAAACATTAGATGACCACGAAGTGACCATGGAATGACATATCACAAGATCCTCAGTAGGCTCCAAAATTCAAGTGTAGGCAAAATTTTGGAGGGTGTTTGTCATAGTGACAAAACATGGCAGCACACTGGTAGAACTCCAGTTTCTTTGTCTAGGTTTCACCTTTAAGTGAAATGTATCAATATTTTAGGAATTAATGATTAATAGCATGGATTACCTTGACTTATCCATTTTTCCTAGTTATGGATATAGTCTCCTCTATTCCTTTTCTCAGGTAAACACATTTACAAAGCTTGCGAAATCACAATTGTTTCGATCCAAGAGAGTTTAATATAGTAATGTGAGTTAAAGATAATTAGAGTATGATTTTTCATCTTTTTTGTTGCTAAGTAGCCAGCATGCCTGAAAAGTACCCTGATAGAGTCACTACAAGAGAAAAAGCATCGCTTTGCTGCCAACAAGCTTGAATAGTACCCCAAAAATGTTACTTGCTTCACCTGTGTTCACATGAATCCTTTCTCTTCTTTCACCCTTTATTTATTTTATTTATACAACCATGCTTAGGAACTTATTATTTCATTAGGTTGGAAGAGGGATCCCGACTTATTGAGAATAGGATATGGTTTTCCTTCAGATACGTGTATATATACCTCTGATATTGGTTTGTTCGCTATTGATTTTTCCCTTTCCCTTCTCTACTGAATTGTATCATTAAGAAAAACACCATTCAATGGACGAGGATGTTAAAATATATGCGGGAATCATGGTTCAACTTACAAATTTCCATTCGAATGGATCATATTTTACATTCATACATCATTGAATTTAAATATATGTAAACCCAAAACAAAGAAGAGGATGACAAATTATCCAAGCATTGTGCATCATCACAATTTACATTTTCAAGTTTCGCCACATTGACTTTAATTTGATCCAAAAGGAACACTTTCACGCATAGTATTATTAAAAAAAACATGAAATAAAATAGATAAAAAAAATAGAAAAAAAATCAAAATAACAAAGCAAATGGAGGTTGAAAATGAAAGAAAAATGCGAGAAAAAAGTAATAAAACAAAGGAAATATTAACGGATAGCAAGTGCAAGATGAGTGCGAGAAAGGGAAACTAGAATGTAACTAGAACTACTCTTAACCTAAACAATTAGAAGGTAAGGGTCAAGTGTAATGAAATTTCCAATGTAACCAGTGTAATTTCTCCCGACCTGCAATCACAAAGATACGAGCAATTAAAATCGATATAAAGCAATGTGCAATAGAAAATATAGGCGCTTGAATAACTTTCTCAAAAAATTGAAGGTCTTGCTTGATAGAAAAAAAATATGTCATGGAAACTATCTCTAACCAAATTACAACCTTACCTTTTCGATAAAAACCATAATCAAACAAACCTCGAAAGCTTATTGTGAATGCACCTTGATATTTGTTATCCTTCTTAGAAAGCATCAAGAAAGATCAGGGCTTGTTAATAGAAAAGGGGATTTCTAAGTAAGATGCTTCCAATTGATCATAGATTGGATCTTGAAATTCAAAACAATCCTCATGAAAACCCTGAAATCCTTGAAAGGATGGATTTTCAATTAAAGGCATGGGTTTAAGATTAGAATATTTTAAGGAAAAATAAATTTTATCATGTTCGAAAGGTGTTTCAAGATAGTGAGCACATGACATAACCATCAGGGATGGTTGAAGTTCCTCAATTGATTTACAAGTATTGAAATTATGATATGGTAAAGAGACCAAAGGATATAAAAAAAAATTTCATCTAATATGTTGGTGGGAAAATTATAAGTTGAATGATAGTAATTAGGACCAAAATCATGATCAGATAGATTGTTTAAAGCATAAGATTCTTGGCTGATAAACATCAAAGGTAGATCAGTTTGAATATCTTTAAAAATTCTTGAAAAATATAATAATATTCCTCATATGTTGAATGTGACAATCCATTTCCTTGAAATGTATTACAAACTGAATCAACACTACAATAATTGAAAGAATTGAAAAGGAATGCTAGTGTAACAAACACATAAAATTAGTCAAGATACAATCAATGAAAAACAAGAACTTGATTCATCAAATAATTCAAGCATTCAATGACACTCAAGAGGACATCTGGTGCCATGAAGAAATTTATTAGAATTATAACATTCACAAGAAAAAATAGAAGTTGTTTATTTTTAAAATAATCTGATAGGTATGCATCTTTCGGCCAATGATAATCTTTAAAATGATCAAATTCACAAATCTGTGTTTCCATGAGAGACATTAATTCCAAATTCGAGTTTGATACAAGATATTTGCGTGAAGATGAACCAGCTAAAACTGAATATTGAAAGTTACCAAATCTATATCCAAAATGCCACAAGTATTTCAAGAAGGAATTTTCATTCAGTTTTATCATGCAAAAGAAATAATTTTGCAAGAAAATACATATCTTACTTAGTTCGGGGATCATACTAAGATTGTGAGAACCTGACATAAAACAATAAGCTTGAATCTACTCTACTCATTTGCGGAAAGTAATCCACAATGGAGAAGAAATATAAAAAACATGCAACATGAATCAATTAACACACATAACACGAGGATATATCTAGGGGAAATCCACTTCTCAAAATCCCTTCCTACATGTTTGCATTAATCATAAAATAGAGAAGAAATACAATGTTTGTTCAAAATTGAACAATCTATGCACAAGTATAATCCATCTCATTGCCTCATAATATGACTCTAGCAAATACTTAGCCAATTTTCCTACCTGCCAAGCCCCTATTTACTTGTTTTTTCCTTGGGAATTATCCCCCTATTAATTAGGAAATTTCCCATCCAAAACTGTGAAATCCCTATAGGTCCTTCTTTGACTGCATGCACCACCTGTACAACTTGGATAATTATACAACTAATAGTACATTTCCCTTGAACTCCAATATCAACTAAGTACCTCGTATATCCTACATGAATTTTAATTATGGTTGATTTATTAGTTAACTATTTGATCACTGAGTACACACCCCACTACTTGACCTCCCACTAGTTCCTCCAATAGTTGGAACTAGTTTAACTGGCTTTAACTTAGTTTAACTGAATTAAATAATTACAACTCAAAATATACTAAACCTAGGCTCATAAAAAGTAGGAGACACTATACATGCCCCAAGTTAGGCCCTCAAATCGTATTAGCTGAACCAACTAAGTCAAATTAACTTAGTTAACACATTCTTGGTGTCTTATGATGTGGAATTACAATTTTCTCCTAATTTAATTCAAGGGAAAATTAAATCAAGATTTGTGTTGCCATTTTTTCAACACTCACTCTCAATAAGAAATGGATTATCAGATACCCCAATACTTCCTCTCTGGAATTCAAATTTTCCTCTTGATAAATACTTTTTCAAAATATCTACATCTTTTTCTTCTGCAGGAATGTATTCCAATAACATAATCTGCCTCTACATACAATCTCATAAATGGTGATACCAGATGTCAATATGCTTAGATCGATCGTGAAAAAATGGATTTTTAGAGAGATTTATACAACTCTTATTGTCATATTAAATCACAATAGGATCCATCATTTGACTAAATAGCCCAACAAGAATATTCCTCATTGAGATAGCTTCACAAGTTTCTTGACTAGTAGCCATGTACTCTACTTCTGCAGAACTGAGTGCAACTGATCTTTTCTTTTTGTTGTACCAAGATACTTTTACTGACCCAATACTGAAGACTCCTCCTAAAGTGCTCTTTCAATATTATGGACTACCCTCCCAATCTGCATCTGAGAATCCTTAAAGCTTCACTCCCTTTGTTTGCATGTACCAAATACCATACTGAGTAGTGCCTCTGAGGTATCTCAGCACATGTTTGGTTGCCTTCCAATATAGTTTGGTTGGATTAACCATTTCTTGACTAATTTGGTTAACTGCATAACACATGTATGGTCGTGTGTTCACTAAATACATGAGTGAACCCACAGGTTGTCTGTAAATAGTAGCCTCTACCTCCTCACCTGAAGTGACATCCTCTTTCCTCCAACTTCCTGCTAGAGGAGTTTCCATGGGTTTGCTACTCTCCAAGCGAAACTTCTTCAGTATCTCGTTGGCATACTTGCTTTGAGAGAGAAATATTTCCCCGTCTCCTTTTCATACTTCTAAACTGAGGAAATAATGCATGATTCACATGTCCTTCATCTCGAATTCTCTTGCAAGATCCTCTTTGAAATATTTTATCAACTTCTCATCACTGGTTAGAATCAAATCATTAAAATATAATACTATAATAAAAAATTTACCATCAATGACAATATGGTAAGTATTTGCATCTGTTTCACTTTTGGTGAAGCCCAACTTGGTGAAATAGTTGTCGATTGTGGTGTACCAAGCATGGGGTACTTGCTTCAATCCATACAATGCTCACTTGAGTATGTACACATGTGACTCTCTATCGAGAGTCTCAAATCCTTTCAGTTGTTCAATGTACATCTCCTCCTCAATCACTCCATTAAGGAGTATTTTACTCACTTATAACGCTACAAGTGCTATAATTGATCTGATAGAAGAGTACCTTGATACTGGAGAAAAGGTCTCCTTGTAATCAATTCCCTCCACTTGAGATAACCCCTTGGCCACAAATATGGCCTTGTTTTTATCTACGCTTTTGTATGATTCTTGCTTCACCCTGTAGATCCACCTCAAACCTACCACTGACTTCTTCTCTGGTCTTGGGACCACTTCCCAAAAATGTTTCTGACTATGTGTTATAGGTCAATTTGGGCACCATTCCCAATGACACAGTTCTTCTACATCATCCCTACATTGTTCTTAAACACCATGTTAAGCACACACATGGTGTATGAGGAGAATGAACATACACATAAGCGACTCAACACACAATGAAAGATAAGCGTGAGGCTTTCTTATTTTCCATTATACAAAGATGTGCATTTATAGTACAATGGTGTGACTCTTGGTTTCACATTCCAAGGTCACTTGGACTCCATTGTGACTTTTCGCATTCCACACCTACCCATGTAGGATTAGGTGTTCAACATCCCCCCTTAATCCGAAGGGGTATGTGTGAGTCCAAGAAAAGAGTTGTAATACAAATATGCAAAGTATACATGGCAGCACTTGGGCTGAATCAACTCTCTGAAATGTTGGAAAAAAGAGGTGGTTTTAAACACACACACATGGGCTTGAGAAGTGCGGAGTTGAGCTACTTTGCATACGCATGTACATACGCTCTAATGCAAGGGCTTGAATGTGAATCATCTAGACCTTTGTCTTCTTTCTTCTGATGAGAGTCCTTCACAATGTTCTGAACAGAAACAGGTTCAGAATGGTGACTCTTTTGCTGAAGTTCTTCTTGCTGAAGCTGAGATTCCAACTACAAAAACTCAATCTTTTCTTGTGCATCTTGCAAACAACTGTGAATTTTACAAAGAGCATCCTTGCTCATTTTTATCACATCATCAACATTTGAATGAATGAGGTTACTCAACAACATTAATGCCTCATTGATTTTAGCCATTTTCAACAACTTAGGCTCAAAAATGAAAGGGTGTCGGCTTCAACCGAAAATGCACCCATTTACAATGTGATGCAATAACAAATACAAATGACTCAAGAGAACTTCCAACTATGGAAATCTCAAAGTACAAAATGTGCTCCTCGAATGATGGAGGGCAATCAACAATCTTACATCAACAACTCAAATACTGATTGCAACTATGAAGAAGCTACAAATTCCACTCAAAATACAATGTCAGCTCAATACATATCTCTGAAAAATATTTGTAAATGTGTAGCTAAAAACACTTGTGCAAGAATATTTCTATGGCAGCTGAATTTTCTTCTTCAAATAGTTGTTTTCAATGATGGCAAACTTGTCTTCAAATGTGAAATTCTTCAAAAAATCACCCTTCAAATCAATGCCACAAATCACAAAATCCAAATCTGCAATGTATTCAATCTATTTGCTCCTCATATGCCACTTTCTTCATTATTTCTGTTGTTCATACTCTCTCTTCTTCCTCTCTTTCTACTCTTTCTCTCTCTCTGTTGTTTTTTTTTTTTTAATTAATTAAAAATTAATTAAAAAATAAATTAATTGGGATTAAATAAAAATGGAAAGAATTTTAAAAGGGAAGAAAAATTTTAATGGGGGATTTTTATTAGAGGGAGGAGAATTATTAAAATTATAAAAAAATGAATTTTATTTGGAGAGGGGGGGGGTAACTATATGGTGGGGGGGGGGGGGGTTTAAAAAAAAAATTAAAAATGAAATAGGTGAAAGTCATAAAGGGGAACGAATTTAAAATGAATGGGCGGGAATTTAAAATTAAGAGTGCATTTAAAATATTGGGTGGTATTGGAGCTGTTGTATTGAATGTTAATAAAAAAAATGGGAGGCGGGTTGTAAAAACCGAGGGCGGAAATTTTGAATGGAGAGAAGTTGAATAGTCGTTGTGGGCATTTGAGAGAGCGGAGTAATGGCATAGGCGAGTTAGTGTGCAAGCGTTATGGAAAGGGCGTATGGTAAGCCCGAGGGTCGAGCTGTAAGGCGTTGCAATGCGGCAGTGAGGGATTATAGCAGGTGAGGAAGAAAAGTTTTGTAATGGATAGCGGCTGCGTGTAGCTCGAGGGGGCAAGGGTGTGTGAAGGTGGCGTAGGGAGTGCAGATATGCCGTGGAGCGATAAGGTATGGGGTGCTGTAAGGAGCGAAGGCCGAATGCCAAAGAGCAAGGGTCGATTGGATGTTTGTAGAGGGCGTGAGATGTAAAGGGTTTGGTGTGTAGGGGAGCGTCGGGTAGAGAGAGGAAGGAGCGCTGGTGAAATAAACAAAGGGTCGGTTTATTACAGTGAAGGGGAGGGCCGAAAGGCCTTTGGAAATGGGGAGGCGCGTAGATCAGAATTTAAAATGGTCTATGTAGCTTAGTGAGGCCGTGAGAGAGGCGTAGGGAAGATGTTGAGAGGTCGATTCAAAGATGAAGCCCGCGTGGTGAGCTGGAGTGTGTGAGCTCGAGCGATAGGGAGTAGGTTGAATAGGGTAATGTATAGCGTATAGAGATTGTGGGGGCATTGTATGAAGATTTCAAAGGGAGCGGATAGTTGCAGGGGGAGCGATGTGAGCGTGTGGGAGTGGGAGTGTGGGAGTGGGAGAGTTGCAGGGACTTATTATTATTATTATTATTATTATTATTTTTAATTAAAACAGCAGAGAAGAACAGAAAATCTACATTTTCTTCCAGCAGCAGAATTTTCTTAGATATACAGCAGAATAATTTGCAGGAACTTGTAAATTTGCAAAAATGATTTTTCCAGCAGCAGAGAAATGCAGAATTTTCACGAAATTTTCAGCAGAAAACTTAGAAATCTTTCAGTAGCCCAGCAACAGGAAAATGCAGAATTGCAGAAACTCAGAAATCTTTTTAGGAAAAACCCAGAATTTTCTAGAAACTCATTTTAAACACTTTTCCAGCAGCTCCAAAATGGTGCAGAATTTAAAATGCAGAGATTGCAGAAAAAATGAGCAGTGAGAAAACCTTCAGATGCACAAAGCTGCGTCTCCAAACCAATTTCTGAATGCTGGGATTTTGAATGCTGCTCCTCTTCAAAACCAATTCTGAATGCGGCAAAATGTCAAAATCACTGCTGCAAAAACTCTCTAAATGCTGCAAAAATGCAGATATGCACAGGCCATAAACACAAATGGCTCACTCAATTTGGAGCAGGGCCAGCAATCGCCCGCTCTGATACCATGTTAAACACCATGTTAAAGCACACACATGGTGTATGAGGAGAATAAACACACACACACAAGAGACTCAACACAATGAAGGATAAGCGTGAGGCTTTATTATTTTCCATTATACAAAGATGTACATTTATAGTACAATGGTGTGACTCTTGGTTTCATATTCCAAGGTCACTTGGACTCCATTGTGACTTTTAGCATTCCACACCTACCCATGGAGGATTAGGTGATTTCAACAATATGAATAGGGTCTATCATCCCCTATCATTTCAGTTGCTACATGCCCTAAGACAAAGAACAAGAACAAATCATCCATGACTTCATGAATGCAGTCTCTCAAGGGGCTAAGTGCATTGCATATGCAGGTACCTCCATTCAAGGGTACTCTGCAAAGCACTTCCCGACACTCAAGGGTGCGTTGGTCAATTGGGAGTGAAATTATCATTGTTTCGGAATCTCCACTTGGCCAGTGCCTTCTAGAAGAGTGCATATGTGTCAAACTTCGAATCCATGTGTCTGTTTGACATCTCTAAGCTTGGGAACATGTCTTGCCTATTATTAGAAAGCCATTGATTGTGAAACTAACTTCAACTCATGTATAAATTTAGCACAAATCCTAGTGCTTGGAAGGGGAGAAATTGAGTAGAGAAATGCTAGTGGAATTTCAATTGAGGATTTGATTTGAGTGATATGCTGCTAGAGATATGTTCATTGTGATGAGGCTGGGATGATGCTGTAGATGGTGACATCAAATCAATTGTTGGTTGTAACCTCCCCTTCTATCCATTAATAAATATTGTTGCTTACTTTCCCAAATATGTATATGTATAAGCTTCTATATTTCATATTATGAATTATTATTTGATGTATATGGTTGATGTTTCATTGATTTAACTGAATAACTTGAATAGGAACTTGTATATTGCAATCTCTTTGATGTTTAGTGTTCATTCTCGAAGGAAATATTTTGGCGATCTAGCTTGGGTTTGAAGCTACAACAAAAGCGACAGAAGGAGAATAGGAAGCGCTTGGACCAAGTAATTTTCTTGATCTATTCTGTGTGTCTATTTACTGTTAGGAAAATTATCTGCAAATTATTTAACCTATTGTTCTAAATGCATAGCACCACATTTAGGGAAGAATTTTTTATCCATAATTCATAATTCCGCATAACACTATGGAATCATATTCCTCTGTCATGGCATCGACCCACATTGGTTGTTGCACTTCTTCCTTGAATGAGGGCAGTTCTTTATTAACTAGCTCACTCATGAGAGCCATGTACCCAGTGTTATAATCTGGTGACCTCCTATGCCTACGTTGTGATGTGGGTGCTCCCACACTCTCTCTAGCATCATGTAATAATTTTTTAGCTTCCCTAGTGCACTTCCTTCCATCTTTGGATGTCTCTGCATTAGTGGGTGCTTCCATTATTTTCTCCTATGCTTGTTGTTGCTCCAGAACATCTTGAGGTTCTTCCTTTGGAGCTAAAAACTCCTCTTTTTCATGCAACTGAAGCTCCCTCTCAAGGTAACATCTCATGGCCTTCTATTCATCAAACTTCACATATTTACAAACAATTTTCATCCTATGAGATGGTAGGTACACCCAATAGTTATGAGGTGTATAACTGTACCCCACAAATAAGCCTAACTCAGTTGTCGGTTATATACTTTTCCTTACATCCTTGGAAACATGATAATAAACTGATGAACCAAAGATCCTGAAGTGTGACAGATAAGGTTTCTTACCTGAAAAATCTTCTTTTAGTTTACTCATTCCAAGAATCTGATGAGGACTCTTGTTTAGTACATATACCATTGTGTTGCATGCTTCATCACACACATGCAACAATAGGCCCTGATCATGCAACATCACTTGTGCATCTCCCACAATAATTTTGGTATTCCTTTCATTAACCCCCTTCTGTTGTGGGTTATGGGATGTTATTAACTCCCGTCAAATGCCTTCTTCGCACAAAATTTATTGAACTCATTCAATGCATATTCACCACTGTTATCATTCCTGAGAGCCTTCACTTTCCTGCCGTTGTTTTTCTAAATAAGTGCTTTATATTCACAACATGTGGATAATGTCTGGTCTTTCTTATGTATAAGGTAAATCCATCACTTACGTGAGAAATAATCTACAAATATAACATAATGCATGTTCTTGGCTGTGGAGGTGGTCGAGAAAGGTCCACACACATATGAATGAGGTATTTCAATGACTTATTGCACTCTACTATCCTTATCATGAAAGGTGGTTTTGGTGTACTTCCCAATGTACACCCTTTTCATATATCTCTCTTCTCTAGTGCACCCTTGGGAAGTCCTGTATAAATCTGTTGTATGATCTTCAAAGTTCCATGGTTCAAATGTCCAAGTCACCTATGTCATAATTCATCGATGTCACGACTGTACACCTTCTATGCTTTCATTCTCAAAGAAGCACAATCTTATACATCCAATTTTTATAGGTTCTTCACCCAAACCCTGATTAAATTCACTTTTCCCATGGTAATGTGATGAAGGAAAGCCTTTGATTTACTAAATATCACATCATTTCCATGATCTTCCAAAATAGAAACTAAAATTAAATTCTTCTTCAGACCTGTAACATACATGACATATTTCAATGTGAGAGGAGAACCAGACTCCTTGTAAAAAGTAATTATATCGATACTAGTCACACTATAACTTCCATCATCTCCCATATCGATGTGCATCTGGAGGTCCTTCTCCTCCAAGTCGTTGAAAAATTCTTTGTTGCCCCTCATATGGAATGAGTCTCCCCTATCCATATACTACTCAATACCCATCACCGATGTCACCATGCATGAAATGAGGGTCAAATCCAACTTGAATTGTGAAGCAAGAGATTTACTTGCCGCTCCCCTTGATGGCTTATTTCCTACCTTCTTGTGCAGACACTTCATGGCATAGTGTCCCATCTCATGACATTGAAAATATTTAATCTTCGACAAGTACTTCTTCTTTCCCACCTAACCAGAATCTCCTTTGGATTGGGATTTATTCCCTTTCCCTTTCTTTTCCTTTCCATACAAGGCACAATTATCCTCGTCCTAAAACTTGGATGAGGTCTCGTCTTTGGTGTTCTACCTAAACTATTCCTGTACCAAAATATGATCATAATGTTTCTTAGTTTGGTAGATTATCCCTCCCATTGACCAAATCTTGGTAGTTGTGCCAGCTCTTGGGAAGCCCTAGAAGTGATAAGGCTTACTAGATCATCTTCAATAACCGTAACACCAACACTCCCATGTTCATCACAACATTGTGTGAAATTTCCCAAGTACCGTGGTATTGTGTCACCCTTCTGCATTTTTATATTTTGAATCTTATATTTTACTTCCATCTTCCTATGGTCACTACTGTTTTGGAACAGTTCTGTCAATTTCTAATACTTGCATATGGAGTTTCCTTCCAATGGATATTGGAGACAATATGGTCTCTTACTCCATGCAATGTGATCCTCCTCACCTTGGCGGCACTCTTCTTCCAATCTAATAGATCTTGGGCATCAACTAGTTATGGCTTCAGGACATCATTATCAATGAATTCCTTCAACCATTTTCTTACATGACTTCTTCCATTTGTTCCTTCTAAGCAATGTAGTTCAAGCTACCCTCAAGGGCATACTCAAGCCTTAGACCATAGAATTCCATCTTGATCATGTCGCTAGCTCTAAAAAATAGATCTACAAAACTCGTTCCTCCTGCAAAGATAACTTTGAATTCTCTTCTCTATTGTGATTATAGTTATGATGCCATATAGGAATTCCTTGTAGATTCAACCTTCTAATTGTAATTTACTAAAACAATAGACTTGAATCTACTCTACTCATTTGTAGAAAACAATTCAAAATGGATAAGAAATATCATAAACATGGGATATTAATCAAATAACACACATAACATGAGGATATATCTAGGGTAAATCAACTACTCAAAACCCCTTCCTATCTATTTTCATTAATCAGAAAATAGAGAAGAAATACAATGCATGTTCAAACCTGAACAATCTTTACGCAAGTGTAATCTATCTTTCTTCCGCAAAAGCTAACTCTGGCTAATACTTAGCCAATTTTCCTGCCTTCCAAGTCCCTTATTCCTTGCATCATTTCCTTGGTAATTATCCCCCTATTAATTAGGAAATTTTCCATCCAAAACTGCACAATCCTTATAGGTCCTTCTCTGACTACATGCACCACCTATACAACTAGGATAATTATACAATTGATAGTACATTGTCCTTGAACTCCAATATCAACTAGATAACTCATAGATCCTACATGTATGAGTTAATTATGGATGATTGATTAGTTAACTGGTTGATCACTGAGTATGTTATCACCAATAAAATTTCATTTTTGATTAGGAATTCATTTAGCATAGGTTTCATTATCTTGTCAAATTAGTTCATGAAATTGATGAAATTTTGTGAATTTGTCATAATCTTAAATTTGAAGAGTCCCATTTGTCATGTCATCGTGGTAAAATCCATAAAAATCCATGAAAATCTCCATGCATTGGTTTAAAATTTGGTTTTGGCCACATGTCTGTCTTTTCTTGAGTCTGTGGTGAAATTAATAGAAAACATGTTGTTTTCGCTACAGACTCACTTGACCAGTCTCTAGTGAATCTGCCAGAATTATAATGGAAAGAGCTACAAAATCATGTTTTTCAGCACTGATAAAGGAAAGGGTGAGGTGTCAAGTCTTTAGAGGTTAGAGGCCATTATGAGGTCACATGATCAGTTAGAAGAGTCATGTAACATGCATAATCATAAGTGGTCACTCGTTATTTCACTTAACCTTTCTCATTTTTCCTTATCCCTCTCATATTCAAAATTTACCTTTTAAATTTATTCTTGAGAGTTGATGTCTGACAAATTTCCATACTACCTCTCAGTTTAGATGTTGTATCATGTTCAAAAAAGTCTAGTTTTGTCTGCAAGCACCTTGTTGTGCAATTCGTTTCTTTGCATGACACCAACAAGGAGGCCAGCGCAGGGTTAAGAGATATGGCCATGCAAAAGAGTACTAATAAAGGGGACTCATTTGTCATGTTTGAGCCCATGGATCTAAAATTTCTCAATGATGATCCTAGATTTTTAGAAGCCTTCACCAATGTTGGATGTATGAGGTTCTGCCAGAAATTACAAGGTTTTCATGTCCAAGTTTCAAAGGACTTTGCAGTGAATCATTAAAGGAAATTTCATCCTAAAAGTGGCTGTTACACAGCATTTTGTCACCATCCCTGCAATCCCTTGCCCCGCATATTGGAGGGTCATTCCTGTGACCTGTGAGCAGTGTCATACTTTGTAAACACCTTCTTTGCATCCTTCTACATAAGGACATCATTTCTACTGTTGGACATTTCCTCAAAAAGCACACAAAAACCTATGTTTTTTCCTTGGCGCAGGTAGCCAGTCCACCCCTCACGCCAATGTGGTAAATTTACACTAGAGACCATGCCACCTGGTGCTCTGTCTCAGTGTAGTGCTCGTGCCAACTGTTTTAGGAATGTTTTTTAACAAATAGAGGTGGAAGTTTCCTTCTAACCACCTCAGGGATGAGTCACTGGAAGTGGTTAAGTTGATCAGCCACGGATCTCCCTCTTTAGGTAGTGGTTTCCACCTCCCATGGAACACTCCTTGAAGATAGGTCTCCCTTCCATAATTATAGGGATCCTAACCTCTCCCTCTCCCTCTATATAAACAGGCCTTCTCCCTTTATGAAAGCTAGCTGAACATATAGCCAAGGAGCTGAACTTGGAGAAGAGATATTATAGCTGAGTAATTGCTATTGAGAAGGTAGAACCAAGGAGAATTCCGTAGAGAGAGTCCCGTCCAAATTCTCGACGAGCCTTTGTGAGACGCACTCCTCTTGAACCCTGTTGGAGGAGACCACAACGTCGAAGCTTGGTTGTACTCTTCCTTTCATTTATTAATATACTCGGCTATGGTGTTGGTTCCATCATTGTGTTATGCTGATTATCTGATGCAATTGATTTAGTCCTCTTCGATTGACTGATAGTTACGAATGTGAATTAGTACGTTGTATATTGTCATTGTTTCATGTGTGTGTGTAGGTGTTCATGCATGAAAGTGAACGGGATGTGATATTTCAAACCAGGAGCGAGAGGCAACCACTCTTTCTGATGACAACAACAGCGTAGGACCTCCGGTAAGTCATCTATCGAATCTTTGTCCATTCGTTAACTAGGAATAAATATTATAGCTTGTTTCATTTGTGGCTAGACCCACTCTAGGGCTAGTGGGATCACCTCTATCCGCAGAGGGGATTTACCTCACCAACAAATTGGTGACCCCACTGGGGACTCTGGAGCTGGTGTAACGAGGATGGAGAGGGGAGATTAAAAATAGCCTCAACCCTCGCTCAACTGGGGGGCATGCCTATATTATCGTCGCCATTGATTATTTTAAAAAATGGGCTGAAGCAATGCCTACACTAGCTACGGATGGTAAGACAACAGCGCAATTCATATTCAATCATGTTATTACTCGGTTTGGTGTCCCTCAAGCCATCGCTACCGATCATGGTTCACATTTTCGAGACTATATGATGGCGGAGTTAATGTCTAAGTTGGGTCTGTGTCACGATAGCTCAACGCCTTATTACCCTCAAGCTAATGGCCAAGTTGAAGCCGTAAAAAAAGTTCTTTTTACAATTATTCAACGAATAATTGGGATCCGTAAATAAAATTGGCGTCTCATGTTTTTTTCAGCTCTATGGGCTTACCGAACATCAATTAAGAGTGCAACCAGATTCACCCCATTTTAGTTGGTGTACGGTCTAGAAGCTACTCTTCTGATTGAATGTGAAATCCCTTCACTCAAATTAGCTGTGGAATTACTGCCTAATACTTCACCTGAAGAAGAGTGTCTCCTCTATTTAGAGAGACTGGATGAAACTCGTCTCTTAGCTGCTCTGGTCATCGAAGCACAGAAGAAGCGAGTCAAAGCTCATTT
Organism: Pinus albicaulis; assembly: GCA_034641835.2. Classification (NCBI taxonomy): domain Eukaryota; kingdom Viridiplantae; phylum Streptophyta; class Pinopsida; order Pinales; family Pinaceae; genus Pinus; species Pinus albicaulis. The sequence goes on along the minus strand of CM076575.1, from coordinate 1,344,594,152 downwards.
TGACCAAACAGTTTCCCCTCGTTCTTTTATCGAAGGCGACCTCGTTCTCCTATACGACCAAGCTCATGACAAGCTGGGGGTAGGTAAATTCCAACCCATGTGGCATGGGCCCTACATCGTCAAACTTGTGTTACAGAATGGGGCTTATGCGCTGATTGATTATGAAGGTTATCCCTTAGCACAACCCAGAAATGGGTTGCACTTGGAAAAGTATTATGCTTGAGTAATTCAAGCATGATATGTGTACATAGGTGATTTTTTCATTTTTGTGCATGCTTTGGTTTGATGTGCTTTGTAAGATTTTTCTGCTTATTGGGTCTTGTTTGTTATGCATATGTCTATTATGCGTGATAGACATTTGGGCAATTTATAAAACATCATCATATGTAAATAGATCCATGTAGAAAATAGATGTATATATATCGATTGTCTGCAATGTGTGCATCATTAAAACCCAACAAATATATATGTATGCTTCAGTTACATCTCGAGACAATATGTCTCTCAAAATGTGCGGAAATAAAAGCCTAGGTGCCTAATCAGCGTGGTGCTCATGATAGCACGTCACCGCCCATACCAACTGCCTTAGAAAATGGTGGATACGACTCGGCACCCCTACGGTATGCCTCTGATAGGCCCAAGGAACATCATCAAAGTGAGCATAGTCTGGAATCCCACGAGCAATCCCCTCCAGGTTTTGTACTATCTCCTCCTCAATGCCCTCACTATGAGGATCGAAATCGCGAGGAGTTCGCCTCGCTATCAGCGACATACCTGCAGGTCGCTCTGGGCCAAAATTTGCATACATATAATATTAATTGTCAGAACATGCATATATACCAAAAAATCACAAACTCATGAAAATAAAAAATGTGTCTCACCTAGCTCTTCGTCCCAATCCTCTCCCTCTGGGAGCGAGAGGTCTGGATCACCGGTGAAGTCTGTACCTGAGTAGGGACAATCCTCCATGACAATCAGTTGTCAGCGAAGCCAATCGAAGAATTCTAGCCACCAAGACATCTGTTGGCCGCCCCCTACTCTGGGCATCAGCACAGCCCATCGGGCCATCCGTGGTTCTCTGGGTTGTGGCATCGGGACAATGACCTCTTGGCACTGGAATATTGGTAGTCGTTCCAAGAATAACGATACCAAAATTGATCCATACCCAAACTGTTTTAGTTTTCCCTTCTTGCACTTGGTTAGTTTCCGCTTCATGTTTATAGTCATGGCCTGTGCCCAGTTGTAGAGGATCGGGGTTAGGCAGTCTATGGCAAGAAGCAGTTGTGTCTTCGTGGCTTCATGTCATGCTTGTGATCCTTCAACCTGCGTGATAGTGTGCAACACCACTTTTAGTGCCAGATCTGGGATGGTTTGGATGTCAACATTTCCGCTCTTTGATCCTTTCCGTGCCCCTCAGCACACCCTGTCAATCACCATCCCCATGCTCTCCATGGTAGGACGGGTACCTGTCATGATAGGGACTGCACCCCTGTGCGACAATATTGTGATAAAATAGACATCAGAAACTTCAATTTCAAGTTCTTGATCTCGAAGCATGAACTTTTCTTGGTCTTCATCCCAGATGCTTATCAAATATTGAAGCAATTCTAGCTGATCCCTGAGGCACGATGTCAGGAAGAATTTCTTTAGCCCACAATCTTTAAGGGTTTCCATGCATCGGTCATTCTCCATGTCAAGGTCATCTTCCTGTGTTCTCTCTCTTTCCAGTCAATCACCATTCTTTCAGCTTGGTACCTGCACACATTATTCATATGAGCATTGTTAGTCTACTTGGGCATTGAAATTTGCAAAAAACTGACTGCATTTTCTTTAAAATGATGTGGATTTTTAGATTTCATGGTTGGTGTGACTGTTTCACTAACAGTCGTGCCAATGGGCATGCCCTCTGTGTAAAAAATGGGCGATTGGCGAGGGTCCGTGCTCGAAACCCACGCCGATCGCGATGCCCTAATTTTGACAAATTCCCTCCTAGGAAATCAAAAAGGCATGTACAGGTAATGAAATTTAGCTTAAAAGATGGGAAATGGTGTCGGCTCTTACCTGAGACTGACGGAATCAAGATCAGTTCACTGGATCACTCGCAAACGTCGCCGCAAGATCGGAAAGTACAATGGGTCACTATTGCTCCACAAAGAGGTAAAAGTGAAAAGTAAATAATTTTTACCACTTATGGTATTTTATAACTTTTCAGAATCTTAAATTAGGTTTTAAAACATATTTGTCAATTATTTTATCATATTTATCGAGAAATGGGTTTTACACATGTCCCTTGTGCAGCAATAGGTTTTCCACGTGGTTATGACGAAGTAACGAGTTATATTTTATACTTTTTCGGACTCGGTACAAAAAACACGAAAACGTCACTACTAGAGTCATCTTTTAGCTCTTTTATGACTCTCTAAAACTGAAAAGATCACCGGGATGCTTGTCGTTTTGAACTTGTTAAAATGGATACAAAACGATATCTACCCAGTATACGTTTACCCCTTTTTTGGGTTGGGATAGATTATTTACGAAAAAGGAATACCTTAGCCTATCGTGACTAAGAGGTTCTCTCAGACACAGTTTTCTACCTTTTCAGATCTGAGAGACTATTTATGAAAAGGGCCTTGATGGAGTTTTATTTTCTGCTTTCTTTTCAAACTCTTAAACATGAAAATATGTCTAGTTCTCCCTTTTTCAGGCTTGTTAAAAACTGATGACATCGAACCTCGTCGTTATCATGTTACTCGAGTTCCTCCTTCCTAGGGCTCGTAAAATGTACTAGGATGGATTTGTCCGAAGGAAAAACTTACATCGCAAGCATATGTTATCCCCTTCAAGCTTGTTTTCAAAAATAATTGGGGTACTCGCCAGAAATGGTGGGGGAAAATGGAACTAGATTGTAGTCATGTTGGCAGTATGTCGCTTTTGAACATGGCACTTGTCTGCATTCGTGTCGGGTTGGGGATGTCTTACTTCGTCATTTTTTTGCCTCCATGGGTTTGGGTAATCTCTTTTTACCTCTCATGTGCTCTTTTCCACGTCGCCATGACCTCAGATCCCTTGATGTAAAATACCGCCAAATCCAGTGTCGTGCCACCGATATGTTCAAGAGAAGTTTTCCTCTGAAGTTTTCAACCTCCCTCTGATTCTTTGTTGGTCCTTATTCACAATCATTACATCCCTCTGTCTCGTGTCGATGATGTGGGAAACATTATGGCCCACCTTCGATCAGATCACTTCCTGTCGACTCCAGCTCATCATCCAGGAATCTGATCTAGAGACTCCCTTCAGGTACCTTGGAGACTGCATGCCTCAATGGCAAGTTATTCGCATTCAACGCAAGGTATACATCATTGGCCTTCGATCGACTGACTCTACGAGTGTTCGACGGCATTTCACTGTTCACATTCTATGGATTGTACCTTTCGTACCTTGAGATCTATTTTCATTATTGGTGGTTTCTCTCACGTCGGTTAACGACTTTCATCATTGGCTGGTAATTAAGCGATTTTCTTGCATGTTCGACTTCAGCTCACATATTTTCATGCTCGAATTTGTACTTTGTTTGGGTTGAGATGGAGCGCAAGACCCTAGGTTTTGTCTGATGAAATCCAGGCTGCGGGTCCTTTGTGGATTACTATGGTTTATTACATGACTCTTCTGATTGGATGGTTGCGACCATACCTGAGACTATTTTTTTATCCTTACTGCCGGATGGCTGCGTCCATACCTTAGATCTCGCTTTTTATGTACTATATTATGGATGGTTGCACCCATGCCACATATCATGTATCATAAATATCAATTGTGTTTTTACTTGCAAGTTTTTCTGACAGCAGTGTTTGGGTCGAACGCGTTCTCATAAATAATTTCACCCCTCCCTCTCTCTTAGACCTCATGCTTTAGTGGGCATTTGTTACACATCATTTTGTCATCGTCCCTACAATCCCTCGCTTCGCATATTGGAGGGTCATTCTCGTCACCTGTGAGCAGTTTCATACTTTTCAAACACCTTCTTTGCATCCTTCTGCATAAGGACATCATTTCTCCTGTTGGACATTTCCTCAAAAAGCACACAAAAACCTATGTTTTTGCCTTGGCACGGGTAGCTAGTTCACCCCTCACTCGAATGTGGTAAATTTACACTAGAGCCCGCGCCACCTGGCACTCTGTCTCAATTTAGTGCCCGCACCAATTGCTTTAGGAATGTTTTTTAACAAATAGAGGTGGAAGTTTCCTTCTAACCACCTCAGGGATGAGTCACTGGAAGTGGTTAAGTTGATCAGCCATGGATCTCCCTCTTTAGGTAGTGGTTTCCACCTCCCATGGAACAATCCTTGAAGATAGGTCTCCCTTCCATAATTATAGGGATCCTAACCTCTCCCTCTCCCTCTATATAAACAGGCCTTCTCCCTTTATGAAAGCTAGCTAAACATATAGCCAAGGAGCTGAACTTGGAGAAGAGATACTATAGTTGAGTAATTGCTATTGAGAAGGTATAACCAAGGAGAATTTTGCAGAGAGAGTCTCGTCCGAATTCCCGATGAGCCTTTGTGAGACGTACTCCACTTGAACCCTGTTGGAGGAGACCACAACGTCGAAGCTTGGTTGTAATCTTCCTTTCATTTATTAATATACTCGACTATGGTGTTGGTTCCATCATTTTATTATGTTGATTATCTAATGCAATTGATTTCGTCCTCTTCAACTGACTGATAGTTATAAATGTGAATTAGTATGTTGTATATCATCATTGTTTCTTGTGTGTGTGTAGGTGTCCGAGCGTGAAAGCGAACAGACCATGATGTGTCAAACTAGGAGAGGCAAACACTCTTTCCAATGACAACAACAACGTAGGACCTCTGGTAAGTCATCTATCGAATCTCCATCCATTCATTAACTAGGGATAAATATTATAGCTTGTTTCATTTGTGGCTAGACCCACTCTAGGGCTAGTGGGATCGCTTCTGTCCGCAAAGGGGATTTACCTCACCAACAGTGGCCTCCTAAGGAAAAATAATAAAATAATAGTTATGAATTTTGGATGGAAAAGAAGAAAATTACTTTTTTAATTGTAATTTTGGTTTATCTCCTTATGGGTTTACTCAAATTTCAAGTGTAGAAATTCATTATATGCGGAATTAAATTCCGCATCCAACGACTAACCATTATTCATACGTTTGAGAAGACCCACATTGATTAAAATTGCGCATACATTAAAAAAAACATGTTTAACATGATTTTTAATATATCTACAATTTTAATCAATGTGGGTCTTCTCAAAAGTATGCATATTGGGTAATCATTGGATGTGGAATTTAATTATGTATCCAATGAGTGTCTACACTTGAAATTTGAGTAAACCTATAAGGAGATAAGCCAAAAATACAATTAAAAAAAAAATAGTTTTTCATCTTTTCCCTCCAAAATATTTACATGTACCTATTTTCAAATTTAGTGAATTTTGATTGGTTTACCTCTTATGACATGGAAATTACATGAAAATTTCATGGGCACTTTTAGGCTCAAATTTCCTCTAATGTTCGTGGCCATTGCATCAACAATGAGTGTGCTGTGTTTTGTGGTGTCCCCTGAAAAAATTTCCTAAGCTACAGAGATTCTGAGGATGGGAGAAGAGTGGTTTAAAGCCACTAAGTTCAAATTATATAACTACGATGAATTCGTCAAACCTGAACACAATGGAGTGGATATGACATATGGGATCCCAAGGAGCTGCCTTAAAGAAAACTACTCCAAATTATTGCTTGTAATTCAAAAATACTTCACATGTGAAGGGAGGTTCCACATGATTTATCAGTATCATTTTAGGATTTTTCTACATTTCATTGGAAAGAAACGTCTAGACCTTCCATTTTTCATATTTAGAAGCCTAGGCAAGATGTCAGACAAAATTCAAGCTAGGCCAGAAGGTAGTGAAACTTCAATTTTTCATCATGGATTAATCAAACTACTTGTTTTAGAGTTGAAAAAGTTGAATAGAGACTGGGCCACATTCTGATTTCTTAGTTTTTATGAATTATATACATTAACACCCAAGAAGACACCTAAATCAAAATCTATTCCTTCAAGCAAGAGTGATGAACCTAGAGCTGAAACAGAGGGCATAAATGAGGAGTAAATGGAGCCCATTATAGAGCACATGGTTGTTGAAATAGAGCATGCACAGGAAACATAAGTTCCACAACCCACGCCTACAAATAGAAATTCCAAGCCCATCAAGAAGAGTCATGGAAGGATTAAAAGGACCCAAACAATGGAGAAAGGCAACCTTTAAGACATTCTTCAAGCCATAAACATAGAAGAAACTCCAGTGGTCAAAGATGTAGATATCAAATGAAGAAAGAAGAAAAAGAAGGGTCTTGCTGCCAAAAAACTTGACTTCTCGAGAGAAGATGCGGGGTTTATGTTCCAACCAAGAAAACCACTCATCAGGTTGCAGCTTTCCAAAGGTCACCGCTCACAAACAGATCACAAATCAGTACACCAGTATAATCACGTGGTTAAAACCCTCAAAGAGGGAAACAGTGCACGACCTGAGCCAACGCGACCACTTCAGGGAATTTATTAATATAAAATAAAAGTTACACATGTTTCTCTCATAAACGGTTACCGAAAAAATGACCCTCCATGCTCTTTAAATAGAGATCATGGACCAATCGAGTGTTAAGCCACGGATCAAGTGCCATTAATACTGAGGTGAGAGATAATCGTCGGATCACTACAAATCATGACCGTCGGATTATAAGTTACAAATGTACATGGTAAAGAAACACACTTTACCTAACTCTACAGTAGACTAAGTTATTTTTAACTATTTCATATGTGTCAGAATATCCTAACATCCCCCCTTAAGAACAACTTGGGATAGGATTGAAGGATTTACAAAGGTGACACAAAAGGAGCCTATTTCCTATGTGTCGAAATATCCTAATATCCCCCCTTAAGAACAAATTGGGATAGGATTGAAGGATTTACAAAAGTGACACAATAGGAGAAGGAAGGAGGAATTAGAGCCTATCCCCCCTTAATGACAACTTTCCTGAACTCTAAGCATGGATTAAAGTTTGGTAAACTTTGTGTCTGTGAGAGCCTTCGTAAAGATATCGGTTACTTGATCATTGGTCGGACAATACTGCACTTCAAGAACACGATTATGAATGAGCTTTCTGATGAAGTGTATGTGGAGTTCAATTTGTTTCATAGGTTGATGTTGAACTGAATCTTTACATAGCTGAATGGCATTCTGATTATCACACCAAAGTGTAGTTGGATGCTGCTGATGAAGACCAAATTCAGACGGGATCTGACGAAGCCACATGGCTTCCTTGGTAGCTTCAACTGCACCACGATACTCTGCTTCTGCTGAAAAAGGGAGATGGCACTTTGTTTCTTAAAGACCAAGTAATAGGTCCTGAACCAAGAGTGAATACATATCCTGCAATGGACTTCCGATCATCAGGGTCACTGGCCCAATCAGAATCAATGAAACCAATCAACAAGGGATATGCTCCTGCACTGTAATGTAACCCGAACTGAACTGTACCTCGAATATATCGAAGTATTATTTTATCTTCTTTCTAGTGACTTTCATGAGGTTGGTGTATAAACCAAGCGACAAGACCAACGGCAAAGGAAAGGTCAGGACGGGTATAAGTTAGATACAAAAGTTTACCAACAAGTTGATGGTATAAGGTAGCATCAACTTTAGGGGTAGTACATTTGAGTGAAAGCTTGACTCCAAGCTAAAAGGGAAAAGGGGCAGGCTTACAGTCTTCCATGTGAAATTGGTGTAGAAGATCACAGGCATACTTGGACTGAGAGAGGGTAATGCCTTCCTTGGATTGCAAGACTTGAAGACCAAGGAAATAATGCAAGTGTCCTAAGTCTATCATTTCAAACTTCTTTTTGAGGCTAGACTTTAGATGGTTTATATGATTTGGATCACTACCAGTAAGGATAATATCATCAACATAAAGAACAAAGATGGTGAAGGAATTACCCACCTTCTTGGTGTAGACAGTGTTGTCAGAATGACACCTAGAAAAGCCATTATCTAAGAGAAATTTATCCATTTTGGCATACCAAGCCTGAGGAGCTTGTTTGAGACCATAGAGACACTTCCTAAGGTGACAAACAAGGCTGGAGTCTTTTTGGATAAAGCTAGGGGGTTTTTCCATGTATATTTCTTCATGCAAATCTCCATGTAAGAAGGTGGATTTAACATCCATCTGATGCACTTCCCATTTAAAGGAGGCAGTAAGGGAAAGAACAAGGCAGATAGAATTCATTTTGGAAACATGGGGGAAGGTTTCAATATATTCAATGCCTTCAAATTGTGAAAAACCTTTAGCGACAAGACGAGCTTTATATCTATCCACTTTTCCATCTGGTCCAAACTTTGTTTTGTAAACCCATCTACATCTGACAAATTTTCTTCCTTTTGGAAGAGGAACAAGATCCCAAGTATTTTTTGCCAATAAGGAATGATAGTCTTCATTCATAGCTTCATCCCAATCTGGATGACCGGAGGCTTCTTCAAAGGTTTCTGGATCAATTTTTTCTGGAACTTGACCCAACAAGGAAGAGGCTCTTTCGAACTAAGAACATGTACGTCATCGATCGACAGGGTCACCTGCAAGAGAACCTGTTGCATCTCGACAAGAGCGGACCCATCTTGGAAGCGGTGGAGTATAAGGAACAATTTCATGATCTCGAGGATTTTCATCTTCGTTGTCATCATCTGAACTAGAAGGAATGCTATTAAAAATAGAAGAGAGAGAGAGAGAGAGGTGGAACATATGTCGAATCAGGCTCGCAGGCCAAAGGTGGCACACTCGACGAACTAGGCTCGCAGGTCGATATATTTTCATCAAACTTTACATATATTCTAATGATTATATTTTTGGTTTTGGGTTGAAGAAGTCTATATCCTTTGACATCTTTAGAATATCCAACAAAAATACATTTTTCACTCTTAGGTTATAAGGCTTTATGTTTTGCATTTGGAATATGGGCCCAAGCACCACTTCCAAAAACATGAAAGTAACTTGCATCTGGTTTGATTGAGCTCCAAGCTTCTTCTGGAGTTATATTCTTTAAAACATTAGTAGGAGTGTGATTTACTATGTAATTTTCACAGTTAATGGCTTTTGCCCAAAAATTGGGACCAAGTCCTTTAGATTGAAGCATACAATTAGCCATTTCTTTTAAGGTGCGATTCTTCCTTTTAGCTACACCATTTTGTTGTGGAGTATATGGAATAGTATGTTGCAATTTAATGCCATGCTCAGTGAAGAAGTTGATAAATTTGTTGTTAACATATTCTCTGCCATTGTCTGATCTTAACTTAAGAATTTGATGTCCAGATTGTTTCTCAACAAAGGCCTTAAAGGCCAAGAACATGTTAAAAACTTCACTCTTGAGTTTTAAGAAGTATACCCAAGTGCGTCTGGAAAAATCATCAATGAAATTTAAGAGGTACTTGCAACCAGAGAAAGAAACAACAGGAAGTGGACCACATAAATCACTGTGCACAAGCTGCAAAGGGGCTGAAGCGTTCCAAGAGGCACGTTTGTCAAAACTATCCCGATGATGTTTTTTGAGTACACATCTGGAGCAAACACCATCTCGGCAAGATACCATAGGAAGACCTATTGCCATATTTTCCTTACATAGAGTTTGAAGAGAGCGATAATTTAAGTGACCAAATCGCTCATGCCAAAGTTTGCTCACTTCATCATTATGAGCAAAAAAAACGGAGGGAAGACATGATGATCCAAAGTTATCAAACTTATACAACCTTGTGGATTCATCAGCAATGCCAGTATCTAAAATATGTTTAGGATCTTTGAGGTCCTTGATTACAACATCATGAGGTGAGAATTCTACTATTTTCCCTTCACCTGAATGAGTTATCTGATAAACAGAGAAAAGGTTGCATGACAAGGTAGGAACACATAGTACATCATTAAACTGACCATTATCTAGATGAATGGTTCCAAATCCTACAACACTAAGAGATCTATCATCACCAACATAAATATGTTTGGTGTTACAATCATTTAAAGAAGAAAACATGGATTTATTTTTAGCCATGTGGTAAGAAGCTCCAGAATCAATGAGCCACTCATGAGAAGGAGAAGAAGAAAATACATTTAATGCATAACCAGATCTTGATGCTTGACAACCACAAGCAGAAAGTGCCATGCCTGAAGATGAAGGTGAAGAGTGCTCCAAATTGATGTTGTGCTTCTTCATTGCTGCTTCTAAGGCTTCCATCTTCTTAAAAAATTTGGACTCTATATGGCCATCCCGGTTGCAAAAGTTGCAATGTCTCTCTGTCTTCTTCCCTTTGTTTTGATTTTCCTTATTATTTTGGTGATTTGATTTTTCAGTTTGCGGCTGAAATTGCTTAGGGCCCTTGTTTGGTTTAGGACCATATTTTTTAGGATACTGCTTCTTGGGATTCTTTTGATATGGTTGTTGTTGGGCTACTAAGGCTTTCTTAGAAGCATTTCCAGCAGTGATAAGACCAAGGTGTAAAATTTTTTCTTGTTCTCTTATCAAAGAATCACAAAAGGCATCAAAAGAGGGATTCTTGTAGGTGGTTCCTAAAGAAATGATGGCTTCTCTGGTGGAATGGAAGGCGGAAACAAATACAGAGTATGCAGGACCAAGCTTAGCAAGAATGCAATATATGAGGCTACCATCGTCCTTTTTGATCTTACAACCTTCTAAAAGAATTCGGAGGGTCTTAAATTTGGACAAAAAATCTTCAATGGAGGAGAAATTATTGGGGTCCAAAGTAAGCAACTCATTTTCAAGCTGGTGGGCCCGGATTTGATTTTGAACGCCAAAAACAGTTTTTAGCTTTTCCAGGGCCTCATCAGGGGTTTCAATGTCAAGGATATGAAATCGAAGATCTTGAGCAATGGACATTCCTATTAACCCTCTTGCTTGATCTTGTTTATTTTACTATTTAGCAGCTTTATCATCATCGGAAGGTTTAGTTTCTTGTCCTGTGGATATTATATAAATCCCTTTACTTCTAATTATATCTACCATGTGAGGTAGCCATTGGAAATAATTGGTGTTGTTAAGAATAACCGAGCATGCACTTTCCATTAAAAAAAAAATTAAAAAAAAAATAAATAAAATAAAATAAAAAATAAAAAATTGAAGCTGAGAAAAGTTGAAACTAACTGCTCCAATGGAAATATCTCGAAAAATTAGGCCATTTAAAAAAAAAACGGCTCGAAAAACGGCTTCCAGATGAAGAAGTTATGCCTTTTGAAAAAACTGAGTTGTAGATGCCGAATAGTTACAAGAGCGGGATGAAGTGCGGCTTTTTTAACAAAAAAATCCACCCCTTTGAACGAAAACTTTTTTTACAAAAGAAGCTTGAGAAGGAGACTTGAACCCAAGACCTCTATTCTCACAAACTAACCCCTCACCAAGTGAGATAGTAAAAGGATCAAGTTATTTAGAAAGGAGGAAGGGGGGGATTATTATTATTATTATTATTATTATTATTATTATTATTATTATTATTATTATTATTATTATTATTATTATTATTATTATTATTATTATTATTATTATTATTATTATTATTATTATTATTCGGTGTGCGTGCCTTTTCCTGCACAAAAAACACAAAAAACGAGCAAAAAAAATGAAATGCAAAGCCTTACGGCAGAATGTTAGATTCTCGGTTAGCCTTACTAGCAACTATCACTTTTTTCACTATTTCTGATTTCTCGAGATCGCACAAAGATGCGAGGAAAGAGCAAACATAGAAAAAAAATCCCTTTTTCCTGTTTCTGATTTGTCGAGATCGCACGAAGCGCACAAAAAAGAGCATACACAGAGAAGAGGGTATAGATCCAGCAAATAAATAAAACCTTAATACAGGAAAAAAAAAAAAACCGAAATAAGAAAAACTATTAACAAATATAACTGCAAAATATATGCTTTACAGATATAAACTAACATAACTTGGGCAGCCGAAAACCTTTTTGCATGAAACAAAAGGTGTTCCTCACTGTAATAGATGCTCCGGACATAACCGAGCAGTTCTCCAAGCCCAAAAATGTTCAGAAATAGTAGATCTACAAAACGACATTCGCATGCAGTCAAACCAGCTTCGGATTTTGATCAACAACATATGTGGCCCTCAAAATAGCTCTAATACCATGTAGGAATTTACAGGGTAAGTTCCGTAGATCAAGAACCAAAGGTCACCACTCACAAACAGATCACAAATCAGTACACCAGTATAATCACGTGTTTAAAACCCTCAAATAGGGAAACAGTCCATGCCCTAAGCCAACGCGGCCACTTCAGGGAATTTATTAATATAAAAGAAAAGTTACATATGTTTCTCTCATAAACGGTTACCAGAAAAATGACCCTCCATGCTCTTTAAATAGAGATCATGGAACAATCAGGTGTTAAGCCACGGATCAAGTGCCGTTAATACCGAGGTGACAGATAACCGTCGGATCACTACAAATCGTGACTGTCGGATTACAAGTTACAAATGTACATGGTAAAGAAACACACTTTACCTAACTCTACAGTAGACTAAGTTATTATTAACTATTTCCTATGTGTTAGAATATCCTAACACTCGTGGCTAGTAAAAAGAGCAGGGGAAATTTTAGGGGCTAATATTCGCAGGTGGGCTAATTTTCCATGCTTTTTCCAAAAAAAAGATTCGCCAATATCCATTTTTTTCTAAAATGATTTGCCCAAATTTTATAGTACACCATTATTTTACCTTAAAAATCGCCAAACAATTATATTTAACTAATATAAAATATTTGGAAATCTAAATATTTCTACAAAAATATCACCAAAATTTTTACAATTTTCATATTAGGGACTAGTAAGATTCGCCAAGGTTTCTTAACTTTAATATATAATTCCATACTTAAAATTTTCCCTAAAAAAGACTGAAGTGACAGACAAAGGAAAGCAACCTATGGTAGAGGACATCATTGGTTTGTCTCCAGCAAAAGAAAAAATCATTGTGCAGAGGGCAGGTAAAGAGAAAGTTGTTGAAAAAACTAAAGTGCAACTTTTAAAGGAGCAGTTAAGAGAATTCAGGGAGGAAGTTATCGAAACCAAGTTGGAATTGGAGGAAGCCAAGCTAGAAATAAAAATGGTGGAAGAGTTAAAAGAAAATGTAAATGAGCACATCAATCACTATGATGAGGCTTTGACCAATGCAAAGAAATTGTTGAAGATGACACTTCCTCTACGCAGGGTAATGAAACATACAAGAAAGAGGAATATTTGGTTGCAAGCAGAGAGAAAGAAACTTAAAATTCAAGTGAAAGAGCTAGAAGAGCAGATGGAGATGATACAATCAAAGCTCAAGAGAAAAGGTTTAAAAATAATAGTCATAAATGAACTTGTGGAGATTCAAGCCTCTACTACCAAATGTGAAGCTTCTAAAGCTTGAAAAGTGGATAAATTATCTTTTTGTTTGTATCATTTCATATCATCACTTGTAGAGCCATGGAAAAACTATAAAAAAGGAAAGCATAATTTTCAAGTCTGTTATCGATTAGGCAAGTTTATAGCATGTCTCAGGCTTGAATCCCAAAAAACACTACGAACTCATTGTAGGTTTCTTTTTGCTATAAATCACAGGTGTTTTCATGAAGGAGGCAGGTGAAAGTTTGTGTTTAGTTATTTTGATTCAATAAACAGCCTCAGAGTAGCAAAGTGAGAAAATAGGTTACAGAAATGATCAAAGTCAAAATGCTACAAACTTTCACTACGAACTGGCCTAAAGTCCCATGTTTCTACAGCGAAGAATATTTTGGTGATTTTTCAAGTTTTGATGGTCTCTTTGAGATAAGCCAGCCACATGGAAAGTTCAGGGGCCATCAGGTGAATGTTTTGATGGATACATGGTCTTCTACAAAGCCTTTTAGTTTGCCATCTCATCATGGAGGCACTCATCAACCATTATGACATCACCTCCTAAAATTTAGGAAGACAAGTCTCCTAACTTGATGGAGAAATTATGTTTTGGTCATGGTCAATGACTCCCGAGAACATGAATTTCTCGATGTAAATATGTAGTTTTAAAGTTTTTTGATGTAATAAATAGGTTGTAGAGTCCTATTAGGTTTCTAACTCCTAAAATTAGCACTTGTTAGTTTTATCTCCAGGTAATTTTCTTATGGTTAGATTAGGTGTCATAAAAAAGACTCGAAGGTCCAACCTTGTTGGCAAACCTAATGTAAATATGCCTAAGCCTATTAATAGGAAGATTATTGAAGGAGAGAGGGTTAGTTGATGTTTATTATAGACCTACTATTGTAAAAACATTTCATCAGTAATATATTGTGGCAACCTTCTTTTCTTCACCTAAGATTCATTTGATGTTCTCATGAGTATTTGTCGTATGTATTCTGGAATTTTATCTTCAGTATTTTTGTTATGAAACAAGCTCCAAAAATAGAATAAAAGAGAGATCAACGCCTTAGAAATCGGCCACTTCGAGGGGGAAACCTCCAATACATTACATAAATGAACAATTCTTGGATGATACAAATGACAAAACCTCCTTCTATATATAGGATTCCATGGGGTCACTATATAATCCTAGCTGACCTAACAATAATAATGTAAGGGCACAATAATAACAATATTAGGGTTACAGGGGTACAACAATAACAATAAGGGGGTTACACTAACACAAATAAGGGACTATACTAGTAATATAGGGACCTAACATGCCCCTATCCTTCAAAAAAAATTTGTCCTCAATGCTTGAGTAGCTCCAGATGCTTCTGTATAAAATTCTCATCCTCCCATGTAGAATATTCAGTGGGTAAGTTCTTCCACTTGATGATGATACTCTGAAATTGATCGATTTCGTAGCTGTCGAGTTCTTGTTTCTATGACTTCTTCAGGTTCCAATATGATTTTTCCTTCCTCATCAAGTTCTGGAAATATTGTTTGAACTATAATTTTTTCACCTATAACCTTCTTTAAGCATGAAACATGGAAAACTGGATGCACTCGTGAAGAAGCAGGAAGCTCCAATTTGTATGCCATAGTACCAATCTTTTGCAACACCTTGTAAGGACCATAGTAATTTGGTGATAATTTATTATCCTTCTTAGCTTGCTTGAGGGACATTTTTTTGTATGGTTGTAGCCGTAAAAATACCCAGCCTCCTACATCAAAACTTCTCTCACTGCAATGTTGATCTTCCTATTGCTTCATTCAATTTTGTGCCAAATTTAGGTTATCCTTTAAGAGTTGGAGAACTTCTTGTTGATGCTCGATGTGATCTTCCACTTATTGAACCTTATAATTTTCTCTTAAATGTGATGTGATGGACGGTGGATGATATCCAAAAAGTGCCATAAATGGGGTCATTTTTGCTACAGTATGTAAGGAAGTGTTATACCATCGTTCAGCCAAAGGTAACCATCATAATCAGAATGATGGTTTCCCAAGTATTTTCCTTTTTTATTAGGAAAATTGAGTTCATTTGAATTATCACTGATATTAGTATATTCAATATCAACCAAGAATGAAGAAACACCACCTTTACATAGAGGAATTTGAAAAATAAAAGAAATGTATAAGGAATCCTCACCTTTCTTCTCCTCTACCTGTGAAATGTGACTACCTTGAACTTGGTCACTACTTAGATTTGGAAAATACTAATCAAGCGGATCAAGGGGCAAGGGATCATGAGAAAGAGATTATAGAGGATGACATGTATTCAAATCAGACTCAAGACTGAAGTTATGAGTGTTAATATCTTCCTGAAAAGTGGAGGGATTATCCTTCACCTTAGGCTCCCTAAAAAATTCAAACGTTTTCTCCATCATATCTAACTCATTGAAATTTAATCACTATTGAAGAGATGGATCAAAATTTAGATTCTCGTATTTACTAAATTTAACATCATCATAAGGAGGCACCCAAAATGGTAATGGAAAGGGAGGAGGAAAAGGAACAAAAGAACTAGTAAGTTCCTCCTATGAAATTAGAGGTGTCTCATGATTTACAAAAGTTGGGAGAGAAGAAACATCAAGGAGTTCTTCTTCAGGAAACTTGTAACATAGGTGAAGAAATATATTATAAAAATCCTCAATTGATCCATTCGGACACATTCTTAGTCGATTAATACTTTTAAAAACATCTTGGTAATCATACCTATTAAAGTCTTGATGAAACTCCTTGGGGAATTGATCAAATGAATGGATGGAAACATATGTTAGGGTATGACACCATTGGTTAACTCGAACTTCAATAGTGAGGAAGAAGATAACACAAGTAAGATCTTCACAATTAATTTCATAATATTCAAAAAACTTGAAGAAATCAAAGATATGCTTGGTTATGGATGTATCGCCCTCACTGTCAAACTTCAATTGAGACAAGTGATAAAGAGTTTCATTGAGGATTAAAATTTTACAAATGGATCTATTGGAAAGCACCCTGGAAGTATGATTTAAGGATGATCCATTTAAGATAAGAGATTAAAAATAGACTCAATAGGCACAACTTATAATTTTTCCCTCCTTATAGTGCCAATTGTTGATGGTGTTGGAAATCTGCAACCAAGGGTGCCTCCCAAATGTGAAGTCCCAACTAGACCTCACACCATTTGGAGTGGGAGACCCATTCAGAGTATTAGCTTGGCCACCATAACTCTAAGATTTTCCTTGGCTCCAATGAACCACATAAGAGGTATGTAGATAACCTTTGAAATCAACAAGTAAGTTGACACTGTGAAACACCAATTTCAAAGTGCAAAATGACACCTTCACGAGAGGAAAGTAAGAGTGAGTATCTAGGAGGAAAGTAATAGTACTATCCTAAGAGAGGAACACGAGAGTGAGGAAAGATTTGTTAATTATCTATTAAAATGGTTCACACAGACACAACGATCATTAAACAAAATACAACACATATTCAAAGAGATAAGTACCAAAGCCAATGAAGTAGTTAAATTTATTTAGTACATATGGAAATAAAATATACCATAAAAATTCAAAGAATGTCTTACAATATTCATGATACATGCATGAAAATGTGTTGAGTCAACGAGCTTATCATTATTAAATTAAAGATCCAAATACACATTTACAATGGCGAGCCACTAGCTCCAATAGTGGAACATTGAGTCACTACTTGCTTCTCCAAAGAATGATCTTCTCTCCTATGCCAATCTAGAGAAGCCAAGGCTATCTCTCCAAAATATTAAGCTTACAAAATTCTTTTGCTTGAGTTATGAGGGATTATTTATAACTAATGAAGTGACTCTCCAAATCCCATGTGACTCTGGACCTTTCTCATGACTCTTGAGCTTCTACTATGACTTTTCAAATTCTTACATGACCTTTGAGATTCTATATGACTCATTTTTCCACATGTGACTTTACGTATTCCACATATCACTCTTGGAATTCCACACATCACATTTTGTCATTTTTTTAAATATATAATTACACTCCACATCATGTGGCAACACTCATTAACACATATGACACTGTGATGAAACTTGTATAGTCCATGACTTGGATCTGCATGATGATGTGTCAGTGCCAAGATTTTCTTCTTGTTGCTTCGTTGATGTCTTCATGAATTATATTGAATGTGATTCACCTTCATCATTCAAGGGGTTGATTGATATGGAGTCTTCATGTGATCATTATATTTGATCTTATGTTTTAATCTAGTGTCCCTTCATCTTCTTGCTTGATGACCTCTTCATGTTTCTAGCTTCACAAGTGTTTTCTAGCATAGTATCCTTCTCTCCTTTCTCAGCAAGATCCTGTCATGCCAAGATATAATACCTGTAGATGAAATTCACACATGACCAGACGACATCATTTTGGAAATATCCTAGTCTATATTTCTTCATGAAAACTACTAGTTGAGACGGAACTGGGTATTAGATGGGGAGGAAAGATCAAGGATTGCATAGTACACATTTATAGAGGCTAGGAGTGAGGTATTGATGCTTTTGACTACACAATTCACAGTACTGGAGGCTCAAGAGATAAGACTGCATAGTTTAGTATCATAGTGAGGTAGGATTTCCCACTGTAATTATGCAACGCGTCATTCAAGAGAGAGAGGGGCAGAGGATTACGTAGTTGCGTAGTTATGGAAGGAATGAAGATAGCCTATTGCTAATTGAAACTACACAATTCAAATAAGGATACTTGATGGGAGAAATGATTGCATGGATTTGGAGGTCAGGAGGTAGTTCTTGGGCACTATGATTATACAATGCGCAGTCCTTGGAGGTAGTAACTTCCCATTATGCAATTCCAGGAGGAAGTAAATCCAAATTACATAGTTATAAGAGGAATGGATGCATGCTTGAGGCTTTAAACTGTGCATTTCACATTTCAAGGGGGCACAGTGAGCTCAGGTTGGTCGGGAATGAAACTTTCCGAAATTTGGTTGTGTGGGATCAGTAAGGAAAATATGAAACCAAGTTTGGACTTGAACATGGTAACACACTTAGCATAATAAATGACACAACATTAAACACTCAACACCTGCAATCAACATGATCCCCTTAATACGGCAACAAATAAACATTCTCCTCCAAGTGTGACATTTAAGATATACTTTGCGACAATAATGACAACACTAGTATGACAGTGCATAAAAATTTTGGAATGAGTCTAATAAATATTTAAATGATATATATGACCCATTGGTATGAAATATTCCTCTCGAAATGAACCATAACTCCACTTTTACAATGTGTGACACTTCCCATGACAAAAGAAAACACTTATGAAAGTAAGAAAAAATTGTGAATGACACTTGCAAATGTGAAAATTTCTGAGCACAAAAACCCTACTACTAAATATTGATTTACTTCTCCTACCTTTTTTATTATAAACAATTTATTTAACTAAAATATTCATAAAAACATCAAAGTAAACACAACTAGTAGCCTACACAAATATAGATCATTTACTGAACATCACGTACATATGACAAAGGACACAGATTTTTCGGAAAAATGTCCTTCGAAAAACCCAATGCAGGAAAACTAGTGTGGCAGATCTAAGGGTTGATTATTATTATGCATCAATATTTTAATTACATCTAGGATGCCATAATCCGGCTCACCCAACATGAGCTGAAAATACATCACACAAAATAATGAGTGGAATAGTCCACAAGCTAAAGGTGATGGATTAAAACATGAGCACGCATTTAACAAGATTTGTACAAATGAAAACTAAATAGTTCATAAGTATATGTGTAAGTTAAACAACATACATCACAAACATAACCATAATAGTCCAAATACATTTACAATATATGCATGAAGATGTGTCGGCTCTGATTATATTAAAAGTGAAAGTTCCATTGATACATACAACATGGTGAACCACTTGCCCCAATAGTGGAACGTGAAGTCAACAACACTCGCTCCTCCCAAAGAAGTACACTCTCTCTATGCTACTGAGAATCCAAGGGTGAAACAAAACTCCCAAGCCTTTTCCAATCCTAACCCTAGAAAAAATGTTGGTTCCCAAAATACCTTTACAGGAGTTATGAGGATGTATTTATAACAAAGGGGGGTGACTCTTGGAATTCCCCCTTTGTGACTCTTGGACTCCCCTCATGAATCCTCACATTACATATGAATCTTCACATTCCATCATGGACACATGGAATTTCAGTAATATAAAAATTACAAATAATATTACAATTTCCACTAGTACCCATATAAGGAAAAATAGGCCCAAGGAAAACTTGACATCCTAACAAGACAAAATACTATGATGTTGGTGTTGGGGTGATCTCAAGTTAGGCATCTTGGACTTGGTATCTCTCAGTTACGTACTCATACCAATATTTTTATTGTTCAATGGTCTCCTCAAACTGCGAGATAGTGTTAGGCTGGAAGCAAACTCTTGCCTCCAATGCATTTGGGTAAAATCTCTTGGAACCGGTCTTCACTTCTTCTTGAATCAGGTGCAAAATTGTTTTGATATGAACCAGGCCACTGATGTAGGTCTAAAATTTTTATCTATTGATATCCATGTCCTCTTGGGTAGCCATATTATCCAACTGATTGAGGTACTTATCAATCTCCTGCCGGACTTTCTTCTTGTGTTTAGCCTTGGTGAGTGTACCATTTGATGGGATATGGTGGGTTCTCACCATGAAATCCAAACTATTGTATATCCATACGTATGCATCTTGAATGCTTATGGTGAATGAGGCGAGTTTCTTGTTGTTCTGGATCAACATCCAAACTATAGTTTTCTCTAACTATGCCTATGGCTTCATCTTATTTACCAATGTAAGTGGCACGACCTTGTATCGCATTGTCCACTCATGCATCGCAGTGATGGCAATCTATATATTCCTAAGGATCCTGAAAAACTCTTTTCTCTACCGTAGCAAGTCATTTAGGTGTACAACCACCTTATGTATAGTTAACAACTCCTCATAAAGATCACACATAGTGTATTGAGGTGTGGATACTTCAGCAAGTATCACTGCTCTTATCTCCTCGTAGTAGACCTATGAAGATGGTGCACTTTGCACTACTTCCCGAAGTTGTTCATTCTCGTGTCGAAGTTCCTGTATGTTCTGTACGAACTACTTATTCTCAGCCACCAAGCATTGGGTGTTAGATTTTTCTTCTCTTGTGAAGGCCCAGCTGGTGTCGACAATGACATTTGGATTCCTACTAGTATCTGCCACGATCACCCATTCTCTCATGAACATAGGTGATGCATAATCATTTAGGAAATGATTTCTTCATGCTTGTACACTATTCTTCTAAATTTCATCAAATGATAGATTGTACACGTCCATGACTGGATCATCATCAAGGGGAACTACCTCCCCTTCCTCACTTGGTGCTTGCTCTTCTATTGAAGGTGGTGGAGTCTGAAAGGTGGACCACGGTACGTAGTGAATCAGGTCCCCATCTTCATTTTACAGATCCAGTACCACTTCCATGTCTATGAGTTTAATCAATTGTTCAAGATCCTAAGAAAACTCTTGTTCCCACATCTATTCACTCACTCCTTTTGTTGTCGGTTGATCCCATATTTGTTCTTCGACATATATGGGTGTTTCCTCTTCTATCGTGAAACCTTGTGTCTCTTCCTCTTCTTTATTTTATTTCTCCTCTTATTCTCTTCTTCTAAGTTCCTCTTCTTCCTTCAACTCTTGTTCTACTCTCTACGCTCTCTTCACTACTTCTTCTAAGGATTGCTTCTCACTCTTTCTCCACTCTGCTCTTTTTTGCCTTCATACCCTCTTCACTTTTATCGCCAAAGCTACTTTCTTAGTGAGATGATATTCTTTCATTTTCTAACTTTTTTCCTCTTCTGTATTTGCTACTATCTTCCTCTCCCCTTTTTTGCACACTGGACCACTTCTTGTTGCTGTTGCTGCTTCTAGAACTGTTGCTGCCTGTGGAAGAACTTGATAAGTCCCACCCATAGTGATCATATCATGAGTTTAAGAGGAGTTATAACAGTTATTCCATCGTTCCTACTCTGACCATTGATATAAACCGCTAACCTAGTTGAAGTATACTCTCGCATAGTGTTCTTTGCAAATCCCCCTAAGCTCATACATATTGTAACTCTTTGCGCTAAACTCAAATATGACAATGCCTTTCCCTTCGGAATCTACAATATTTAGATTCTTAATCTCGTATAATCTGACTTGAAAATGAATATTTTTCCATGGTTCCTTCTTCTTCCTATGCAGTAGTGCTGACAATCCTATGAAGAGGTAATAAGCTACCTTTTGCATGACCAGTTTGTTGGTGGCATATATCGGAAAAATATGCGGCAAATTCTGCCCGTCGAATAATTTTATCAATGTTCCATCTAATAAGGTGAACCAATCAATGATCTATGATATCACCTCCGTAGCTACTCATGACATGCAAGGTGAACCTCCTGAAAGATGAGAATGTAAAGCTGGATTATGAAGCGATTAGTAAGCTTCTCCATAACTCTATGATGATTGCAATCTAAGAGTAGTTTTCAATATATATGTACGACAGTGTCTCTCGGTGTTCATGTCCAATTCATGCTAGCAAACTTATTTTTCACACATATTGCATCCAGTAAGTATGCAGACATGTAGAATTGTGCTTTCTCGCCTTAGGGTGGATTGCGATATTTTGTTACATGGACTCTCGGTTGATGAGCCAATAGGTATGACTAGTTAAACGACTTCCCCTTGTTAACTACCTAGCTCAACAAGATAGCCCACCCATCAGGAAATGTCTCTATGTTTGGTTGGACATAGATTTTACAAGATAGTATTACCAAAAGTTGATAGGATTTCCTGAGTGCTTTTGTCTTATACATGTGGGTGGGTGTTTTCCTAAACTTCGTTGGCTCCTTCACCCAACTCTTGATGATATATATTGTGTTCATGTAGCTGTGAGTGGCATAGAATAGTGATTCAATGTTCTTCACTAGCCCTAGAAGATGATATACCTCCTTGAAATATGTTTCCAAGAATGTAGCAAGCTTCTTCCCGCTGGTGTTGTTCAATGTCATGGTTTCTACATTAATGTTTGAGACAACCCAGTTGATCACATTCACACATGGGAAGGATGGATAGCTACATGCAACCTTGTAAATACTCGACTGCATGTTGTTAAGATACACCTTCCAGTCATCTAAGTCTACTTGAAAGTCCTTTGTGAAATCGTCTTTGATCTGTTGCCATGTCATTTTTTTATCCCTTCTCTATGAATAGTTGAGTGTTCGAGTAAACTGGAAAGTTAACCGAAACTTTCTCAACTTATTCCTCAGAACTGATTTCAATGGTTTCCTTTGAGGAAAATCTCTTTGATTCCATTGTGAAAGTGATTATTGGAGAGATGCTCAAAAATTTTTGTACCTATGGGACATAAAATACACTAATGACAAGTAAATTTTAGCTATAAGAAAAACTACTTTCATTAATTTTTCATGCAGAAAACCAGGCAACTGACTGGAAGGATTGCACATTTTTTTATGGGAAGAGGGTATGCCTAGTTGGGGAAAATACGCATTGTGCAGTGCTAGCAGTCAGTGTCGAAGCTTGTACCTTGAGATTGCGCAATGTGTGGTTCAACCTGGGCAGTGAGCCGAGAGAGACTGCACATTGCAAAGTCTCAGTGATCAAGGATGTTGGATGAGGCCTGGCACTATGCAATGTACAACAAGGCTATCCTGTACTACACATTTTTCAGTTCCATAGGCCAATATTGAAGCTTGAGCTTCCATATTGCGCAATGCCCAATTGGGAAAAGTCAATTTCGGCCAAGGGAAAGGCATATATACCCAAGGGAAGAGTTAAAAATGAGTAGATATGAGAGATGGTGAAGGAATGAGTGCTTATATAACTAAGTGTTGATGAATCAAGAAAAAAAAAGTGCAGAAACTAAACAAATGAGAAGTGAATGAGATCAGTGAGGAGAGTCGCTGTAATGGCGACCATCGGTGAAAAAATGAATAAATCAATGAAACACTTGTGAAAGGAAAATTAAAACTTGAAAGAACACATCCATAGGCTAAAGAAATTTAAAAATACAAAATGCATGTAAATAAACAATAAAAAAAACACTCATGCAATCCAAATGGAAAAAAGCGACTAAAAGCGATAAATGAAAAAATCACTTGGAAAAGCGACAACGATCACACTGAAGATTCCTTAATCTCCTCGGGAATGCTAGAGCTTCAAGATAGAATGTGAGAATGAGATATAAGAGCATCGATTAAATATATTTGATAAATTAGGATTTATGATGCACAAGCCACAAATCAAGGGAAAAGCAACACTTGGTGGTAGTTTCCAAAAATATAAAATGTGCTTCCTTCAAGTTACTAAAAATAGATCCCTAGATTTTAGGGATTCTTTTCACTTTTTTCTTTTTGAATTTTTCTGGGAAAAAATTCCATGCACCTCACCAAGAAGGATTGCACAGTTCTGGGGAATTGGCAACTCCTGGCTTAGTGAACTGCGCGGTTTCTGAGCTCAGTGAGTGATTGGGAAGTTTCTAGGCTCAGTGTTGGGCTTCTTGTCATGACTGCACAGTTCCCTAGATCAAGGATGGGTTACCATTCATGACTGCGCAATTTTGGACATAAAGATCAAGGCTCGCTTCATGAATTTTGTATTTTTTGGAGGCAAACCCAAAATTGTTGTGCAAGACTTAGACAGGAGGTAAGCTTGTGCCTTAAAAAAATTGCTAAGTGGAAAATCAAGTGAACATAAGAAAAATTGAAAGATAAACATCAATCAAAGAATAGATACCTTATAGCATTGGAAGGTAAGCTCTTGTTAAGGGAAGTTAGGCTCCAGAATCAAAGCAATGGAAAAAATTTGGAGGGTGGTTGTAGTCACTACAACATTGTCGACAGAACTCCAGCTCTTTGAATGAATCTTATCTCATGTAAAATAGGGGTCTCACCCTTTCGAAAGTATTGATTATCACAAATCCCTCACTTAGTCTTAGTTAAATACATGGCCCCTTACATCCTCTTTATAAGTGGAACACTAACCAAGCCAATTCACACTAAGTTGTTTCAATTGGGTATGAGGATTATTTAGATGCACAAGTAAAAGAAAAAATTCCAGAGTCTTTGTTTTCATCTCTGGTGTTGCTCCACTGCCAGTAGGCCTGGATAATGCCCCGACAGAGTCACTTCAGAAACACAAACATTTCTCCACTACCAGCAAGCCTGGACAGTACCCCGACAGAGTTTCTTGCTTCACCTCTCTACGTAGGAAGGATTTCTCTTCTTTCAATCTTCATTTTATTTTTTTCATTTTTTTCTTTTTTCATACGTTCAAAGAACTTTGCATAGGCACTTATTTATTTCACGGGGAAGAAGATTGATCTTGAATTATTGTTATGAAAACAACTCCAAAAATAGAAGAAAAGAGAGATCAACACCTTATAAATAAGCCACTTCGAGGGGGAAACCTCCTTTACATTACATAAATGAAAAATTCTTGAATGATACAAATGAAAATCCCTTCTTTCTATATATAGGAGTCCATGGGGTCACAATATAATCCTAGAAGACCTAACAATAATAATTGAAGGGAACAATAATAACAATATGGGGGCTACAGGGGTACAACAATAACGATAAGCGGGCTACACTAACAACAATAATGTAATACACTAGTGATATAGGGACCTAACATGCCCCTCTCCTTCAAACAAGTGTTGTTCTCAATGCTTGATTTTATTCTTGATGCTTCTCTATAAAATTCTCATCCTCCCATGTGGAATCTTCAATGGGTATGTTTTTCCACTTTTTGAGATACTCTTAAATTGATCGATTTCATAGTTGTCGAGTTCTTGTTTCTGTGACTACTTCAGAACTTCTTTCCCTGCAATGTCGATCTTCATGTTTTTTCATTCTATTCTACACCAAAGTTAGGTTATCCTTTCAGAGTTGGATAACTTGTTGTTGATGCTCGAAGTGATCTTCCACTACTTTATCATCCGTATTAGCTTTAATTTGATCCTTCAAACCATCCAAATTAGCCTCCATTTTTTATTTTAAACCATCTATGTCATCTTTGATTTCTCTTTGTAAGATCGAAATTTGTAGCACTTGGTACCGTAATTTTGATATATCATACTGCAATTCTTCCTCTTCATGCATCATTGTATATCTTTCTGAGGGCTAAATAGGTGTGGAATTATTTTTTGGAGGCATTATATCACTCAATACTGATATATATGCCTCAATATGCCCTTGGAATCACTTCAAACTACTTTTTCAAACAAATGTTATGCAATTTGAAAAACAAAATACACACCTTTTTCTTGCTTTTGAGGAGCTCTATATTGAAACTGGTGTATCTCTGTAATTTTAGATCTTCAATATCTAAAATTTGGTCCTACAGTATCCCTTTGAATATCCTTTCTAATTCCATAGGTCTGACCTGATTTGGATGCTTCAAGGAAAAGTTATTCCCAATCTCCCACAATGACCTAATTATGGACTGGTTCAGTAGAGAAAACTTGTATGACATGCCATGTGTCACTGTTTCCTCCTTAGGCTCAGAAATTGATATGCAGGAAACTACAATATGTGTTCTTGTGGAAACTTTTTCCATAATTCCAATCTGATTCTCAGAGAGAGAGAGAGTTATGACGATTTTTCCAGGGTCATCTCTTTGAGATGAAATTCGTGAGCCTGAAAGAATCATAAATTCCATAGATCATATCTCTAAAATTGTTTCACACCAAGATCTAAAATTTTTACATGAAGTTCCTAAGTATTTCAGCTTCGCGTGATAAAAATTTCAGATTTTGAACCTTCGTATAAAAAATGTTATAGTGAAAATGCCACGATGACTTGTTTGGAGCAGTGAAACCCTAGAATCCAAAGCTCTAATACCAAATTTAAGAAACTGACTCCAAATATAGAAGAAAAGAGAGATAAACGCCTTATAAATAAGCCACTTCGAAGGGGAGACCTCCTTTACATTACATAAATGAAAAATTCTTGGATGATACAAATGACAAAACCTCCTTTCTATATATAGGAGTCAATGGGGTCACATTATAATCCTAGTCGACCTAGCAATTATAATGTAAGGGCACAATAATAACAATATGGGGGCTACAAGGGTACAAAAATAATAATAAGGGGGCTACACTACAAAAAATAAGGGAATACACTAATAATATAGGGACCTAACACTTATTGAGAGAAGAAGAGGTTGTTCCTTAAGATAAGTATGTTTATGTACTCCTCTGGCATACTTGTGAAGATTTTCCTCCCCTCCTTACTCTACTAGACTAGAGTGAGAAGGATTAACCAAATATATAGAATCGATTAGAGTAGGCGGAACTAGTTAGAAAAAAAAAACATCATGATGTCACCATGACTCTTTTTGATAAGGAACATATTTTCCATCTGAGTATCATCAACCAAAACAAAACAACAATATTTGTGCAAAGAGAGTGAATAGCCATAAAACCAAGTGTTGGTAGAAGAACAACTTTCCTCTTGGATTTCACCAAGCTTGATTTAGAACCCAAACACAGTCTCATGCATAAAATAACCTAATACTAAAAACAAACGGACAAAGGAAAGAAGAAAAAATGTAAACAAATGAGTGAAAGAAAATCAAATAAAATAACAAAGAAAAGAAAACACTACTCCTACTTCTAACCTAAGCAAAAAGTAGGCCAACTCACATAAAATGATATTTCCAATGCAGCCACCGGCACATTGGTAAGCCTACATGGGCAAGGGAATGAAAGTCCAGAAATATATACATGCATAACAACAGATAAGAAAGATAAGTCATTGAAAATGAAAAACGTTCTAAGTTTGAATGTGCACATAGAAAAGAAATGGCGAAAATCACACAGAAGGCATTTCGTGGACATATCATGGTTTCACGGCACATAGTGAGTTGAATACTTGCAAAAAAAAACTTTCGAACCATGAAAGTGAGCAAATATAATGAAAGAAAAAAAAAAAAATTTCACCACAGTTCTCACCAAGCACGACTCCTCCAACGATAGAGTGACAGGATCGTGAAAAACAGATGGAAGATGCGAAAATTGTAAATCAAAAATATTTTCAATACACATAATATAGTGATGAGGATCCTCAAGAGATTCAACACTCTTCTGATCGGACATGGAACTGACCTCAAGAATATGAGAACCTAACATAACCATCAGCTCAGGATGAAGTGCCTCGACATCTTGAGGAATATCCAACTCATCGAAAGATAGATCATCAAATATCAGTGGCTTCGAAAATCAATAACAGGAAAATCAAAATCATGACCATATGAATCAATGAAAAGGTCACAAAATGTATGATGAGAGGTTGGGAAGATAAGTGATATAGGATTCATCCTCTTTGCATCTAATTGGAAAACTAGCATTCCACGAATTTTGCGAATGATTGGAAGTATCAATAGTATCAGACACTGAATTTTCACATGATTCAATCGGAATGACAAAACCGTGGACAATGTCAGGATAATGCAGAAGAGATGCAGAGCAAAGAGAGTCTTCGTCATAGATTCTTGTTCAATAATGGGCTTCACCACATACTCATTACAAATGGCATCATAGTCTGGATGCTCAAACGCAACTCCATCCAACATCTGATCCTCATGAACATCAAGGGAAATATTTTGAATACATGAATTCACAATTTTTTAATTCAGAGGATGAGAGAGACCAATGATTGGAGGATGAGGAGAAAACACTTCATCACACAAATTCGTCTAGTAATCCAAAACTGTGCAGGGAATCTGAGTATTTGTGGTGGGAACATCCTATGGAAGTAAATTTGTTATATGAAAATCAAACAAAGGATTTCTTGAAACAACACCATTGTCTGTCGCTAATTTGGAAGCTTTATGAGCGAGGTTCGATGGGTTTGATTTAAGCGATCGTAACTCATGCAGAGTAAGTGAAATTTTAACAAGATATAAGAATATCCTGGTTAAGAAATCGCAATCAAATTCATATTCTAGAAATTCAAAATAGAGATACAAAAAATCATTAGAAAATGACGTATTGATTCATCCGAAGTGATTTTCACAATTTTGAAATTCTCTTACATAGAAGTTTGTGTTCAAATTTGTCAAAGTGTGAAACATTTCTGTGACAAGTTGCTTGAAAGAGTGAATAGAGGCATCATTCAATGTGTGACACCATTTCTTTATGTGCCCTTCAAGTGTGAGAATAAACAACCAACATCCAACATCCTCGAAAGGGATGTTGCGCTCTTCAAAAAATTGAAGAAAACAATTAGTATGCTCAAGGATCGTTGTTTCACTCTCGCCATCAAGCTTAAGATGTGACAAGTCATCAATGATGTATGTAGGCACTTCAAAATTGAGTTTTATGGAAAAACATGTCATGTGTATGATTTTGGAAGAAGTCATAAAAATTAGTGCACACTTTAAGTGTTTAGCTTGTCATTTGCCCTCTTTCTAGCGCCAAAAATGTTGATAGTGTTGGACCCACCAACATTCAGGGGATATAACTGATATGATGTCCCAAATAGACCTCACATCATTTGGAGTAGGAGTCTCATTAGTGGGGTGTTTAATGATATGCCTTGGATTGAAAAACACATAGAGTGGTGCACAATGTATTTGGTTAAAGAAAGTGTGTGACCCTACGGAAAGTCAATGTGATGCCTGAGCGGTTCTAACAGCAAAGGGGGGAATTAAGTGTGCTCCTTAGAAGCTTGTAATAGTACACAACTTGAAAGGAACACACGAGCTTAAAATACATCACACAAACTAATGAGCGTAATAATCAACAAGATAAAGGTGACAGATTAAAACATTAGCACACTTTCAACAAGATTCGTACAAATGAAAACGAAATAGCTCATAAGAATATGTGTAATTTAAACAACATATATCGCAAACATAACCAGAATAGTCCAAGTGCATTTACAATATATGCATGAAGATGTGTTTTCCCTTATTATATTATTAGTAAAAGTTCCATTCATACATACAACATGATGAACAACTTGCCCCAATAGTGGAACGTGAAGTCAACAACATCCACTCCTCCCAAATAAGTATACTCCCTCTACTCTATGGAGAAGCCAAGAATGACACAAAAATCCCAAGCCTTTTCTAAGCCTAGGCCTAGCCAAAATATTAGCTCCCAAAATTTGTTTACAAGAGTTATGAGGATGTATTTATAAAAAAGGGGGGTGAATCTTTGCATGCCCCATTTATGACTCTTGGACTCCCCCCATGACTCCTCACATTATATATGACTCTTCACATTCCATCATGGGCACATGGAATTTAAATCATTTAATAATTAAAAATAATATTACAATTTCCACTCGTACCCATAAAAGAAAAAACAGGGTAGGGACAACTTGACAGCCTAACAAGACAAAATACTATGATATTGGTGTTCGACTGAATTCAAGCCAGGCATCCTGGACTTGGTATAAATTAGCCACATACCCATATCAAGCTTCGTATTGTGTGATGGTGTCCCCAAACCATGAGATAGTGTTAGGATGGAAGCAGAATCTTTCCTCGAGTGCATCTGGGTACAATATCTTGGAACCGGTCTTCACTTCTTCTTCAATCATGTGCAACATTATTTTGATCTATATCAATCCACCGATGTAGGTCTACAAATTATGTCTATTTATATCCACTCCTCCTAGGTTTCCATATTATCTAGCTACATTAGGTATTGATCAATCTCCTGTCGGACTTTTTTCTTGAGTTTAGCCTCGGTGAGTGTATCAATTGATGGGATCTGGGGGGTTCTCACCAAGAAATCCAAACTATTGTATATATGTAGATATGCAGCATGAATGCGTCCGATGAATGAGGTGAGTTTCTTGTTGTTCTATATTATCATCCAAACTCTGGATTTCTCTAACTCTGCCTGTGGCTTCATATTCTTTACCAATGTAATCAGCGTGACCTTGTATCACATTGTCCACTCATGCACGGGAGTGATGACAGACTGCATATTCCTAAGGATACTTAAAAAATATATTCTCTTTCATAGAAGGTCATTTAGGTGGAAAACTGCCTTATATATGGTTACCAAATCCTCATAAATATCCCGCATAGTGTCTCCAAGTCCAGATGCGTCAGCAAGTATAATTTCTCTTATCTCCTCGAGGTATTCCTATGTGGATGTGTTTGACTTTATGCTACTCCTCGGAGTTCTTCATTCCCTTTCCTAAGTGCTTGTATGTTCTACACCAACTACTTATTCTCATCCACCAAGCACTGGTCGTTAGATCTGGCTACTCCTATGAAGGCCCAACTAGCGTCAACAATGACATTTGGATTCTTGTTGGTGTCTGTCACAATCACCCTTTCTCTCATGAACCCAAGTGATGTAATATCATCCTAAAAATTATTTCTTCGTGCTTATACAATATTCTTCTGTATTTCATAAAATGATAGATTATACATGTCTATGACTGGATCATCATCAAGGGGAACTACCTCCCCTTCCTCAGTTGGTTCGTGCTCTCCGGCTAAAGGTGGTGGAGTTTGAAAGCATGGAAAATTTTAGGGGCTAATACTCACAGGTGGGCTAATTTTCCATGATTTTCCAAAAAAAAGATTTGCCAATTTCCATTTTTTTCTAAAAGTGATTCGCCCAAATTTTACAATATAATATTATTTTACCTTAAAAATCACCAACATTATATAGAGAGTATACACAAAATAATTATAAATTTGAATAATTTTACAAATGCATCAATAAAAAATCTATATTTTTCATATTTTTCAAGATAATTTTCCATCCTTCAAAATTTCCTTGTTTGAAAGGTGGTTTGAGGCGCATTGGGAATTAGGTACACATCTTCATTTTGTAGCTCCATTCCCACTTCCATGTCCATGAATTCAATCAACTGTTGAAGTTGTTGATCAAACTCTTGTTCCTGCTTTTGTTCGCTCGCTCCTTCTATTGTCGGTTGATACTGTATCTATTCTTCAACCTATATGGGTGTCTCCTCTTATGTCGTGGCACCTTTCCTCTCTTCTTCTTCTTACTTCTATCTCTCCTCTTTTTCTCTTATTCTAAGTTCTCATTCTTCCTTCAGCTCTTGTTCTTCTCTTTGCACTTTCTACATTATTTCTTCTAAGGATTGCTTCTCCCTCTTTATCCACTCTACTATTTGTTCCCTCTGTCCCCTCTTCACTTCGATCACTAAATTCACTTTATTAGTGATAGTATATTCTTTCATTTTCCATATTTTTTCCTCTTCCATATTTTTTTCTACCTTCCTCTTCCCTTTTTCATGCATCAAACTGTTGTTTGTTGTTGTTGCTTCTGCAACTGTTGTCGCCTACGGAAAAAATTAAGTCCCAGCCATACTGACCAACTCATGAGTTTAGGAGGAGTTATAATAGTTCTTCCATGGTTCCTCCTCCGACCACTAATATATCTCATTGACCTAATTGAATTATACTCTCGCACAATGTTCTTTGAAAAACCCCCTTGGATCATATAGATTGTAACTCTTTTTGTCGAACTCAAATCTGACGATGGATTTCCCTTCAGCATATACAATATTGAGATTATTAATCTCGTATAATCCATCCTACAAAGGAAGAGTTGGCCATGGTTCCTTCTTCATCCTATGCAGTGATGCTGACAATCATGTGGATAGGTGGTAAGCTGCCTCTTGCATGACTATTTTGTTGTTGGCATATCTCGAAAAAATATGTGGTGGATTATGTGTATCGAATACTCTGATCAATGGGCCATTTGGTAAGGTGAACCAATAAGTGATCTCTGATATTGCCTCCATAGTTTCTTGTAACATGCAAGGTGGGTCCTCCTGAAATATGATCCTGTAAAGTGGGATCATGAAGTGATTAATAAGCTGCTCCATGACTCTATGATGACTACAATTTGAGAGTAGCTTGCATAGATATGTACAAAAATGCTTCTCGGTTTCCATGTCCAGTTCATTCCAGGGAACTGATTTTGTGCATATATTGCATCCAATAAGTATGCATACATGTAGAAGCATGTTTTCTCGCCCTTGGGTGGATTGCAAGCTTTTTTCAAATGGACTCTTAGCTAATGAGCCAATAGGTCTGTCCAGTTGAAGGAATTCCCCTCATTCTATACCTGGTTCAACAAGATATCCCACCCCTCAAGAAAGGTCTTCGTGTTTGGTTTACCATAGATTCTCCAAGCTAGCATGACCATAAGTTGATAGGCTTTACTGAGTGATTTTGTCTTATACGTGTGGGTTGGTGTTTTCTTGAACTTTGTTGGCTCCGTCACCCAAATATTGATTATATCTCTTGTGTTCATGTAGTTTTGGGTGGCATAGAATAGTGATTCCATGTTCTTCACTAGCCCTGAAAGATGATACATCTGCTTGAAACATGTTTCCAAGAATGTAGAAAGAATTTTCCCATTGGTGTTTTTCAATGTCATGGTTTCTACATTGATGTTTGAGACAACCCATCTGATCACATCTGCACATGGGAAGGTTGGATACCTGCATTAAACCTTGTGAAAATATGATTGCATGATGTTGCGATAAACATGTTGGTCCTCGAATTCTACCTAAAATTCCTTTGTGAAATCATCTTTGATCTATTTCCATGTCAGTTTTGATCCCTTCTCTATGAACAACTAAGTGTCCGAGAAAAATGGAAAGTTAACAGGAACTTTCTCAACTACTTCCTAAGAACTTATTTTACTGGTTTCCTTTTAGACATCTATATTAGATTCAATTGGGAAAGTTACTGCTAAAGATATGCTCAAAAATTGTTGTGCCTGTGGGATAGAATAGACACTGACAAAAAGAAAATGTCAGCTATAAGAAAAACTACTTTTAGGACTTGTTCATGCAGCAAACCGGGCAACTGACTGGCAGGATTGCACAATTATTTATGGGAAGAGGGTCTGACTGGATGGGGAAACTACGTACTACACATAACCAATAGTCAGTGTCGAAGCTTGTGGCTTGAGACTACACAATGCGCAGTTTAGCCTCAATAGTAAGCCGAGAGAGATTTCACATTACACAGTCTTAGTGGCCAAGTATGTTGGATGAGGTCTGACACTCCGCAATGTGCAATGATACCATCCTATATTGTGCATTGTGAAGTTCCAGATGCCAAGATTGAATCTTGAGCTTCTATATTGTGCAATTCCCAGCTGGGCGAAGTGAAATTTGGCAAAGGGACACGCATATTTTCCCAAGGGAAGTGTGAAAAATCAGCATATATGATAGATGGTGAAGGCATGAGTGCATATCTAGCTAAGTGCTTATGAATCAAGAAAAATCAAGTGCAAAAACTGAAAAAATAAGAAGTGAACGATATCAATGAGGCATTACGGGAATTTTGAGGTCTAAAATGGGCCTCCTAAGGAAATTATAAAATTATAGAGGAAATAATAAAATAATATTTGATTACATCATCAAATTTTAGAGGGGAAAATAGAAAAAATATTTTTTCAACTCGTATTTTCAACTTATCTCCCTATGGGTTTACTCAAATTTCGAGCAGAAACACTCGTTGGATGCAGAATTTGATTTCTTATCCAAGGAGTACCCATGTTGCATACTTTTGATGGACCCTACTATTGAAAAGTGTAACTAGATAGGTCTTCATAATAACTATGTAATTATGTACTTATGTAAAAAAGAAGTCAAAAATAATAAAATGAATTTTTGGTTTACTTGCTGCATGGGTTTCATGAGCAAGATTCTTAGTATAGGTCTAGAGACTTATTCTTGATGTCTATTAGGAACATAAGTGTAATTAAGAGTCATGTAAATGGCATGTTTAGTTTGAAGTATATCCTCCAAGACACTACAGAAGAATGGCTTACAAGTCTGCCCATATTCAACATTGAAAATATGCCTGTGAATTCGACCTATAAACAAGTGTTGAATTCAGCCGAAATAATGCCTAAAAGGTCGGCTTAAATATCTAGCTAGAACATCTATATATATACCCCTACATATGTTTTGGTACAGACATAAGTTTCGTAGACAAGACTGAGGATATATAGCGTGGAAAAAGGAGCAAGTATTACGGTAAAGTCTGAGTTAGACAACATTAAAAGAAAGGAACAAATTTGCAGATTTTTGGCTCTGAATTAGTACAGATATTTCAAGGAACAATTACGGTCAAGCCTGAGGTAAACACTGAACAGACTTGCGGACTTATCTCTGAGGAAGTGCAGATATTCAAAGGAATACTTACAGTCAAGTTTGAAGTTAATTAGCATGGAATAAAGAACAGGAATTACGGA
Source organism: Pinus albicaulis (assembly GCA_034641835.2). Lineage (NCBI taxonomy): Eukaryota > Viridiplantae > Streptophyta > Pinopsida > Pinales > Pinaceae > Pinus > Pinus albicaulis. The sequence goes on along the minus strand of CM076575.1, from coordinate 1,344,559,330 downwards.
TTAATTTGAAGGTATGATAGATCTGATCTAAGGAAATATTAAATATGTTCAAATATAAAGGTGACAACATTTGCAAGATAGCAGATCTATGAACAGTTTTGGATGTGGACTTATATGAATGGAGAAAGAACTGAATGATAAAATTTTGAAGATAACTAAAGGACTTAGTTTACAGAAGTAGCTGCAGAAGTGATTGAAGGTTTGAGAAATAGGCTGAAGGATACAATAAGGATATCTCTGATATTATAGTATCTAAGAAAAGGATTTTTTAAAAGACAGAGACCTCAATAAAGGAAGTTAAATCAGAGATTTACCTTCCTAATCACACTTCAAGATACTCAGTTACAAGTGAACATAATTTTATCTCTACACTAAGTACTTTGATAACTGACTTGATGAAAGATTAAACTAAGTGAAAGAAGAAATTCATAAGTAAGGTCACAAGTAGTTATCAAGAAGAGAATTTTTATTAATCTATAGCCCTCCAGATTCTCAACATGGTATCAGAGCTAAGGTGTTGAATGCAAGGGCTGCTTGACAAAGTAAACACTACAAGAAGCAAAGATAAAAGTTTGGGTTGAAGGATCAAATCAGTCTGCAGGAAGGCTCTCTAGATATATCAATTCATTCAAGTAAGTAATCTTTGTCATCAAATATTTACATTGAAGAAGACATCATTTACCATCAAGAAAGCTTCCAAAAGAGAAATTCATCCACTCAAGTAAGTATTAATGACCCTATCTATCAAGATGCCTTTTTGTAAAGAAAGCAACAAGTTGGTTGGATCATCAAATTTCAGTGCATGGAAGAAAATAACAGACTTAAACTTAATTGAAGACGAAGTAATGCATTATATCAAAGGGTCCACTGTTAAACCTCCAAAAGAAGATACTTCAGCCCATGCTAAGTACATGAAGGGAGAAATTAGAGCCCAAAGGATTCTAATAGAATCCATCAAAGACTCTCTCATTCCATATGTATCAAAACTAAAGACTGCAAAACAAATATATGAGAAACTGGTGGAGCTATTCTTTGTGAGTACTGCTAGAGAAGCAATCTCTCTAAGACAAGAACTCTACAAAATGAAATTATCAAAGAAAGCAGGAATCGTCCCATACTTTATGAGGATTTCTGAAATAAGAGATCAACTACAAGAATTAGGAGAAGTGATGTCTGACACTGAGATGACAACAGTGGTATTGAATGCTCTACCAGAGGAATGGGGTAGCTTCACTTCTAGTCTATATGGGAAGAAAGAAGCCACTCCATTCCATGATTTGTGGTCTCTATGTAAAATAGAGGAAACAATACTAAAGGCCAAAGCTGATACATAATCAAATGAATAAAACCATGCCTTTGCAGCCTCATATAGGAAGAAAGGAAGATTCGAAAAAGTTGGCTGTCAAAATAAAAGAAGAAATACAAACAACGTGCGATGCTTTGGATGTGATGAAATTGGACATTATAAAAGAGATTGTCCTAAATTTGGATATGTCAAAAGGAAAAAGGAAGAAGCTCATGTCACGTATGAAAGAGAAGAACCTGACACTAAAATATCTAAGAAGGAGGAAGCAAGAGATCTCTATTATGATTGAGATCATATTTCTCTTTAAGTGATCTCTGATTGTTTTTATGAAAGTAATGTACATTAAGAAGCATCTCAAAAGAAGCATGGAAGAAGTTCTTAGTCTCACAGCTTCTGGGAAACCTCCCCACTCAAGTAAAGAAGTCATCAGATCTAGGGTCATCATGAAGAAATAATTTTTGGATGTGATGACATATTGTTGAAAACAGGTCAAAGGAATAAATCTCTTCATTCAAGAGAAACTTCTACATGATGACTCAAGGAGGATAGGTATGAGGTATGCAGACATACATGTTGATGCTGGATGATATGAAATCATATGGTTGTAGGTAATATACATCTGTATTTAGGAGTATGATCTATGAAGAAGGATCTCCCAATGCACTACCAGATGAAATCAACATAATATGACCTCATAGAATATGAGGTGGTTGTACCTAAACAATAAATTGAAAAAGTTGTAAGTTTCTGGGAATGAATAATGTGCAGAAAGAAAGAGATCATGAAATGCAACCATGTCTAGAGGCATTTATCATCTGGAGGCCAAGTAGATGTGACTAGGAGATCTCCTGGGAAGATATGTAGACTCTGAGGGAAGCCTGAAAAAGAAGAAGACCCTTGGAAAACATATCATTAGGAGATGTGTCAATCTGTATGAAGGATGTTGATGCCTATAAGAAGATGTCATGGTAAAAGATCATCATCAAGGCAAATTTTTTATATGTCCATCTGGATGATTTTGTGCAGGGCTGCTAATCATAAGAAAGGATGTATGATCCTTGGAGATGATTCGAAGGAAAGCAGCATGGCATAACAAGTGGATCAGATAAGGAAGTCTAATGGATCACTTTCTGATAACTAACTTGTCTCAGGAGAAAATTGATAAATGATCTGTGCCCTATGAAGCTAAAAGATGGAGATTCCTAAATATCGAAATCCATGACATCGAGGACAGGAATTCTTCATGAGCAGCTGGGTGTCTCACCATTGTTGTTGGAGGTCCCTGGTTAAGAGGGAGCCTGATGGTAAGTTTATTACTTGGAAGAAACTTGGTAATTCCTAAGGATGAGCTTAGGTACATTCTTTGTATAAGAATGAGTACATTCCCTTGCGGAATAGGTCCTCCTTGGGAGGGAGAGATAGACACATCATTCTGACTTGGGAAGAAAAAATGGAGGATTGGGTAATCATATGGCATTCGATACTCTTTGAGAATGTGTTTGGGCATTCAAGATAATAGTAGTCAGGGACCGATATTCTTTGAGGGCTAGCTACCCAATAGAATAATATTCTAGGAAGGTCATACTTTGGGAACACCCAGGTGGAGTATGTACCTTGGAGAGACAATGATGAAGGTGTCTATAAGTCATGTGTCTCGCCATCATTGAAGCCCATTGTCTCGTTGAAGAGATGGGGCTGTTAGTAAAGGCCTTGCACTAGTACAATGCTGGTTGATATGATGCTATACAAATGTGGTTACCAATCTGATTTTTCTTATGAGATTCTTCAGTTTTAAAAGTGACCATGTACCTATATGAATACCTCCCTAGTTAAGAGGGAGTGTTGAAAAGTGTAACTAGTAGGTCTTCATAATAACTATGTAATTATGTACTTCTGTAAAGAAGAAGTCAAAAATAATAAAATGAATTTTTATTTTACTTACTTCATGGGTTTCATGAGAAAGATTCTTAGTATAGGTCTAGAGACTTCTTCTTGATGTCTATTAGGAACATAAGTGTAATTAAGAGTCATGTAAATTGCGTGCTTAGTCTGAAGTATATCCTCCAAGACACTACAAAAGAAAGGCTTACAAGTCTGCCCATATTCAACAGTGAAAATATGCCTATGAAGTTGGCCTATAAACAAGTGTTGAAGTTGGCATAAATAATGCCTAAAATGTCGGCTTAAATATCTAGCTAGAACATCTATATATATATATATACCCCTACATATGTTGCAGTAAAGACATAAGTTTCATGGACAAGATTGAGGATATATAGCATGGAAAAAGGAGCAAGTATTATGGTAAAGTATGAGGTAGACATCATTAAAAGAAAGGAACAGATTTGCAGATTTTTGGCTCTGAGTTAGTACAGATATTTCAAGGAACAATTATGGTCAAGCCTGAGGTAAACATCGAACAGACTTTCGGACTTATCTCTGAGGAAGTGCAGATATTCAAAGGAATACTTATCGTCAAGTTTGAAGTTAATTAGCGTGGAAGAAAGAACAGGAATTACAGATTAATTTGAAGGTATGATAGATCTAATATAAGGACATATTACATACGTTCAAATTTGAAGGTGATAGTGTTTGCAAGATAGTAGATCTACGAACATTTTTGGATGCGGACTTATATGAAGGGAGAAAGAACTAAATGATAAAATTTCCAAGATAACTAAAGGACGTAGTTTACAGAAGTAGCTGCAGAAGTGATTGAAGGTTTGAGAAATAGACTGAAGGATACAATAAGCATATCTCTAATATTATAGTATCTAAGAAAATGATTTTTTAAAAGACAAATACCTCAAGAAAGGAAGGTAAATCAGAGATTTACCTTCCTAATAACACTTCAAGATACTCAGTTACAAGTGAACATAATTTTGTCTCTACATTTGACTAAGTACTTTGATAACTGACTTGATGAAAGATTAAACTAAGTGAAAGAAGAAATACATAAGTAATGTCACAAGTAGATATCAGAAAGAGAATTTGTATTAATCTATAGCCCTCCAGATTCTCAACACCTACTACACAAAAAATGAGAAATACATGAAAAACGTGATTGCAAACATGTTTTTTCATGTATTTCTTATTTTTCGTGTAGCTAGGTCCAACAAAAATATGCAACATGGGTATTCCTTGGATGAGGAATTAAATTTTGCATCCAACGAGTACACCCACTCAAAATTTGAGTAAAACCTTAGGGAGATAAGTTGAAAATACGAGTTGAAAAAGTAGTTTTATTATTTTATTATTTTTTAACATTTTTGTTTTTTCACTCCAAAAATGGTCAATCATCCCCCATGGTTGACATCATCATCTTGAATCCTACGGGTTCTTATAAAGTTTATTTTGTTTGTACATTTTTCTTAGGAGGCCCATTTTAGACCTCAAAATTCCCCTAATGAGAGTCGCCGCAATGAAGACCATCATTGCAAAAAATAAGAAACCGAGCGACACTTCTGAAAGGAAAATGGAAACTTGAAACAACACTTATACATGCCAAAGAAATTTAAAACGCAAGAATTCCTGCAAAGAAACAAGAAAAACAACACTCATGCAATCCAAATAGGAAAAAAAAGCGATATAAAAAACGACTAAAAGCGATAAATGAAAAACTCACCAGGTAAAGCGACAACGATCCCACCGAATGTTCCTTGATCTCCTTGAGAATGCTAGAGCTCCAAGACTGAATGTGAGAATGAGCTTCAAGGGGTCGATTAAATAGATTTGATAAATTATGGTTTATGACGCGCATGCCACAAATTAAGGGAAAATTGTCAGTTGGCCACAGTTTCCAAAAATAGAAAATGTGCTTCCTTTGGTTTACTAAAAATAGATCCCTAGATTTTAGAGATGATTTTTTTCTTTCTTATTTTCTTCTTTTTCTGGGAAAACGTGCCATGCACCTCACTGGGAAGGATTGTGCAATTTGAGGGAACTAGCAGCTCTCGACTCAGTGCACTGCATAGTTTCTAAGCACAGTGAGTGATTGCATAGTTCCTAGGCTCAATGTTGGGCTTCATGTCATGACTGCACAATTCCTAAGCTCCAAGTTGGGCTTCCAATCATGATTGCGCAATTCTGGACATAAAGGTTAAGACTAGCTTCATGAATTGCAAAATTTATGGAGGCAGGCCCTGAAATGTTGTGCAATGCTTAGAAAGGAGTTTAGATTGTGACTTACATTAGAGGAGATTTCAACCTAAAATTAGCCTCCTAAGGAAAAATAATAAAATAATAGTTAAAATAATAAATTAATAGTTATGAATTTTGGATGGAAAATAAGAAAACTACTTTTTTAAATTGTACTTTTGGCTTATCTCCTTATAGGTTTACTCAAATTTCAAGTGTAGACACTCATTGTATGCATAATTAAATTCTGCATCTAATGAATACCCATTATGCATACTTTTGAGAAGACCTGCATTACTAGAAAATGAAGATACTTTAAAAAACGTGATATTCAACTTTTATCAATGTGGGTCTTCTCAAAAGTATTCATAATGGGTATTGTTGGATGTGAAACTTAATTCCGCATCCAAAAAGTGTCTACACATGAAATTTGAGTAAACCTATAAGGTGATAAGCCAAAAATACAATTAAAAGAAGTATTATTTCTTATTTTCCCTCCAAAATATTTACATGTTTCTCTTTTTAAATTTAAAGAATTTTGATTGGTTTACATATTATGACATGGAAATCACATGAAAATTTCATGGGTAGTTTTAGGCTAAAATTTCCTCTAATGAAAAAAATTTTAAGTGTAAAAGCAAGTGAACACAAGCAAAAATAAAAGATAAACATCATTCAAAGCATAAATATGTGATAGCATTACAAGGTAAGCTCATGTAAAGGGAATTTAGGCTCCAAAATCAAAGTAATGGAAAATTTTTGGAGGGTGGTTGTAGTCACTACAACAAAATGACACTTGCAAAGGCTTAGAGAAATTGAAAGTGACACATGCTAGAGTGAACATAACATGAAATCGACACTTATTAAAGTGAATGCAAGAAAAGATGATAGTTTCAAATTTGAAAGCGACATTTGCAAAAACAAAGGTGTGTCAGAGTGACAATTGAGAAAAATCACAAAAATAGAAGTACAATTGCAATTGAAGTGAGGAATATTGTCAATGGATAATGTTCACTAACTGTCGACATGTGTTACGCAGTACACTATGTTTATGAATTTCACGGTCATTTTCAGTAATTATTATTCAAGCCTTACCTTCAAGAGTTGTGCAATGTATATCTAAGATTGCATAGAAAGATAAAGCATCAAAGATAAAGAAACATGTTTTTGAATTCATCGAAGATAAAGTATGTGTGAGCAAGTGACTTATAATAAGACTTAACACTTAGCAAAACATTAGACGACCATGAAGTGATCATGGAATGACAGATCACAAGATCCTTAGTAGACTCCAAAATTGAAGTGTAGGAAAAATTTTGGAGGGTGTTTGTCGCAGCGACAACACCCATCATCCTGATATTCCATCTTGCTAATCATACCGACCTCCAAATTATTTGAGTGAATTATAGCTTTTATGCCTTTTTTATTTTTATATATTTTCCATAAAATTTGGTACTTGTGCAACTCAATACTCGGCTACTCGGTACTTTTGGAAGCATCAAATTGATAAATGTTTTGACGTTTCAAGCACCATACCATGTACTTCTCCATTGATATGATAAAAAAATGGAGATTTATTGTTAAATTATTTATCTCTAATGTTTTCATTTCACACATTATAGGTTATTAAATTGGTGAGATCTTCAAAAGATCACCTTCTTACTCTTTCAAGAAACCATTACAGTGTGATATTTTCAAAAAATTACCTTTTACTCTTTCAAGAAAACATTACGATGCAACAAATTGATATTTTACGTTCTAAATTCTCCTTTGCTCATTGTGCTCAATTTCTCAATTTTTTGTGAAAGAGATATAATTTATTCTTAAGTTTTATTTCTTCCAGTCAGTATTAACTTGTGTTTTCTTTGTAATTCAACTTTTCATTTCTTGAAATTAGCATATCTTATCATTACTTCTCGGTTATTTACAGGTGAAACAATACATAAGAAGAAAAATACCCCGCAGTTCAAAATATTAAAATGAAGATGAAAGCGATAAATTTTCCAATACCCAAGGAGTGAAATCTCAATTCATAATTTATTTCGGACACTCCATACAAGACTCGAGATGCAAGCACTGTTTCATGGGAAGAAATATATTTTTCTATCAAAACAGTCAATGGAAATACCATGAAAATTAAGATAATAAGTTCTCTGATAAATTTTTGGAATACGAAGCAATTAAAAGGACATAATTGCATAAAATTTCTACCAGGTCAGCCACGTTCCCTTAATATGACATAGTAAGTTGTATTATCTCCCAATCCCTTGTTCAAACTCACTCCATTGTTTATCATAGAAAAAAACGTATTTCTTCTTGGAGGCCTAGGGTTCCTAAGTCTATTAATAATATTAATCCTCCTGAAATTATTTTGGATATATACTTTTTGAATGATTTTTATAACAATGTGCTTAGTAAAAAATAAGTATTATATCCTAATTATCAAGAATTGGCTTCATGATCCTAAAGGGTCTAAAATAAAAACTAGAAAATATTGTACAATAACACTTTTCAAAAGCCCTCTTATATTTGTAATCAAAATACTCTCAAGATTGTAAATTGAATAAAATCCTAAACATTTCAAGGTAGAATGGATTCGACTTATTTATGGAATCTTTAAATTTTTAAGGAGGTTTAATTGGGTTGATATTCTATCCCAAAACCTATAAGAATAAATTAAGTTATCTCTAACTCCCTCTTCAAGTTTTTAATATGTTTTATTTATGTCAGCATACCTTATGGATATCGATATTGCAATAATACCTTTCCCATTGATGGAATGGAGTTACTTTGTAAGCCATCAACAAAATATTCAAAATTTTTGTTCCGTTATATGGGAAAGTATATACAAGAATTATTTTTATGATATATGTGACAATATTATGCTTTATTTTCATGTGATTTTGTTTGGAATAACTCCACCCAATGTGAGTAGGGAATTCCAGTCTTCATTATCTCAAATTGGAGATTGGTTCATTGAAGAGAAATCTTATCATAGTTTATGGAAGTGAAGTAGGCCCTCATGTATTACCACATTTCATTCTAGATATATTATCAATTAGAGAGATTGTAAATTTAAAAACTTTGAATGGAATTACCATATTCTTCCATAAATTTCAAAAGAAACCATGGCCTAATTTTCCTTTCAAAACTAGCTAGATGATATTGAGAGATAAACAACATGCTATGTAGAAGCAAATGATCTATAAGAAGTATTTTTCATTCAATTTTGCATTACATATATGATCGAAAGAATTTTATCGTTGATAATTTTAGCTTAATCAGTTTTTTAGAAGTTTATCTTCATCAACAACCAATTTTTTACTATTCCTTTATTAATTATGATAATTTTGATCAAGTTTCGTCAAAGGCTATTCTTATGAGTATGGGGGAAAAGGTCAAATTCAAGAATTTCAAGGAGGAAACATATGACTATTACCTTAGGAAGAGAAGTGTAAATTTTGGTACACCACTTAAAAATTTGAAACTTTTTTAAGGTATTGGCTTTTGCTTCAAAGATATTCCTTCAGATTTTGATTCTCAATCTACACAGGAAGATAATGTTAAGGCTTTAAATCCTTCATAGTTACCTATTTTTCCATTTCAATAGATAAATCACATGTTCAATCATATCTAGGAAACACAAACAAAGAATTATGTCAAGAATAAGCATTAAAAATTTCTTAGGGTACAGAGAAAATAACAATTCAGAAACAGGGCATCTCTCTTCAAGATAAAATGATAAGGATATTGAATCTCTTGATCAAATAAATCATCTTGATGATCATATAGAAGTTGATTCTTCCGAGGAAGGGAATTTTAAAGAGTAAATTGAGGCTTAGAAAACTATTCAAATGATTATTCAAGAAATTAGTAAGAAGATTCAAGAAAATCCAACGCCACCGACTCTAGAAGTTCGGGATTTTTCTCCACAAATAACTCTAGAATCTATGACAACTTCTCAAGGCATACATTGGGAATGAATCCAAGATATTTTATGGACTCCAAGTTCATCAATGCATGTTATGAAATATATTTCTCCAGAGGTATCAATGACCCCCATTTAAACTAATATTCCTTTTTCTTCTTCAATTTCAAAACCAATTTATGAGGTAGATCTTGTTACTGAAATTGGGCCATATTTAACTGAATATTATAATAATTCTATAAAAAAATCAGTATTTAAGAGGTCGAGAAAAAGGAAGGATGATTATTTTGAAACAATCTCATAATTAAGTTCGGAAGCTATAGGAGAATCTAAAGATAAAGAAAAATAATACGCATTGGCAATAGGGGATTTTGTAACCTATACTCAAAACATAGTCAATGAATTATCTTGCTAAAAAATTGTTACATAGACTCAGGGTTTTTTCTTCAAGTTCCAAAAAACATCTTTGATGTAGTCTAGCTTAATGTTGACATATTCAATCTTCTGCAAGGGAAGATGGTCTCACCCGAGGTGTGCCAAGACTTTAGAAGGTGTTGGGAGTTTCCAGATAAGTAAATATAATTAACATCTGCATATCCCATCGTTCATCCATGACATACAAAAAACCTGCATACATTGCACAACATTCATAAAATAAAAATAAAAAATTTAAATGGAGACACTCACATGTGCAACTATGGAAATTCCCCGTAATAGATCTCTTTATTCTATTATCTAAGAGAGAAATCTCATATTAAAATTTCCAGCATATACTTATCAAGGAGGTACAAGATATTACATTAGATCTCAACATATCACTACAATCAAACACAACATAATGGAAATTCAAGAGTGAGACTAAATTTCAACAACATCACGACCCTTTTTTTTCTATCTCCCTCTTTCCTTTGTCTCGCACTCCTTCTATAACTTTGGCTTGTTGATATATTCTAGCTTACTTATTTCAATCGCTTGATAGATTCAACTTTGATCCTTTTGGAAAAATCAAATTCACCTCACACTCGCTTGATCCATGCTTGCTTGATGAATTTTGAGGCTCCAACTAACTTTTTTGGCGATCACTTTTCCTTTTTTCTTCCATATTTAGACCAAAATTATCCATTTGAAATGGCTTATTTTTTTCTTTCGCTTCCTTCTTTCTCTGCCACCAGTTTTCAACCAAAACTTACCAATTCAAAAATGAAGGACCCAACAAGCCCTGACCATATATTGTTGAATTTCTTGAGCCTAATTAAGAAGTTGTTGTATCCCAAGGTAAGTGGTATTAAGTGTATGATTCCATCAAATTTTTTCTTTGTTCTCTTAAATTTTATAGTGGCTAATTGCACTTAGCTGAAAATCTAGGCCAATCATGTACTTGTCGTAGAATCTCATGGGAGACCTTTGTTTGCTACTAGAGAGTGGACCTAAGAGTAGACCCTTGTTCCAAATTTTGATTCAACCGTTGAATAAAATACTTTGTGGAATCAAGGACCTAATTACACAACTCAGAAATATTATTATGCAAATATTTATTAGCAAATCCCTTTGTCCAAGCACCTGCAAGAAATTATATACATTTGATTCGTTCGTAGGAGGAAATGTCCTCCAATATAGTAGAGGAATTATCTGCAATAGATGGCCAAATATTTTGTTACGACATTTATACCTGCTATATGTTATTCAAACTACTATTTTTTTGTATGCAACTAGTCTCGCTCTTCTGTGGCCTAAAGAAGTTGTTGTTGTTGTTTCTCATATGATTGAGTTAAGTCACTCTAGCTTTAGTTTGCTAGAATTAAGTGGTCTTCCAATTGTGAAGACAATGCTCTAATAAAATAAGATAGGTTTTTATAATACTAGTGTTGAAGGTCCTCGGTAGACAATGTGTTACATAATAATAACTTGAACTGCAATGGTTTTCCACTTGCGAAATTTTTTTCAGACTGAGCTTATAGAGAAGTTTTTGGAGCTTTTGCCTATTCCTGCTAAAAATATTGATGCACCTTTGCTACTATTTTGAGAGGAAGTAAGGGGGATATATCAAAAAACTGGGAACAAAGTTGTAATGTGTCCTTACAATGCTCTAGATCATGAACAAAGGTAGATAAGTCATCTCAAAATGAAACAGAGCTCGATTGAGACTATGTTGATGTACCTATTAGTGAAGAAATATGTTGTTAAACCTTTGTTTCTACAACAACACCTGTATCAAAGAAAAATTTCATACTTGGTTGCATCTTAACAGTTTGTTCTAGGTTAGAATGGTTGGGTGGGGCATTGGAAATAGTATTTGAGGGTATCGTTGACTGCAATGAAGAAATAGGAATGGGTGGAGTGGAAATAGTAACCTGAGAAGTGTCTTGTTCCTCAATGATTGTTGTTAGCTAAATAGGCTCCATGAGTTCATCATCGAGAATATGGAAGACGTCAGAAGGATTTGAAACAGGAGGAGGGTGTTTTGGAAATCACTGAGGATAATGATTCTAAATCCAAGGATCCAAAAAGAATAATAGCAGAAAAGTCAAAATCTGGAGAAATAAAAGGGGAAGTAATAGACATAGTGGGTGTTACAGATGATGTAGATATTGAAACCATGGGAAGAGCTTCAGGCTTGAAGTTTTTTTCTTGGAAAGGAATAGAATTTGGAATAGGTGAAGTGGAGGCAAGGGTACTTATAATGGATTCAATGTTAGAGATGGTAGCATTGGTAGAAGTGGGACATGTGCGAATATTTTTGAAAAAAGTTGAAAATACAATTGCAATTATCTAGGTGGATATTGGTGGCCACCCGCCTATTCCACTTGGGGCCCCACCATTACTTCTTTTAGTTTTCTTAGTTTCCTTAATTGTAGCACATTTTACTATTTTTAGCATTTTTTCGGGTCTTGAACTTCTAGAGCCGTTTTGAGGCCCTAAACGACGTTTTTTGGAAAAAAAAAAGAGAAGCATTGAAGTTCCTTCAATGTTACTCACAGCATTAGTTGTATTCCTAGGATAGACCTTTCTAACAAGGTATTGTGCACGTCAAATGGAGGTCCTATGCCAAAGTTACGTCCCCGGGAAGATTGATGTACCAATTTACCCAAACGGGGCCCATAGTTTTGGTGCTTCATCTCCTAGGGTTAGGTTTTTGGATGTTTAAGGTTTTCTATTGTTTCTCAATAATAAATAGGCCCTTGAATCTCATTGTAACACACTTCAGAGGCCTGTAGTAGCCACATTTCTTCTCAGAGATAAGCTACCAACACCCTAGCTAGTTTATTTCCATTCTTTCTGTAAACAAATTTCAATTCTTTATTATTAATGAAATGAAGTGTTATTTCCATTTTATCTTTTTATTTCTAGTTATATGTGTATTTTTTTGCATTCCTACATAAATTCGGATTAGTGGTATCAGAGCAGACTGCTCTTTCTCTATCCTTCTTTGCATGTCCCCAACGAGGTCGGGGTATAAGGAGTTAGGGCTCGATCTTGTTGAAAATTTGCAAGATCAACCTCGCAAACCCCGACAGTCTCCCATGGGGGATGAAAAGAAAGATGAGGGAGCAGGAGATCCTATCTAAATATTTCTCGAGGAGGCCCTCTAAAAACAAAGGAATGTGATGATGGATAACTTTTCCGAGATCCTTCAACGACTACCCACTGGCGGTGCATCTGCATCCAGCAACCACTCTGGAGGCACAAATCCTTTTAAGGTAGCATTAAACTTTGACATTCCCATATTTTATGGCCAAATAGATGCAGACGACGTAGATAGATGGTTGAATCTATTAGAAGGATATATCTCGATTCATTACTTTTTTAACTGGGAGAAGATTGCTTTTGCACTCCTCAAAGTCGCCCCCCATGTCAAGGACTGGTGGGAAACCTACTGTGAGAAAAAGGACAAGGGGAGACCCTCTCTCTTCTCAGTCGTACCCACATGGAATTCTATCCGAGACGCCATCAAGGAACAATATTATCCCATGGGTAGCTATGAGGACAAGTACATACAATGGACTACGCTGCGGCAGCAAAGGGATCAAGATGTGCATGAGCTGATGAATCTATTCCATACCCTGAGCAAAAATTTGGGTATCAAATATTCATAGAAAATTTTGGTGCTGAAGTACCACAGTTTTCTGCATAGATACACTTAGGAGGAAACAAATTTCCTTGACATCTCCTTGCTTGGTACGACATACCACTATGCTGCCAAGATTGAGTAGAAATTGAAACAGAAGAAGTGAGACTTTGGATCTACGAATCAAAAGAAAAGGAAAGGTGCCCCCAAACCACAGAATAGAGGACAAAGCCAAGGCATGGAGGACCAAGACAACTTTCCAAAGTCGTAAGCAAAAAAAAACACTGTGAAGCCTAAGAAGGACATGGGAAAGTGGTGTTAGTTCCATAAGAGCTCAACTCATAACACAAGTGAGTGTCGGGCCAAGCAATCACTGGTGGTTGAGATGAAGGCTTTTGAATCAGATGCATGCTCCGACTCTGAATCAGAACATAATAGGGGGAATGAAAAAGGAAATCAGATTACCGATGTGGAGCCCAATGCCACTGTTTCCACCACGAAGATCCAGAAGGAGGAACTAGAAGATTCATAGGAGGAGGAGTGTCTCTTCCACTCCCAGATGTGGGTAAAGGGTTCCTCACTACAATTCATTGTCGATAGTGGGAGCCAAAATAACATCCTTTCAATAGAGGTGGTGAAGCGGTTGGGATTGCCAACCACAAAACACCCACAGCCATACACCATAGGGTGACTTCACCAAGGATGGGATCTCCACATCAGCCAACACTACCACCTTCCCTACAACATCAATCCCTTCACAAATGAGGTATTATGTGAAATTTCTCCTCTTGATGTTTGTGATTTATTATTAGGCCAATCATACTTGTGGAAGCGACATGTTGTGTATGAATCCCGACCTCGCATTGTTATTGTTTCTTTGGGAAATAAGTTGTACAGGATACCAGACGTACCACCGCATACTACTATCTCTTTGGTTACTACAAAACAATGCAGTAAGCTCATTTCCAAAACCGGGAAATTTTTTTTCCTGATGAACCGCCCTAAGGGAAAGAAGAATACTATGGCCACGACCTCCAGACATGGCTCCTCCACACGATAACAACAAATGGATAAGGTCATGGAGGAGTACGGGGAAATCTTCGCCTCACTCGTAGGGGTGCCTATGCACTTTCAGTTCAAGAATCACATTGATCTGAACCTAGGTGCATCGTTTCCCAATATACTAGTCTATCGACGCTCTATTCTAGAGAACGATGAAATCAAGAGGTAGATATAGGAGCTGCCATAGAAAGGTCACATCCGGATGAGTTCATCACTCTGTGGGATCTCGATCATGTTGGTGTAGAAGAAGGATGGGACTTGGAGACTATGTATTGACTATCGGGCACTGAACAAGATCATTGTCCAGAATAGGTACCCAATCCCATGGATTGATGACTTTATCGACCAAATCAAAGGGGAAAAATATTTTAGAAAGATCAACTTGAAGTCTGGCTATCACCAAGTATCAATTGAACCCTCTTATGTGTGGAAGACTGCCTTCAAAGCCAAGGAGGGCCTTTTTGAATGGTTGGTCATGCCCTTTGGGTTGATGAATTCTCCTGCAACCTTCATGAGGCTAATGGATGACATCTTGCGGCCATTCATGAACTAATTTGTAGTAGTGTACTTGGATGAAATCCTAGTCTTCAACGAGACTTAGGAAGAGCACCTCCACCACATATGACAGCTCCTCCAGAAACTGCAGCAACACAAGTTGTGTGCTTATTTGGAGAACTGCACTTTTGGTGTTACCCAGGTTCAGTATCTTGGATACATTATTGATGAGCAGGGGGTGCATGTGGATCCAACCAAGATCCAAGTCATTTGGGATTGCTCAGCCCCAAACACTCTTACAAAGCTTTGCAGATTTCTAGGTCTTGCTAATTGCTACTGCAGGTTCATGTTGGGATTCTCTCATATCACTTGGACCTTGAGTCAAGTCACCAAGGGAGGAGTAAAATAAAATTTCTTTTGGTCATAATCTCAATTGAAGGCGTTCGTAGAATTGAAACATCACCTTTTCTCTGCCCCACTACTCACATCACCAAACTTGCAACAACCATTTTAGATTGAGACAGATGCCTCTAACTCTGCTATTGGGGCAGTTCTTACTCAACAGGGGAATCCAGTGGCATATCATAGTGAGACACTATCCAAAACAGTCTGAAAGTATCCCACTTATGACAAAGAAATGTATTCCATTGTGTAGGCTTGCTAACAATGGAAGCATTACATTTTGGGGAAGGAAACGGTCATCCACACAGACCACTGACCCTTGCAGTTCATACAAACACAAGGGAAGTTGTAGAACAGACGCCATGAGAAGTGGTCCACATATTTGCAATAGGTTCATTTGAACATCAAGTACAAGAAGGGCAGCACCAATAATGTTGTAGACTGCCTCAGTGGACCACCGATCATATCGCTAACCACTGCTCTCAACTCTTATGGGCATGAGACTTCTGATTGGTTGCTTCTCTACAAGATAAATCCATAATTCAGCCACACATACAAGACACTCTTAGAGGGTACACAAGTTCCAAAATTTCACCTCCAGGATGCACTGTTATGTCACGTGGGACACATTTTTGTTCCTTCAAGCGAGTGTGCCAAGACTATTTCAGAAGCGCACTACATTCGGGTCATTGGGAATTTTTGGGTCGAGAAATCAGTGGCAGTACTACAGAAGTATTTCTATTGGCTGAACCTTCGACGGGATGTCGGGAAGTACATCAAATCCTTCACTTCTTGTGCCATTTCCAAACTGGCCATCACGAAGCAAGGCCTCTATACTCTGCTACCTACACCTAGTCGACCTTGGGAATACATCTTCATGGATTACATGTCGGGCCTTCCTTCTACTAAGCATGAAAACAACTATGTTTTCATGGTTGTTGATAGATTCTAGAAGATGGCCATTATGGAAACCTGCAATAAGAATATCACAACAGAAGCCACTGCTAAAATCTTCTTTGAATGAGTGTGGGTGGACTTTGGGATCCCATATTCTATCGTCTCAGATCCAGATAGTAGGATCATCAGCACAGTTTGGTCCAACCTCTAGTCAATGCTAGACACCAAGCTCATCAAGTCCATAATTTTCCATCCCCAAACTGATGGCCAAACAGAGGTCGTCAACAGGATGATCGTACACATTCTGTGCATGTACAATTCAACACATCAATGCACATGGGATGAGAGCCTTCCCTATGTACAACACAGTTATAATCAGGCTCTCCATATCTCCACCAGCCACAACCCCTTTCAGGTGGG
Organism: Pinus albicaulis; assembly: GCA_034641835.2. Classification (NCBI taxonomy): domain Eukaryota; kingdom Viridiplantae; phylum Streptophyta; class Pinopsida; order Pinales; family Pinaceae; genus Pinus; species Pinus albicaulis. The sequence goes on along the minus strand of CM076575.1, from coordinate 1,344,542,617 downwards.
TTTGGGATTTCAACCATTATGTCACATTGATGTAGCCATGTCATTTACGGCTACTCAGGCCGATTCGGCTCATGTCCAGTTTGAACCTGGAAAAGCGAAAAAATTCATTGAGTGCATTCAGCACATCCGCAAACAGGTTCATGACATATTGGACAGAGCCAATGCTAAGTACAAGCAACGACAAGATCAACATCGAGTGCGACACAACTCCTAGGTGGGTGAAAAAGTGTGGCTACATTTTCAAAAGGAGTGCCTCGTTGGACCACACCCCAAGATTTGCTTGCTTCGATATGGGTCATACACCATCACCAAGGTTGTAGGGGCCAATTTCTTCGAGCTCATTATTCCACCCTTCCTTGGTTTTAACCCAGTATTCAATGTGGACTGCCTTCGACCCTACTTCCCACCCTTATTGGACACCTCCGACATTGTAGAACAACTCACACCAATATAGTTAAACCCAGAATACATGGAATAGGCCACCATGGATCATATCATGCACATGAAAATCAACAACACTCGCCATCAAAAGATCTAATATTATCGGGTTGTCAAAGATGGCCAACTCCTGCACCAAGGCAAATGGTTCACCATGGACCAAGTTCAACAAAAGTTTCCTCATCTCATGGAGGAACTCAATGTAATGGGTACCATTGCTTCCTAAGGGGGGAGGAATGATCTAGGTGGATATTGGTGGCCACCTGCCTATTCCATTTGGGGCCCCATAATATTTTCTTTCAGTTTTTTTCAATTTCCTTAGTTGTAACATAATTTACTATTTTTAGCATTTTTTCGTGTCCTGAAATTCTGGAGTTGTTTTGAGGCCCTGAACGACATTTTTTTGGAAAAAAACAGGAGAAAAATGAATGTCCCTTTAAATTTTCACACATCTAAATTTTTAGTCCTCGGATAGATTTTTCTAACGAGGTATTGTGAGCATCAAATGGAGATCGTATGCCAAAGTTACGTCCCCGAGAAGATTGATGTACCAATTTACCCAAACGGGGCCCATATTTGGCGCTTCATCTCCTAGGGTTAGGTTTTTGGATGTTTAGTGTTTTCCATTATTTCTCAATAATAAATAGGCCCTTGAGCCTCATTGTAACACATTTCAGAGGCATGTAGCTTCCAAATATCTTCTTAGATATAAGCTATCAGCACCATGGCTAGTTTATTTCCATTATATCTGTAAACAAATTTCAGTTCTTTATTATTAATGAAATAAAGTGTTATTTCCACTGCATCTTTGTATTTCTGGTTATATGTGTATTCTGTTGTGTTCCTGCATAAATTCGGATCATATGAGCTAATGGTAGTAAGACACTTCTGCAAACAGGAAAAAAACATTTGAATAAATCTCTCTCGGCATTAAGCCATCCAATGAATAGGTTATTCTTTTATATGTGACCATTTTTTGAACACTTGGACAAGATAAAACCTCTTTGTGAAATGAAACTTTTGTCATGTAAAATGGAAAACACTACATCCGAAATTTATTCTTGTCAACAATTTTTGGGTGGAAATAGGAATGATTATGGTCGATACCAAACCACATTTGATAAGAATGTCGGTCAAGAATGGATTGGGGAATTCTCACAATTTGTGTGGCATCAATACACTTATTGTACCAAGCTTTGAAGGCCTTCTCATTGAAAGAAACATCAATGGAATCAAAATGGACTTTATAGGGGTCAAATTTAAGTGTTAGGGTTTCATTGTCTAGTATATCAGGTAAAACATGGCCTTTAAGGGTACTCCACTTCATCATAGCGATTGCAAGAAATAAATACCCAGATATAAAATACCCTCCTTTCTTGTAAAATTCTTCAGAAGCAAGGAAATCTCATTTAGCATACACTCGCACCAATTTAGTCATTCTCCCTCGGCACAAAACTCCCCAACATAAATGACATCAAGGGTACACTCACCTTTACTGTAGTCTTGGGAATATTTAACTACGATAGGATAGTAGGAGAACCTGATTTTTTCATTGTTCATAAGGTCAATCCTAGCTTTGTGGACTCGATGTTTGGTACCATACTTTTCATACAAATTAGAAACTCCCAAATTATTTCCATGCATATAAGTTCCTTGAAAGGAAGGTGGTACATCTTCTCCATCCATTGAAAAACCTATCAACTTCTACATATCATGAACAATGATTGGGTATTTTTTATCCAGCCATAATGAGCCATTATGAATTCGATTGATCGAGAATTTGGTGTAGATTTTAACCTTATACAAAAATTACATGCAAACGAATTCTTAAAATAAAAAAATATACACTGGCGAGAACATAAAACAAATATACACTAATATTTCCCCCCTAAATCCCAAAACTAAGACTACCAAATTGATTTTTCATTATATTCCTTTCAGTGTTACAATACATATATATACATGTTGAAGCATTCATAAACACCAATCCATTAACCCTAGATTAGAATATAACCATAGTTCCCTCGACCGTATCTACAAAATACCATGGGCATAAAACCATCATGGTCAAAACCATGCACAAAACCGTCAGTCATGGAAAAAATATAACACATACCCAACATTATCCCACTTATTTTTTTCTTTCCACATAGGGGGGCACAGGAGTGCATTGTCATTTATCCAAGGCTAAAATTCCCATTGTTTCTCTACACCAAGAAAACTTCTCATTGCTCACAGACTTCATCAATGCATCTGCAACATTATCCAAAGTGTCCACCTTTACCAGAAACACATTTTTGTCTTCAACCATAGCCCTCACAAAGTGATACTAAACATCAATGTGCTTTGTATTTTAATGATAAGCATGGTTCTTTGAAAATAAAATTTCACTTTGGTTGTTACAATATATCCTGATAGTTCATTGTACCAACCCCATACTTGAACACAATCTCTCCAACCAAATTGCTTCCTTGCTTGGATGAGAGGATGTCATGTATTCAACATTTGTAGTTGAAAGTGCCACTATACAGTGTCTCTTTCTCATCCAACTGACTCCTCCTCCAAATAGTTTAAACACATACCAACTTGTAGTCTTATTCGATCCAAATATGCATCCCAGTATGCATCAACAAAGCCATGAATGTACAAAACTTTATCCAATCTTGGTATTCCTTGGTATCACAAACCATAATCACTAGTGCCACACAAATACCTAAAAAACTATTTCACTGCTATCTAATGCTCCTTCCCTGGTTTTTACATAAACCTGCTAAATACACCCACTGCATGTGCAATGTCTAGTTTGTTGAAAACCATTACATACATCAAGCTACCAACTGCACTCGCATATGGAACATAGGACATGTCATCTTCCTCTTCTTTTTGTTGAAATTTACAACAAGAAATAGTGAAATTAGAAACCAGAAAGGACAAAAAATTCATCCACAAAGGCTGTGGAATCCTAATGCACCGGGAATGTGAAATTTTGATGCATCAGAATTTTGGTCGTGTAATGTGAAGCATCTAAATTATTTTTCCCTTAAACAAATTGGAAGATAAATTGTAATTTCATCTCATAGCAACTTGTATCAATTAACTAAGTCAAAATGATTGAGTTATCTCAAGAAACTCGATTTGAGGTTCTAAGATGAGGCATGTAGAGAGATTCTAAAATTTTGGAGGTCCAGTTGTTGTTTATGCATCAGTGGGGTGTAGGTGTGAATTAGTTAACTCAATTAATTGATTTAAAATCAGTTTAACTTGTTCTAACTGAGTGATGTTCTAGTGAGAGGTCCAGTGAATTAAACTAGTTTTAATTCACAATGAGTGATCAATTAGTTAACTGATAATTCACTATAAATAGTTGCATGCATTTCAGTTCTGAGGAAGACCCAGTTGAGATAAAGGTTAAAGGGAACATAACTATCATTTGTATTTATAGAAAATTCCCCATGTGCATATATATATTCGTTAGGATGCCATGATGAATTGTGCAATAAAGGAAGGATATTTTTCCTATTTAATAGGGACCTAATTCCCTAGGAATTGCGTGAGAAAGGCAGGTTGAAGTAAGGTTGATAATTGGCTAATTATTAGACCGATTTTGCGTAGATCAGTGTGAGACAGTTGGCAGAGTGTTGGAGAATATCATGAGAGATTAAGAATTGTATTTTTTCATGATTCCTTGACTTAATACACAATATAGATAGAGGGTTTTTGAGCATTTTATTTCCCCAAGAACATCTTATGTTGTGTGATTGATTGTTTCTTTCTCTTGCTTATATGTGATTGTGCGATCGTGTTTTGTTTCCGCAAATTGTAGAAGGATTCAATATTTTGTTTTATTACATTACAAGATCAGATTTAATCCCTTGGTTATATTTTCTGCATGGTATCAAGGTGATATTTCTACACTTGTGTCTTGGGACACTATTCAGCAGATAACTTTACACTTACAGGAATAGGAACCTTCACCACTTTAGTATATTGCATATTAAACCTATGCAATATTGTCTCAACATAATTCTTGTAGTTTAACAAGAGCTTCCTCTTTGCCTGATCTCATTTAATATCCATACCCAAAATATATTTTGTAGCCCCAAGATCCTTCATGTTGAAATTAGAGGAAAATTGGGTCTTCAAAACCTGGATAATTTCTTTGTCATTTCCAATCCACAACATATCATTCACATAAAATACCAAATAAATAACACGGCCATCAATTAATTTAAAATACACACAGCGGTACACTTTTCTCCTGGTGAAGCCAAGTCCCCATATATATGTATCAAATTTTTGATACCACACCCTTGGTGATTGTTTTAACCCATACAAATACCTTTTTAACCTACATATTAGTTCTTTCTTACCCTTCACTGCAAATCCTTTAGGTTTATTCATGTAGATCTCTTCTTCCATATCCTAGTGAAGAAATTTTGTCTTCACATCCATCTATTCTACTTCAAAATAAAAAGAAACAGCGACACATAAAATAATATAATAGAAACTAACTTGGAAACAAGAGAAAATATATGACCAAAATAAATTCCCAACACTTGGGAATAACCTTTTATAGAGCTTTGTTTTTCTCCACCTTTCCTTCTGCATTCATCTTCTTCTTAAACACCCATTTGCTACCAATGGGTTTCCTTCTAGCCAGCAACTCCACTAGATCCCAAGCCTCATTGTTGTCCAAAGATGCCATTTCTTCAACCATGATCTCCTTGCAGAGTTTGTGTCATCCTCTAAATCCACTAACTCCCTAAAATTTCTAGGATCATTATCAGTAACAAATAAATAAAAATTTGAACAGAAAACATATGGAATATACCTCTATGGTCTCCTTATCTCTTGAACTGATTTTCTCAAAACTAGAGTCTGTGGATCTTCCTCTTCTGATTATTTTTTCTGTTCTGGAGTCGTATTCTTCCTCCTTCAACTCAAACTGTATATTTCCAGGTTCCTTTGGTAGGACTTCATGTTTAATTACATCCTTCACCTCTCTAAACACATTATCTCGGCTATACACAACCTTCCTTATTTCTGGGTTCCAAAGCTTATAACCTTTTAAACCATCCTTATACCCAATAAAGATGCACCTTTCAGATTTACTTTCCATATTGGTTTTATTCTCCTTTGTAACATTTACATATGCATCACAAAAAAATGCTCTGAGATGTGAGAGAGATGGTTTCTTACCAGTTCATATATAATGTGGAGTCTTATCCTCCAACATTGATGAAGGTAATATTTTAAATGGGTAACATGCAGTACCCACTGCCTCTTCCCAAAATTATTGTCCCAAATAGACACCACTAAGCATACTTCTTGCATTGTCCATCAACGCCTCATTCATTCTTTCTTAAACTCCATTTTACTAATTTGTGTATGGAGTAGTCTTTTGTTGTGTTATACCACACATCTTATAGAACTATACAAATTCTTTCTTTCATAACTCTCCACCATTATCTTTCCTAAACACCTTAATAATCTTCTCTGTCTGATTTTCCACCAGAGCCTTAAATTTTTTAAACCTATCAAAGACTTTATATTTCGTTCTTAGGAGATATATCCATGTATTCCTCGAGAAGACATTTATGACTGAGACATAGTACATAGAATTTCCTAGTGATGGAATCTATAAAGGTCCAAACACATCAATGTGCACAAGCTCTAATATCCATTTCACTCTCTTGGAACCAGAGGGGAAAATCACCCGATTATTCTTCCCATATACACAATGTTAACAAAGATTGAAATCCAGAGAGAAATTAGACATAACTTCTACCATACCATTACCATGCAGTATTCAAAGGCCCTTCTCTCCAATATGTCCAAGCCTTTGATGCCATGACATGGTATTTTCTCCAAAGACCAATAGATTTTCTGCCCCACTTTTAGCAACCACAAAATTGTTGCACCCATCAATAACTATGCTACCAATAATCTTGTACAAAGTTCCAATATAAACTCCTTGAATCAATACCAGTGCTCCCCGAACCATCCTGCAGATATAATTTTAGAACATTGTTTTTACACCTGCATCATCCATCTTGCTTACAAAAATCATATTTCTGGATAATGTAGGAATATGTAGAACATCAAGAAGTTTTCTAATCCTTCCACCTTGCAACTTCAACTTGAATTTTCCACGTACGATGATTCTAGCCTTCCTGTCATCCCCTAAGAAGACATCACCACCATCATATTTATTGTACTCTAAGAACCACTCCCTATGGGGAGTAAAGTGAAAGGATACACCAGATTCAATCAAACATGCCTCATTATCTTCATTTTTACTTGAAGAAGAAGCCAAGTACGCATCTCCACCTTCATCTGAGATAGTTTTCACCTCTATAGAAGGAGCATCATCATATCACTTTCCTTTCTTAGGAGCTTTATATTTACAATATTTTTTGTATTTACCTTCTATTCCACATTTCCAACATACTTTTACAGCTTTTCCTAGAGATTTAGATCTCCCTTTATATTTAGATCTCCCACTTGAGGACTTATTTTTGTTTTTATTTTGGGACCGTCCTCTTATATAAACAGAATCTCTATTCTAGCTCTCCCCATTTTTTCCATCTCATCTCTTCCGACAATAAGGATGAGATTATTTCATCAAACTTCAAGGTATTTTTATTACTAACGATTGCAACAATGAGACTGTCCCACCAATCTAGTAGGGAACACAAAACCGATGCACTTATCTATGTCTATAATTTTTATATCAACAAATAACAACTAACTTGCCACAATATTAAAGTCGTTCGTATGCTCTATCACAGATTCTACATCCTTCATCCTTAGAATATACAAATTTTTTCGTAGGAGAAATTTTTTCACCAAATACTTAGATTGGTACAAATTCCCTAACTTGTCCCACAAATCCTTCATCGTAGCTTCCCTGGATACATTCAAAAATACTAAATCTAAGAGACACAATCATATTTTTCTCTTTGCCTTCCTATATAAATTTTCCCAGTCTTCTGTCAACATTCTTGTTGGTGTCATGTCTGGATCTACAACAATCCATTAATCTCGGTCCACCAACAGATCCTCCATATTAATCTTCCATGGATAAAAAATATGAACATTAAATTTCTTGATCCCTATCTTTCCAATGTTCGACATCTTATTTCACCACAAGAATCAATCCCGCAAATCTCCCACTAAACAGGGTCTACCACAGCCTCGCGCAAAACCCTCGGTAGCAAAGGAATCCCCTTTAAGCTAAAATTGTTATAATACCAAATATAGGTTTTTAACCCTATATATAAATTACCTGCAAACAAATTCTTAAAACAGAAAAATATTCAATGGCGAGAACATAAAACAAATATACACAAATATTTTCCCATTGATCCCAAAATCAGGGCTACCATATTGATTTTTCATTATATTCCTTTTAATGTTACGATACATATATAAATGTCGAATAATTCATAAACCCCAATCCACTAACCCTAGATTAGAACATAACCATGTTCCATTAACTAGATCTACAAAATAAAATGGGAAGAAAACAATCATGCACAAAATCGCTAGTTGTGGAAAGAATATAACACATACCCAACACTTGGTACATCGTTCGAACCCTCCCATTGTTTTGAACACTGGAATTTCCCATAGCATGGGAAGAATCGATATATACAATAGCTGAAAGTCATGCTTTATTTTTGGAGTAATTTCACCTGATATTGATAAGGAAAATTCCATATAAAATTATGGATTAAGAGCTTGGAACAGGGTAGGATTAGAGAAGTAATTATCGACTAACATCAATTTCTCATACTTTCCCAGTAATTCCTCGATGGCTTTGATCAGAATATCAGATATATCAAAGGGAATAATAGATTTAACACTTCGACCCATATTGGAACGTTTGCAATAATAGACTGAGTAGACAAGGGGGAATTTGCAGAAAACAAATGCTAAGGACTTAGACACAGATGCTAGGATGAAATTTTTGGTTAAGACTCAGAAGGAAATGAATGAAATTGACTCGAATCTTCATAATTATAGATAAAATCCCCATATCGCAATAGTCCTTTCACCCATTATACATTAAATGAAAAGATTGACTCAATCCATATTTGATTCAAAAAATTAACGATGACTAGAACTCATGTTCCAATGCACCACATCAGCAGCAAAAAATAATTTGACAAGACAAACTCATAAAAGTAATAGTACAAGCAGAAAAAGGGGGATAAAATCTAACTCAACAACTTCTACCGTTATAGGGAAATCACTCAATAGACATAAGATCTACAAATTAAATGACACAACTAGCAATTAAACAACATAAAATCCACCTCCTTGGCCATAATCATTTGTGGTATGACGCAACAAGAAAATCAGACATGCTTGATGCAACTAAAGAAAATATATAGAACCAAAAAGACTAATTGAATCTACCCTAAAACCTAATTTACACTCTTGGATAGAGAGCAAGAAAATAAGTGAGTTAAGGACCATAGTAGGGATTCGTGCAAGTGTCGTTCACCTAACCAAGTTTGAGAATACCATCAAGTTGTGTGAACTTAACAGCTTCAGACTCCTTTATCTTTGCAACTATAAAAGGTCTTAACCAATGCATCTGAAGGCTCCCATGATGCTTTAAATAATATCTATCTAAGAGAAAAACTTGATCTCCAACTGAAAATGAATTTTCTTAATATGAAAAATCATTCCAAGGTTTTTGCCTTTGTTTCTCCATGCTCAAATAAAAATCTAATAAGAATCGTTACTCATCGAGTTCCCATAGCTCCTAGAGTAGTTCCACAACTAATTCATCGTTTTTCATTATGGTATCTTGTGCAATATATATTTTGGGAATAAAAAAATTTGTAGGGACCACAACTTCTTTTCCATACCCTAGCTAGAATGGAGTGTGTTTTTGTAACCTTTTGGTAGTAGTTCTATAAGCCCATAATGTAGTAGGAGCTCTTTCATCCCAATCATCTCGGTTAAAAGAACAAACCTTAGTAAGGCCTTTCTCTAATTTTTGGTTGAATTATTCTACAGTACCATTTTCTTTTGGATGATAAGGACTGCTTTTATGATGTTGGATGAAGAAATCATGCTTCAAGGTTGCAATAGTATCATTAACTAAGTGAGCTCCTTGATCACTAGTCAAGCTTCTTGGATAACCAAACCTAATGATGATGTTCTCAAAAATGAATTTGGCTACAATATTGGTGGTACAATATTTTACAAGAGTTTCTTTTTCCCATATTGTTAAATATTCATTTCCATTAATGATATATTAGGCATGTTATTGTCGCATAGGAGGACTGATAAGTCCAATAAATTCAACTGCCCATTTTTCAAAATCTTGCAGTGCATGAATATAATGCAATCGAAGCTCATCTCACTGAGAAGGTATCCTAACCCTTTGGAAAACATAGTAGGTCTTATCAAACTCCTTGGCATCTTTAAACAATTTCACCCACTATAACCCTACTTGGAGTACCTTGCGAGCAATTTATTTTCCTCCGACATGCCTCCCACAAAACCACTATGACATTCCCATAAAATGTCATCCTAATCATGATTATAAAAAAATCTGTGAAAAATATTTTGAAGGTCCATCTTATATAATTTCCCTCTGGTCAACCAATAATTATATGCTCTTACCACCAATTTTATTTTTTGGGTTGCAAAATAGTCTTCAGGACACATATCCATATTTAAGAATAGTGTAATATCCTCTAGATAATCTCGGACAACCTCAATTCAAAAAAAGTATGAATTCATAACATGATCATCAATAAATCCTCTAGACTCTCTTGGATCTAAGCAAGATAGATAGTTCAATCCTACATTGGTTCATCTAGGCTTCACAACAACCCCAAAAGAAAATTCCTAAAATAACAAGAACTAGTGAAAAATCCTCGCTTCGAACAAAAGAATATTAACTACGTACATGAGAGTTTAATGATCTATGAATAATTTGAAGTTCCCACCAAACATTTTGTGATGGGACTTTTTAAGGGATTATATCATTTATATCACTTCACGCTCAATCATAGTGTATTTGTGTTTTATAGTAGAAATTTTTTGACTAGAAAAGTATATGGGATGGTCCAAATTTCCTTCTCCAGGTTGTGCAAGGATAACACTAAGAGAAATACTAGAAGCATGAATATGGACATGGGATTATTTATTCTAGTCAGGGTAGACTAGAATTGGAGCACTCGCCAAATGTTCCTTTAGAATATCAAAAGCGACATCACACTCATAGGTTCATATAAAAGGCCCATAATTCTTCAGGAGCATCTCCAATGGATTAGTGATCAAAGGATAGTTATGTATGAATTTTTGATGATACCATCTATGCCCTAGAGTGTATCTAAGTTTTTTGATACATTTTAGAGGAGGCATGTGATAATGACCACAACCTTAGCTGGGTTGGATGAAACACCAACCTTACAAACAATGTGCCCCAATAAAGTTCTAAATGGTACAAAAAATATACAGTTCTTCAGATTGAGAGAGATACGTAGTTTTTTGCATCAATAAAACATCTCTCTAAGAAAACTTGATTGTTTATTTAAAAGGTTGTAAACTTTCCAATCATCAATATATATCTCTAAAAACTTGTGTATATACTCGTAGAAAGTTGTGATAACAATTCTAGAAAATACTGTAGGTGTGTTTTTAAGGTCAAATAACATCACATGGTAAGCATATGATCCCCAATTAGTAGTAAAAGTAGTTTTCTTATTATCCTCCTCAATGAACCGCAACTGATGGATTCTTGAGAATCCATTTGTGAATGAGTAAGCATCTTGGCCTGCAACATTATCCAAAACTTCATCATTGTAATGGGTCACAAATGGATCATGTACATAAGAATTGTTTAGACTACAATAATCAACATAGACTCTAATATAATTTGAGTCCTTATCTTGGATTACTATGGGGCTTATCCAGTTAGCCTCATCCATTGGGAAGACAAGTCCTGCTACTAGCATTTTTAAATTTCGTTTTTGACCTTTTCTTTGACCATAGGATTCAAGGGTTATGGATGGTGCTTTACTGGGCGTGCATCATGTTTCAAAATAATTTTCATCTCCCCAATATCCCCTTTAATTCCCTTCAACTTTGAAACTAATGCAGGAAATAGATCTTCATATTATTTAAGCAGGTCTAAGATCTCCTTAATGGTATGTTCATCCCAATAGCCTCCTATAGGCAGTAGCTTTGTATTTCCATCAAAGATGATATTAAATTTTTGCAACTTCAAGGGTTTTAAATGTGGAGCATCTTGATGGGGATCATCCTTAATTTTATTCTCACATATAGATTCCTTGAAAGAGATATGTCTCCATCCTTCCAATTCTCCATCATCAAGATCCTTGTCAAGTTTTTCTGCAAGTAATAGCTAGCTAAACCTGATTCAACGATAGCTTCATAACTTGATCCATAAAATAAGTCAATAATAATATTTCCATTTAGAAATAGGACTCCCTTTACAACCTTTAGAGCTTCATTAAGATGAGTATATTGACTTGAGAAACTAAAGTCGGTACAAAATTGAAGTATTAACTCATCCGAACTAAAAGTCTACTTCTTCATCTCTTATTTTAAAAACCTTAAGAATAGGTCCTAAAGTATGGATTAAGTAATGCACCCACAACTCCATAGGATCCATGGAATACTCAATAGTAAGATTCGAGAATGATGGTAAGAGAAGTGTGATTCTTTTATTTATCAGTAGGCACAACTACGGTTGAAAAACCTAGATTAGGTCTATGACAAGATTTTTTTTTTTTAGCCTACCTATAACCAATACAAGATATTTTAGTGTGAATTTCTTGAGAAATTGTACCATTTGTTAATTATATTGCGACATTTTTTGAGAATTGGGAGTGTTGGTTATATCTTTAGAACTTGGACTACAACTAATCTAAGTTCTTTATAGCAGTTGGATCATGAGCTCACCAGGGTTTTCGTATTTTGGGTACAAGGTGCATTATAAGGATACATTATCGAGTTTGTTGCAGAGAGCCTCCATTATTTTTCTAAAGTGGAAGCGACATTTAGATTTTTCTTAAGAATATGTTTATTGAAAGAGATCCTTTGTGTATTAAGGTTTTGATGGTAGAAGAAAGAATGTTACATTTCATTTATCTAATATGGCACCCTAAAACCATCATGTTGGGGGAGGGGACCTTAGGGAAGATGTTAAATGGTGTTGGAACTTGAAAGAAGGTTATGATGGATGGGTGGGATATGCATAATGCATGATATTTTAGAGCAATGAGGAGGCCCATGGATATCTAATGAATGGAGAGAGGGAAATATGTGAGATATTTTAAGAAGACCTACAAAAATTCACAGAACATAGAATTGTGGACATTAGAGTACTTTTTAGGTGTAGGACAGAATCCAGGAAAATTCACAATACTCACTTGAATACATACCATGTTGGTTTGGAAATGAATAATACTAGGTATGCCCATAAAAAGTAACATTCGATGATACCTTCACAACTCCTCATGAAGGTCCCACAAGCATAGGAGTTGGTTCTAGAGAAACATTATAGGGTCACACACTTTTCAACCTTGGGAATTTTGTAGCATGATTCCCTTATGTATAGAAATTTTTACACCAAATTTATGGTCGATTGGGTCTTGCAACATTCACTTCTTTTAGTCTTTCAATTAACACAACTATCTGATTTTCAAAGACATTCAAGGTAGGATCAACTAAAGTATAATCTAGCTTAAAGTTATCAGGATATCCCAATATTTCTTCAATATTAATCACATTTTCCAATGCTTCATACAAGTTATTAATATTTTATTGTGTTATATGCATCCTTGTCAAAGGAAATAGAGCTTGAATGAACCACTCATTTTGGTAGTCTGGGTGAATAGTATGAGTCATCTTGCCCAAAGCATCCTTAAATCACTACATACATTCCCATGCAGTCTCCCCTTCTCTCTTCCCAATTTCCCTTAGTTTTGTTAGACCTTGTTATTTGGTATGAGGAAATTTGAACTCCTTAATCAACTCTTCCTTTAAGGCATCTATTGTAAAATTTGGAATTTTTGGAGTAGCTTGTATATACCATTTAAGATATCAGTCCCTTAAAGTGGTTTTAAATTCATCTAGATTGGTCGCATTTGGATTTCTCGTAGACCTGCATATGGAATCACATAATTACGAGGGTTACTCCACGTTGTCATCACCCTGACCATGAAACTTAGGGTAATTATTAAAGGAACCAACCACATTACCAACCATCAAACCAAAATTAGGAGAAAAAAACACAAATCCTTGCAATATTGGTTGGGAGATATTACAGAACCATGTTGATCACCACTAGTAGAATTTCTACCTGTACCTATCTTGCATAACTTCAAAGCTTTAATAAGTTTGGGAAGAAACCTTGCTGGGTTAGAATAAAGTAATAGGCGAAGGGATGGAGAGGAAATGGATGGGTTTCTATCTTGTGGAACATTGAATTCAGGAGGAGAATCATTCTCATGAAATAACCTTCACATCATGAAATACATCTTGTTGTTTGTATGGGTACTAGGTTTAGTCTCTCCAATATTTTGGATTGGTGTCATGGGTTCATTTAATTACTAGTAGAAATTCACACTTTGACTTGATTCTCCTTCTTCACTTACTCTAGATCATCTTCCCGTACCAGAGATTGCATCTCCCTTCAACTCTATCTTCTACATCTCAAGGATGGAAAACACTTCTCCTATATTCTTCAACTCCCTTTGCCTTCTTAAAATATCTTGCATCTTCTTCTCTCTCCATTCATCAAATATCCATGCACTCCCCATTTCTCTAAAATATTGTGTATTCTACATCTCCTCCCCATCCATCGCAACCTTATTTCAACTTTTTCAACTGGTCAACAACTTCCCTAAGGTCCCCTCCCCCAACACAAGGTTTGTAAGTTTTCATATTGGATGGAGGATATGGTAACATTATTTCTTCTACCATCAAAAAAATAATCCACAAAGGGATCTCTTTTAGTAACCATCCTCTTAAGCCAAATCTAAATACCACTTCCACTTTAGAAAATGTTTGGTGGTTCTTTATATCAAATTCAATAATATATCCTTCCAATGCATCTTGTACCCAAAATTCAATGACCCTAGTAATCTTGTGATCCAACCAACGTAAATCACCTAGATCATTTGTAGTCCAAGTTATGAAGATACGACCAGCGCTCCCAATTCGCAAATAATGTCACAATATGCTTAACCAATGGTACAAATTCTCATGAAATTCACACCAAAAGATCTCATATTGGTTATAGGTAGGCTCAACAAAAAAATCTCTTTGCAGACCCAATCTAGGTTTTTCAACTGTAGTTGTGCTTGTTGATAAATAAAATAATCACACTTCTCTTGCCACCATTCTCAAATGCTACTCTTGAGGATCCATAGAATATTTGTACCTAGAATATCTACCCAAAAGGATCACTTCCTATTGGCTCAAGCATGGAGCTTGACCCTAAGAGTGTCTAGAGAATCGAACCTGTGACCTCAATAGCATAAGTACTTTAACAAGGGGAACTCAGCCAACTGAGTTGGCCCTTGGGTCTAGGACCTATATATGTTTCAATGATGTTTGTGCATATTATTTTGGGAGAAATACCCTACCCATTTCAATTTAATTTGGTTATATATCATGCACATAACCATTAGTGATTATTTCTTCAATTGGGCCAATATTCTATCAGATAACCTTTACATGAAAATTGAAGCCCATAGGAAATTTAGTCCTAACTCGGGGACACCTCCTTTCTACATGTCAACTTATATCTTATATGCCATTTTTTTACTCTACCTTTCCTCAATTTATTTTTTTATGGACAAAGTAAAATCAAAAACCCATCCATCATTACCATTCAGTGCTATGAGAAGATAATTCTGGAGAAAATTTCTATCATATTTTTCAATTTGTAATGATCCCTTTATACCATAATTTCTTCAATACCTTACCTTCTAGTTTTTCCCAAGAAGAAAGATTTAGTATTGAATAAGTTGGATATTGATATGTTGAATAATCATTTTCTTATATTTAGATGTATGGATGTATGACCCCTCCTCATTTCCTTCCCCTGTATGTACCATATAGGCCAGTTTGTAGGAAGTGGATTATCAAACAACAAAAAAAGGGATTTCAGAGAGTTATATAAAGCATGAAAAAATATATTGTCATATTTTACCTTGTAAGTTGGCCTCTATTATATTTATAATCTTGTTCATGGAGGAAAGGAAGCCACAACCCTCCCTTTTCTTAAGTTGTCTTATGTTGAGTATAAATCTCATGACCCATTTAAAATATGAACATTGTGTACAAATTTATTTTATAAATTATATAGATGAATAATCCCCTTTAAATGACATCTTAAAAAGAGAAAATACATATTCATAAGTCTAGTAGAGGACTAAACAACTCCCTAAGGATTCATTGGCTAAGTTTCCAAAATTTCAAAGAAACAAAAGAAGATGTTGTCCAATCATTTTTCAAAACCAAGGTATGGAACAAATGTAGCCTAAAACTAGAAGCTTGTTTGTTTCTCTAGTCACCCAATAGAGTCCTATGGGAACAAGATTCATGAAGTTGCACCATAGGTGTCTCCTAACCCGAAGGAAACTAAAAAGGGAGCTATGTTCATTTTTGAGCAGGTTGTGGAGGCACTGACAGAATAAATATTGAAGAAAGGCATTTCTTATAAAGAATCCACTATGGACAAATAGGTAAGATTACAGGAGGAATTGCTCCAATTTAAAATTGAACAAGAAAATGTACAAGCAGATAAAGCACAAGAACTTTTTCTTCAACAATGACAACCTTTACATATCATTTCCCCTATTATTATCACACCAACATATCCAAAGACTTTAAGGATTGTTCCCTCAATAGTCTTATCAAAAAATTCTCTTGCTATGATTCCAGGTGACACCCCTTAGGATCCCATTGTTGTTTCTTCTCAATCTTTGATTTGTTGGAAAATATACCTCACACTAGTTACTTCTTTAGTCAAAAGTAAAAATCCATTACCAAGGGAAACTAGAGGAAAATAAAATTATATCAAATAGATGAACTCCCTACCCCACAGATCATCATATGGGATGGTTCTAAGCACAAAAATGAATAGTTGGCTAGAGCATTAGCTGCAATGGATTGTTCCTTTTCCACTGCTAATTTGTGATCTGTTAAAAAATTGATGGAGATACTTAAACAGAGGAGTGAATAAATTGTTCACTTAGAACAAAAATTGATCTTAAAGAGGACTTGTTGCAATAACAACAAATTTTAAAGGCCTCTGAGGAGCAGCAATGACAACAACAACAACAACAACAATGGTTTAAGAATCAAATTGAAAAAATGCAACATGGATTCATTATTTTTTATTAAAGAGATAATACTTAGGTCACTGAGTTACAATGATCTAAGTAATAAAATAAGATCAGCAATAAAATGATCAGATTGTCAAGGCTCAGATTATTTTTTTTTATTAGTTAATCTTAGTACAAGGTCAGCGAAAAAAAATAAACAAGCTACTAGATGATATCATTGATAAAATATTTGAGAGAAAAAGAGGAAAAGTATATCGCAATTGGTCTCCTATCAAAACACAACCAAGCATAGATTTCTAAGATCTTAAGGCATCACAAATTGAGGTAACAACGAGAAACCTTTCCCTCAAGAGATGGAAGAGGAATTTACAACAATCTAAGGATAATATCAAATAAATCGAGTAATCTTTCTCATAGTTGATTGAATCATCACTTAAAATTATTAAGGAAATAGATATGCCAAATTTTTGATTTTATGAAAGCTCTAAGAGGGCATATGTTTACATTCGTGATGTGTTGAGTCATAGAAGAGGAAGGAAAAATGATATTGGAAATTTGGAAAAACTTGATATGGAAGTAATTTCCAACCTCATAGTTAAACCAAGAAGCAACTATCTCATGGTTAAGGTAATAACATCGATAATAGCTCAAGAAATTTATATCCTAGAAATAGGATCTATGTGGGCCGAATCAAAATACATTTCTACCAACCATATTTGATCACTGGAATCCTTAGCATACATGGAAAGTGAAAAACCACCTTCGAATCTTCTACCTCAAGTTCCCACAACAAATTATTTTTCAACCATGGCTCACATCTATCCAAATTATCTTCTATTGTTCTATTTTTATTTTATGATGTAACAATATCAAACCAAACCATTGATACTAATAGGCCTATTTAAACAATCCTCATACACAACATTTGAGGTTCTATTTTTTTTGAAGAAATAGGCTATATGAATTGTTGTAAAGTTTATTTTGGATAAATATAAATTATGAACCGTTTTCGATTTCCAATTGATGCACATTGAATGCATATGGTACTATAGCTATGATTCATCTTATCATTTTATAAAAAATAGAAATAACGTTTTACTTGATTTTATCAATATTTTTATTCAAATTGATTAGTTACTAATAACTATATGTTTCATCAAATTATTGAAATAATTAAGAGATATATGTATGAATGTTATGTTAGCCTCGAGGGTTAGCTTATTTGGTTGAGTCCTCGTCATTAAAGCACCTATGCTATTGAGAGGTTAACGGTTCAATTCTCTTGACACTCTTTGGGTTAAGCTTTTTGGTTGAGTTGGAAGGATGTGATCCTTTTGGGAAAATATTCCCGGTACAAATACTTCGTGGACGTAGAGCTCATCGATCTTCCGGGATAATGAACTGCATAGAAAAATTGTATGAATTTTTTGTTCGCATTGAAATCAATCAACTATTTAATTGAATTTTCATTTACAATGGAGCTTATTTGAGCCAGTAGTTTGAAGATATTAATCTCAGATTTCTTGCTAGTATTTTAAATTCATACATGAAATTAATATAATCCTGAGATATAATATAGCATAGTGATATTAATTTATATATATTTACATAATTTCATATCTTAGTTTGTATCAAATCCTTTCACTACTTCCCTTGGAACCGCACTCACTAACACAGTCTTTAGAAAGTCTTTAGCTTTTGGAGCAAACACTCTAGGTGGAAACTAGGCCTACATAATGGTCAAAATCAATATCCATCAATACTCCATAAATATCCATCATATGAATTTGTGCTAATAATACTCCATTGTACCCTAGTAGGACAAAGTGTTGATCACCATAAAACTTCATAAAATCTATATATTTCTCTCTCTCCTAGATGGCTAGGGCATCTGCTAGGGTTTCTAGGGTTGGTTTATGCATAAGAATTCCAGTTTATTGCATGTGAGTGACTCATAATTTGGGAATATATTTTATAAGTTATATTCAAGAAAAATATATCATAGGGAACAATATACAATACCTTAATGTGGCTAATCTCACCCCCTTTTGTTGTTTCTTATCCATATCTAACAACCATGTAATTGTTTACCATATTCTGGCCCTAACCTCTATTTGAAGGTATTGTCCCTTTCTTGTCGAATATCATTTTAAGTCCTTTTCTAACGCTTTTATACAGGGAAAATTTTAGGGGCCCATTAGGAGAATTTTGAGGTTTAAAATGGGCCTCCTAAGGAAAATATACAATAAAAATTCACTTTATGAGAACCAATCACATTTTATGGGATGACATCATCCCTAATGGTTGAGGTGGCATTGCTTGAGTTAAAGGTACTTACTTGTCACACTCTCAATGGTGGATAAAAACTCATGGTTAACCATGGTAGTGCTCTAAGTACTTTTAAAGTCAAAGTAAAGTACTCATAATAAATGTACTTTCACACTTTTTGAATAAAAATATATTATTTTCATTTCATATTTCTTGAAAGAAACAATGCATATCCCTATACATTTATTATATTATATTATATTATTTTTATATAGTATATTAATTACATGTTATTATACAATTTAAATAATATAAATTTTAATTAATAGCATATAATATAATTACGAATTTATAAATTTATATTTATATTTTATTTTAAGTTATTTAAGTACAAAGGACAAATGCATTAGTTGTTCAATGATAATGATTTTTTCTTAAAAAACTCATTCTTATTTATAGTCACATCAACACAATTTTTTTATTAATTTTATTTTGGTACAACTTTTGAATTGAATCTAACTATGGTTACATGGATTGTGGTGAAAAAAGTGAATTGCAAATTCATAAATATTATTTTATTGGTTTAGTTATTATTTTATTATTTCCTTAGGAAGCCCATTGTAGACCTCAAAATTCCCCTAATGAATATTCACAAGTGGGCTAATTTTCCATGCTTTTTCCAAAAAAAAGATTAGCCAATTTCCATTTTTTTTAAATTGATTCACCCAAATTTTATAGTATATTTTTTTTTACCCGAAAAATCGCCAAAACTATATATATACTAATATAAAATAATTATAAACCTAAATATTTTTACAAAAATATCATAATTTTTTTTACAAGTTGCATATTGGGGACTAGTAAGATTCACCAAGGTTTCTAAACTTTAAGATAAACTTCCATCCTTAAAATTTTCCCTGCTTTTATATGACATTGAATGCCATATTTTTTAATATAATAAAAAATTTATCTTATATTATCCCATGTAATGGTATAGGTTTAGCGCACTAGAACCATAGCATAATCTAGATCATCTTTGGCATTTCCATTTATCTATCCAACTTTAAACCTTCAAAAAATTATCACCTTGTGCCCTAGTATTAGAATATAGTATAGGTCATTTATGGAAGCCTACCTTGTGGTTTAAATTCTGCTGAAGAGTAATAGGAATTTTTTTGAGGTGACAGTGGCAATCCTTCCTCTTTTTTGCAATAAGGGATGTCCTCTCCCTTTGTGATGCTTTGTACTAGGTTTGATAGATTTTTTGGAAACATATTTCATTCCATTTAAAAGGAGTGAGTCAACCTCCTATAAATCCAAATTCTATGCTATTAAATTTTTGATGAGAGAATCCCCAAATATTGTAATATAGCATCCTATGTGATGACTCCTAAAGTTGAATCCTCTTCTATTTCTCATGGTAATTGGTCTGACGAATCCATAGCTAAAAGAAAGAGAAGATATAATCATAAGACCACTATGTCTTCATCTTTTCCTATGATTTCCCCTTCCCCTAAATTTATGAAACTCTTTTCTAGTTGATCCACCTCAAATAAAATGGCTAGGTCATGACTTAATGTTGTATTCAAACCCTTGGATGTGAGTAGGTTCCCTGATTATCCTCATAATATGCCTAATAAATATGAAGAATGGTTTCCCAAATTCAATGGGAGTTATATAATCAACGTTGAAAACCATGTAAATGAATTCTATTGGATTGTTGGTGGAATACTAATAGAATAAGAGGATATTGTCATGATATTTTTTGCCTTGTTCTTGGAAGTGTTTGGGGTTGGTACCAAGATTTTCATATAGGAAGTTTTAATAATTGGAGCCAGATCCATGAATCATTCAACAAGAGATGAGCCACTATGAAGGAATGAATTTGACCATTGGATAAATTCTAGGGATATAAGGAGATTGAAAATGAAAGTGACAAGGGTTTCACTTTGATAATTTAAAGAATTTCCTCTTCTATACAAACCTATAGATAAAACAATACTTGACCTATATATAGAGGCTTTCTATGGACATATGTATTATGCATTGAAGAATAATAATTCTCAAACCCTTACAAAATCCAAAAAAAATCTATTATTATTGAACATAATTTTAGCACATTTAAGATTGATATGCCCTCATATCCCATGCCCAAAATAGACATTAATTCTTGGCCAAGTACTCAAGTTGACCCCACATTGTAATTTTTTTCTCAAAATTCTGATAAATTTACAATTAAGTTAATGCAAGGGAAGATGGCTATGATGGAAAATCTATCAATATTAAGGAAAGAGGATCCCATTAGAACTATCCTCCCAAACCTTAATTCAAAAATGATAGGGATCCTAAAAGAAATCACTATAGTGGACATAACCCTTCATAGAAAAGTATGCCTAATACCCTTGTCCCTACAAATGTTGTTATCCAAAAGGGATTTCCCTAATTTCAAAATTGCAATAAATTCCATAGTAGAGAGGAGTGCCCCTATAACCAAGTTGAAGAAGACGATAGTTCAAGGCACTTGAATTTTATTAATGATCCCATTCTTTTCACTAATCTACTTGGAGAATCTTTATCCCTTTAAAAACAAAAACATGGAAGTGTCCATTGAATATCCTAATAAATAACATGATGAGCCCATTAACATTGTTGAAGTAAGGGGTGGAATTAATGGGTTGCATTACACTAGAAATAATAGTGAACTAAACCACCCTAAAGCTATTAGTATTAATAACATTATTCCTAAAAAGAGTTTCAAACCACCTTTACCCCCTAATATTATTCCTAATCCTAACTCTTTTAGTGCAAACAATAGAATATATTTAGTTGTGGACTTAGGGAATGTTTTTTCAAAGGTAACTTTGTTTTTCCCTCTCCTGTAACTTGCCAAACTTGAATCCCAAATAGGTCAAGTTAAAAATATACACAAACCAGGAAAAGAATATAAAGACCCCCCCAGTTTATATTAAAAAACATGTATAATGATAGAAGAAGTGGAGGGAATACTTTTTTCCTGTTGTCCCTAGTAATTAATAGCCTCATATTGCACAATTGTATGCTTGAAATAGGTGCATTTGTGAATTATACCTTTTAGAGTCATGAATCAATTGGAAATAAAAATAACTAAGCCTTATAGGAATATGTGTGGTTTTGATACAAATTTTATCACTATGTATGTTTTAATTAAGGATGTTAAGGTCTCCCTGGTTACTGAAAAATATATTTATATGTTAATGGAAATAGTATTTATTGATGTTCTAGATGCTTGGGGCATGTTGTTGTCAAGAAAGTGGTTAGCCTCTATTGGTGGAAAATTACAAATGGATTTTTCATATGCCACTACACTCACCAATGATGGGAAACTATTTACTATCTATGGAGAGCCACACATGGTTAATAATGTGGAGGACATGGACACCTTCCCCATTCCATAACATCCTAGTAAGACCCAATATGACACAATTTATTCAAACCTATAGGTGGAGTGGAAACACTTTGAACCAAATATACTTGAAAGACCTAATCTGATTGGGGAAGTAGTAGGAAATTTCAGTCAATTCAATTCAATTCCTTCATCCAAAAGTAAATGGCAGGCATACCAAAACACTGAAAAGAAGCAATGGTTTCAATAGTAAGGAAAATATTTCTAGGTTGAATATTTAGTACTTGTTGATGATAACCCTCATCATTTTAAGTTCCACAA
This sequence comes from Pinus albicaulis, assembly GCA_034641835.2. Classification (NCBI taxonomy): domain Eukaryota; kingdom Viridiplantae; phylum Streptophyta; class Pinopsida; order Pinales; family Pinaceae; genus Pinus; species Pinus albicaulis. The sequence continues at coordinate 1,344,519,856 of CM076575.1, read as the reverse complement.
CAAGGTAGGGGTAGGTTACTTTTACATAGATAACCTTGAAGGTGAGCCCTTTTTACCCCTATAGGAGGAAAGTGCTTCGCCTTTTTTATTGGAATATGATGCATTCATGATTATATAGTTGCATTGCATTTTAGTTACTTGCATAATTGTGTGTGCATTATACTTATGATATTGTTCATGTTGATGTGTTTACATAGTATTTAGATGCATTATTAGCTAAAACTTTATTTTAGTTTTATTTTAGCATATATCACAAGGGTGAGAATCAATGCACTGCTCAGTTGTTATCAACAAGTTGCTTTGACTATACATGAAACATGTCTATGAAGCCTCTAGTATTACTAGCATTCCCATGCACTCTTCATTCAAGTACATGGATCATGCCCTCTATGGTGAGAAAATGTCCTTAAGTTGGAGCCATATGTTATCCACCAAAAAGTGGGTAACCCATAGGAGATTTTTTTCTCTTCCCTAGAGAACTAGTAGCCCTATTGATTAGTGCATGACATGATGCCATTGGTCCTTCACTTCTTTATCTAGTTTGATTCTCTCTCCCATCTAACATTCCTTCTTGAAGGAAGGTGGTTCATCAATTGGAAGGTACTTCAACCACTTTCTAATCATGTGCTTTTACTTAATTATTTTGGTATACTAATATGAATAAAGGGGTGATTTGTATGATTGACCAAAATTGACTATATTCTTGTTCCCTCACTTCACCTAGGAGGTTATTCATTGACTATATTCTAGTGGCACCTCCTCTAAGTCCTTGGGGTCTTAGGAAGGGCACTAATGGGGAAGCTCTAATTAAACTGGTGTGTCCATGTTATCCCATACTTACCACTTTCCATCTTTCCCATTAATCATTTTCCATTCTTCAGGATAGTGGTAATTGGTCATCGAAATTGACACCCTCTCATCCTCATCCTTAAGTATAAGCCAAGAATATTTTCCTTAGATATCGATGTAGATGAAATAAATTTAAAATAAAAAGAATGCCACAATGAAAGAAAAAGATAAAATGCAAAATATGGCTTGGAAAATTTATTATCTCTTGAGAAAAAACCTAGCATGAGATTGTTGGGGCCCTTGTTTTGAATTTCGAATAAATAACAGATTTTTGGGTTGCAGATCGACACATGGCAGTCGCTACCAAGCCACAACTACGGTGAGTAGGAGCTACCGAGGTTGCGAGGGAACAGGAGATGGTTGAAGAAGCTGATGCAGATAAGTGTAGACGAAGAGAAGATACAGCAGAGGACAGAGAGTGGAACTCATATACAACAGAGAGAAGCCGAAAGCAGCTGAAGAAGAATGCAAGAGGAACTAACAGTTGCAATGGTGAGTGAATAAATAGCCATCACCCAGCCGAAAGAAGGGAGACGGATGTAGAGCAATTAAAGAGGATCGAGCGGATGCTGCAGAAGAGATCTATCCTGAGCATGATAGCTTTGTAGTTCCTAGGCTTCTATTATCTATCTTTCTGTCCTATGATACGTGTGGAACAGAATTGTAAGCTCTTCCTGTGGAAGCGATGTAACTGTGGATCGAGCTGAAAGTTATCAATATACTAACAGGTTGTTGTCTTATTATATGATTTATATGCATGCATGATGTCTGTGATGTCTTAAAATTTTATTTGCTTAGTATCTGCTCAATCTTCTGAATGTTCTTGCGCACATGATGATATTTATGCAACCAATTCTATGTTAACCTTGAATTGTGGATCCATCCTCCACTATCGATCTATTCCCCTTCTGCATGTGGTCGCGGCATGCCTCAGGTGAGACTCTCTGCTCTTCAGAGTAGGGTGAAAATGTCGGTGTGGTTCTAGACTACAGCAGATTCCCTTGTTGGCCCCAATATTTGAACCTGGGTCTTGCCTGTGAGACCTGTTTCTTCACCAACAAATGGTTCCATTGCCGGGACCCTACACGTTATGAGGGGAACTAGATCATGGTATCGAGGGTCTTCGAAGGAGAAATACGAAGATGGTGGGATAACCATCTGGACCATTTTATCGCTCAGCAAGTAGAGCTGACGAATCAAAAGGAGAAGGTGCTCAAGGATCTCATCCTTTCCTCAGATTCTGCCAGTGATACCTACGAGATCCTCTTGGGAAAATTCTCTAGCGACCTCTATAATTGGTTGCAGAGGTTGCAGACCAAGGTGCCTAGGGATAACTTGCAGAAGATACAACGCAATTGGGTGCACAGAGATCTGGTGGCCCTGCACCGGCTGGATACTGAGCTGACCCGCGTGGTGGATTTCTGGGTAGAGACCACTTTGGATGGATATATTGTGGAGTTTGTCGCAGAGTGCTACCAATCCTTCTCGAAGGCCGAGGCTATCTTCTGATCTGGGCTAAGAGGGAAGCTACTTAAGGAATTCCATTGTCGATTAAGGCCCTGATGGTGGAGGAAGGGCTCATGGAATTCCAAAAATCGAGCATGGAAGCATAAACCTCCAGTGCCGGGGGAAGGGCCGAAGGGATAGATGCTACATGAAGTGTGAAGCAGGGGAGTGTGGGAATGGATGCTGACACCGTAAGGAAGTTGAGGGAGCGACGTGCACATCGAAGGGCGCAGATCGCCGACAGTTGGTGAGAAAGGGTGATGCGGGAGTTGAAACGACGAGGGAACAATAGCAAGAATCAAGAGGAGGCGCCTCAGAGGATAGAAAATATGGACAACCAGGCGGATACCCTGGAGAGGGAAGGGACCTTTGTGGGAGTACGGTGGGAGCATGGGAGCCCAGCTAGGAGAAAGAGGGAGACGACGTCTGATGAAGAAGACGCAAGTGTGCAGCCCAAGGAAGGTTCCAATGGCGAATGGTATGTCGTGATGAAGCGGTTATTTCAAGAGCGGACGGCATTCATATCTCTAGGTATTCCTACTTCCCAATGTTTGCACGGCAAGGATCCCTGCCTTCCCCTAGTACTCTATCAACCTTTAAGTAATATTTTCGCTAAGTTACAAGCATTGAGTCGATTGCACAGCAGTTTAGTGTCGACAGCGACACACGTTAATAGTAGCGTCACTAGTAGTATTGTAGTTCCTAGTGTTATAGTCACGCATCCAGGACCCGGAGGGTTTATTCTAGTCACCCCTTCGCAAGTAAATATGGCTGGGTCATTCACCTAGTATCCAGAATTTTCTGGCCGAGGTAACGATGATGTGGAGAAACACTGGTATCTCTACGAAGCCATATGGAGGGCTCGGTAGATGTCAGACGCAGGGAAGCTAATATAATTCCAAACCACGCTGAGAAAAAGGGCTCTGCGATGGTTCATAAAGTGGTCAGAGGCCCACCCAAATCCAGCAATCACGGATGTCAAGCAGGATTTTGTCCGAGAATTTAAGCTCCCCCAAACAAACCAGCAGGGTCTGTCCGAACTCTGGGAGATTAAGCAGAAAGAAGGAGAGACTGCATGGGAGCTGATGGGTAGGTTCAAGGACGCGATCAGGAAACTCAGCCACCCGATCGACCCAAACCATCAGAGGGACTGGTTCATCAAGGCTCTGCTTCCCTTGACACGAACCCCCCTCACCCAGCAGAAGATCGACATTTTGCAAGATGCTCTGGAGCAGGCTATGAAGATAGAGGCAATGGCGAGCTACCCTCAGGAATATCGGGGAGGGCCGGCCCCGCAGGATCCTTCCTTGTTGGGATTGCAACATCAGATTTTCAGTCTGACTGAAAAACTTAAGGAGATGCAGCCTATAAGACCAGGAAGGCCGAACGTTTGGTGCAGTCACTGCCTGGTCGAAGGGCACGTGGCAGGATATTGACGGTACCAGAAGGAAGCAGGATACCACTTTTGGATGTAGCACTACAGTCCACTTCAGCCATGTGGTGGAAAAATCACTGCAACACCTTGTCGTGGTGGAGTTGTGTGGTGGAGGCTTTGAGGGCGCGGTTCAAAGAAGAATAAGGTCCTCGAAGCAGGCACAGGTACCAAGGGACTTCCAACCCAAGGGACCACCTAAAAACCTGTGAGGAGCAGTGGCAAAGTATAGGGTACCCGGAAGAGCTGTGGGTACACCAGTTCGTCCACTCCCTAGATACCATCCCCCATGCCTGGTACTTAGAAGAAGAGAGAAAAAGAGGGACCAACTCCTGGCAGGAAGTCGCGAACAAATTTGTTCGATGCTTTTCATTCGAAGGGGAGACAGAGCTGGTGTCCCAGGCATTACAGGGCATCAAGGGGGTATTATTTCTCCGCGATCTTGGGACCGACGGGAGAACATTAGCACTAAATTTGGAGGGCAAGCGTGAGCTAGCTTGCCAATGGGTCGACGACGAGCCAAATGATGATAGTCTGGAGGACCTAAGGCACCTATATTTTGAAAAGAAGGAAGGTGAGCGAAATATCAAAGAAGAGCTGACCACTGAAGGTGTCCATCTACTCCCGCTGAAGACAAAGAAGCTAAACATTGGCACGGAGGAAAAACCCAAACTGGCTACAGTTGGGGACTACTGGGATGAGGAGGAAACAAAGGAAATTTTCAGCCTCCTCCAGGAATACGAAGATCTATTCTCTTCATCGGTTGCAGACTTAAAGGGCATCAAAGGGGACCTCGGAGAAATGTGCATTGTGCTGAAACCAGACGCCAGGACCATGAAGCAACAACCTTATCGATGCAGATCAAGGAAAAAGTCAAGTTGGAGATCGATAAAATGCTGACAGCAGGTCTAATATTCCTTGTGGAAGAAGCAGAGTGGGTGAGTCCCGTCGTCATTCAGAATAAGAAGGACAAGTCAGAAATCCGTGTCTGTGTGGATTACCGCAGCTTAAACAATGCCTGCATTCATGACCCGTTTCCCACCTCCTTCAGCGATGAAGTATTGGATAATGTTGTGGGAAATGAGGCCTACTCCTTCACTGATGGATTTTCAGGCTACCATCAGGTGCGCATTGCAGAAGAGGACAAAATGAAGAAGAATTTCACCACCAAGTGGGGTTCATTTTCATACCACATGATGCCCTTTGGGTTGAAGAATGCCCTCGATGTGTTTTCCCGGATCGTCATCCTTGCTTCCCGAGAGTACATTCATAAGTTCCTGGAAGTCTACATGGACGATTGGACCTTCTATAGTTTTCTGAAAGACCACGCCACCCTGCTACGCATCATGTTTGATCGGTGTCGACAGTTTCATATTTTCTTGAACTTGAAGAAATGTATCTTCGTGGTTCCCTTCGGAACGCTATTAGGACATGTGGTATGCAAGCAAGGGGTCTGCGTCGACCCCGCCAAGGTAGCTGTGATCGTCCACATGGAAGCCCTATAAATGGTGAAGCAGTTGCGAGCACTGCTAGGGCACATGGGTTATTACAGATGGTTCATCCGAAATTACGCAAATATCATTACTCCTCTGGAAAAGTTACTGCGGAAGTCAGAAGTGTTCCAGTGGACGGAGGGGTGCAGGATGGCCCTTGACACTTTGAAGGAGAAGCTGGCAACGGCGCCCATTCTGGTTTACCCAGATTGGGATAAGCAGTTCCACGTGCATATCGACGCTTCCAGTATTGCACTTGGGGCTGTCTTGGTGCAACCAGGGGAGACGACAGTTGACCACCCAGTCTACTTCGCCAGCCGAAAACTGTCTAATGCAGAGTGGAATTACACCACCACAGAGAGGGAGGCCCTCACAATGGTGTACTCGCTCCAGAATTTTCACCACTATCTTCTAGGAGGCAAGTTCAAGTTCTTTTCGGATCACTCCACGTTAAAGTAACTAGTGAATAAGCTCGTTTTGGAAGGATGGATCTGTCGATGGCTCCTACTCTTCCAAGAATTCACCTTCGAAGTGATCATCAAGCCCGGGAGGTTGAACGTCGGGCCTGAACATTTATCCAGGTTAGAAATGGGGGAGAACGACGGCTCTCTCGACGATCAGCTGCTGTATGCTGACCTTTTCCGAGTCGAAGCCATACCAGATTATTTGGCCAACATCGCAACTTACTTGACCACGGGACAATGCCCTCAGCACTACACCCCGCTCCAGAAATGGCACTTGGTCGTTCACGCTGCTGAATACCAACTAATTGTGGGACAGTTATATAAACTGGGCCTGGATGAGATTCCGCGACGATGTGTCCTTGACTGCGAACGGGAGGCCGTGCTATGGGAATGCCATAGCGGCATTGCAGGAGGACATGTGGGGGTGAAAACCACTGCCAGGAAAGTGCTCCAAGCTGGCCTATGGTGGCAGACGGTCCATGCCGATTGTAAGGCATTTGTTAATAAATGCGATGTCTGTCAGCGAAAAGGGAGGCCCTCTCTCAGAGACGAGCTCTCGCTGCACCCAGTGCATGTATTGCGACCGTTTGAGAAGTCGGTTATTGACTTCCTAGGTCCCATAGCCCGGTAGCCAGGCATTCCAAAGCCCAATACATCATTACCGCCATCGACTACCTCACCCGGTGGGCTGAGGCAGTGGCAGTACAGGACTGTACGACCAATACAACAGCTCGGTTCATCTTTGAACACATCATCAGTAGGTTTGGCTTCCCACGGAGCTTAACCAGTAATCAAGGTACGCACTTCATTAATGAAACGGTCAAATCGCTACTGGACACATTCATGATTCAACATCACAAAAGTAGCCCATACCACCTGCAGGCCAATGGCACTGTTGAAGCGTTCAAAAAAATCCTCGAGAAGGGTCTGACGAAGATCTACAATGCCAAGCGGGATGATTGGGACGAGCGATTACCAACTGCACTATGGGCCTACCGAACTACAGTGAAGCATTTGACCAATCAAACACCATTCCAGCTGGTGTATGGCCGTGAAGCTGTGATTCCCGCTGATTTCACCATACCGAGTCTTCTAATTGCCACATCCCTCAAGTTCTCGGAAGACGAATCGCTACAGGAGCGCCTCCATGAATTACAAGAACCGGACGAGGCCCAGTTTCTGGCTGAGTTTCACCAAAAGGTTTATAAGGACAGGCAAAAGGCATGGCATGACCGCCACATCAAGAGAAAAATTTTCTAGGTTGGAGGAAAGGTTCTCCTATCTGATAGCAGGTTTCAAAAGTTTCTAGGAAAACTACAGATGCACTGGTTGGGACCTTACTTCATCGTTGAGATTAGGGATTCTAGAGCCGTTCAGTTTGCTCAACTGGAAGGTACTGTTTTACCTGGATGGGTGAATGGCGACCGTCTGAAGCCCTACCATGACTATGTTTCTTTCACCTTTCATTAATAACTCTCACACCCGAGAGAAGCTGTAGAGTAGCATAGTTGAATAACTCTCCCACAACCAGGATGAGCATAGGTAGTGTTCGTTGTCCATGCATAGGTCGCCAATAACCGCTATGTTGCAGGGACCACACCTCAACCGATTGTGGTCGGGGAGGGGTGCGTCCAGCGTGTCATCCTTGTAGGATACACAAACGTGTCAGGTGTCAGTCCATATCATTTCAGTTAGTACTTGTGTCAGTCTGTAGGATCGCCTAGATTTGTAGCATAAATTTCGATAATTAGAAGTAACCTTGCAATAATCATTTTGCCATAATTCGAAGTAACCTCAGCTGTCACGTCCGCCCATTTCCCCATGCCACCGTCAGCAGATGTCAGAATACACCTCAGCAGGCAATTGATCGCACAATTATCGCCGTGGAGAATGCCAGCGGGAATTAACTCGTTATGGGGTCTCATCAACCTCACTCGTGCCAGTTAATTACATAACCTGCATGAAAAAAAAGCACGAGAATGCTGGAGAAGTTAGAATTAGAAATTGGAGTAGAACCAGAGCAGCAAAAGTATTCAAAAGCACAGAGTTAAGAGAAGACGTTGAGATCGATTCTGCAAGTGTATCAATGCCGAGCGAAGATGACAAGAGCCAACCCAGCAATCGTAGAACCACAACTCGACAACAGAATTCATAAAACAGAGTCCCTCATCGAGAAATACGACAGTGATGCCCTCATAGATGCATACCTCACAGATTTGTTCGAGTTCCCAGCACTTAAGTGGTCGGTGTATATGGAATATTATACCACAGAAGCAAGGTGTGTAGCAAATATAATTTTTCCAGAGTTCCAAGGCCTACAGCAATCCTCCATTTTGAATTTAAGAAATATCCCAGTATTCGGGACAATAGGACCAGCCATGCAGTGTACCAAGTTCTTGCTTAGTCGCATCTATAACGGCTCATTGTGGTTGAACAAATAAATTCCAATCCATGCAGAGGATATCCACCGGCTCATAGGGCTTTCACAGAACGGCCCGGATGTATCATCTGCATGTCAGACCACTTCCAAAAGAGTGAAGAAGTCGAGGGATGCAGACTATTATGCAAAATATGGCACACGACGGGGAGGAAAGGGAGCGAAGATGGAACTTATCAACAAGCCCGAAATCAAGTTCGCATGCTACCTCATTTCCAGTAAGACAATGAGGCACTACACGAAGGGAGAATGTACCCTGGATACTATTTCCATTGCAGAGCACTTCGTCCAGCGGGTGAAATTGAACTGGTGCTCCTTCCTGCTGAAGGAGCTCTTCGACGCATGCGAAGACAATTACATGAGTGCCACAAGTTTTATTTATGGGTATTTGATAGTTGCATTTGCCATGTGGAAGTGGCATACTCCCCTCATCAGGATACTGGCAGAAATAACGGAGGGCTAGCCTATGGCAATGAATTTTGTCCCGTGGAAGGTTTCAGGTGATCCCAGCACCAAAGAGGTCAATGCAAAGGCATTTCGAAGTTGCTATGGCTTAATGATAGATGTGGTAGTAGGCTAGTAGAGGGTGCCCAGGAATTTGCTGGATGAGTACAGCGAGAAAGTATGGTTCTGGGTCAGCCATAGGCACACCTTCATCTGACCTACTTGCGTGTCGGAGGAAACATTTCACATGCGGCCGCTGCAGTTCCAGCTCGAATACATAGCCTTCCACAATGAAGTTTGTTCGTGGCCGGGGGTCGCAATGGAAATCCGAAGCGGGGTACCCACATACAACTTTGATAAGATGCTACCACAGCCATTGACTGGTGAATCGGAAGCGAAGGAGGCACAACGGGTCTCCATTGTGCAACTCTTCCCCCTCATTCGCCACCTAAACACTCAGGTACGCAGCTTCAATGAAGTGGCCCGAGTTGTCTCAAGCGGTGCCATTCCTTTTCCTGTTTTCTTTGAGTTTTAGCTTTCTCAGCCCAACTCGCTTCTCCACATGACTTCCATCACCTCCCCCATCCCTAATGTTTTATTTACTTCACCAAGTCCGATGACTACCCCGATAGGGGAAAAGAGCAAGCCCACAAACCCCTTAGAAGCTCCTCAGGCCAAGAGGGCCCGAACCATAGAGTCAAGTCCGGTGGTGGACCTCACTGAGGAGGATCCACCCCGGCCACCGAGTCCAGGGGTGCCTATACAGGAAAAACCATTCATTGACATAGGGGCAAGAGGAGGGATTCCACCTCCACCTCCCATTGACCCCTCCGACTTCATCAACATTCGGCTTTCACCACCACGTACCGTTCCACCTCCACCTCCACCTACCACTTCATCCACACCATCCAACTCATCTTCCACTGTTTCAGACCCAGTAATTCGATATTTCATCAATGGGGACCACAAGGCCGAGGTTAACTCGGGTACGGCAGTGGTACCACCAGTCAACCCCGCTGGGGACCCCCAGGTCACTTTTTCTGCTATAGTCACATAGATGGCGCAAATCGTTGCAGACACGGCTGAGGCATAGCCTGAGCCTAATCTAATTCCACAGACCGTCCACACGGATCAGCAGGAGTGGCCGGACCTGAATATGGCAGACTTGGCACCTCATCAAACCCCACCGTCGTCCCCTCAAGCGCACTCCACCCGATCAGTTGCTAGTGGGCAACCCCTATAGGAACGACGGCCAGATCAAAATACTTTGAGGGTCGCCAACTTGGAGACGCGGGGTACGGCTCAGCTGTACCACTTTGTTTAGAGGGCAGCCCAGCAGGCGGAAAGGCTTCACTCCAAACTGCAACAGAGGTGTGAAGATCAACAGCAGCAGATCACCGCACTTACTGAACAGCGCGAACATCTCATGGCAGCACACAGGCAGCTCCAAGGTCAGATAAATGAAGTGGCCAGGGTGTTTACAGGGCTATGGCCGGCCGTAGAGGCTCACTACACCAGAAACAAATATCTTACAGCAGGCCAACCACCTCAGGGTAGCATTCACTGACCTCCATAAGGAAAATGCAGAGCTCCAAGCAGCATTAGCGGCACGGCCAGCGCTGCCCGATCCAGAGGCAGTTTACACAGCACAAATTACAGAGAAACGGGGCTAGGTCACCCAGATTCAGGAAGCTCTCAATTCTGCAGCGTGCGATGCTTATGAACTCTTGAAAGGTCTCCAAGAATGCTCGACGGCTCTTATGGTAAAGACTTAGCCCATTTCAACGCAACTGCAACAACTTTCGAAAGAGATTCAAGATGCCACGGATCCCTCGCAGTTGGACCAGCTATACGCTCAGGCGGATGCTCTGGAGGTCTAGATCTAGAAAACAGAGGCCAGCACAGCAATGGCCAAACAAGAAATTCGAGAGCTCCGCCAGCCCCTCCAACTCAGCGCCAGGACAATGCAACAGTTAGCCGCTGAAGCCGAAACCCAAATCAACACGGTGTTTGTAACTATACAGGTGCCCTTCGGGGAGGCATTTGTCACCAAGATCGCCGCAGAGACAGATGCATTGGTACAGGGTTGGCAGAAATCTGTGGAAAACTTCAACGAGCTTAAGGCTTCAGCGTTCAGCAAGGTCCCGAAGTTGGGGCCCTTGTTTGGGCAGCAGACTGAAGGTGCACAGCAAGAACAGGGCAAGGCGTCCGGTGGGGAGATGGAAGTAGAGACAGTGATTTGTGATTGACTCCGGACGAGTCAAGAAACTGTGGTCGGGGCTTGTTGGGGCCCTTGTTTTTAATTTTGAATAAAGAATATATTTTTGGGTTGCGAATCGACACATGGCAATCGCGACCAAGCTGCAACTACGGTGAGTAGTGGAGCTACCGAGGTTGCGGGGGAATAGGAGATAGCTGAAGAAGCTGATGCAGATAAGTGCAGACGAAGAGAAGATACAATAGAGGATGGAGAGAGGAACTCATAGAAAACAAAGAGAAGCCGAAAGCAGCTGAAGAAGAACGCAAGAGGAACTAACAGTTGCGATGGCGAGTGAATAAATAGCCCTCACCCAACCGAAAGAAGGGAGACGGATGCAGAGCGATTAAAGAGGATCGAGCGGATGCTGCAAAAGAGATATATCCCGAGCATGATAGCTTTGTAGTTCCTAGGCTTCTATTATCTATATTTTTGTCCTATGAGACGTTTAAAACAAAATTGTAAGCTCTTCCTATGGAAGCGATGTAACTGTGGATCCAGCTGAAAGTTATCAATATACTAGCAGGTTGTTGTCTTATTATATGATTTATATGCATGCATGATGTCTGTGATGTCTTAAAATTTTATTTGCTTAGTATCTGCTCAATATTCCGAATGTTCTTGCGCATATGATGATATTTATGCAACCAATTCTATGTTAACCTCGAATTACGGATCCATCCTCCATTATCGATCTATTCCCCTTCTGCATGTGGTCGCGGCACGCCTCGGGTGAGACTCTCTGCTCTTCAGAGTAGGGGTAAAATGTCGGCGTGGTTCTAGACTACAGCGGATTCCCTTGTTGGCCCCAATCTCTGAACCTGGGTCTTGCCTGTGAGACCTATTTCTTCGCCAACAGAGATCTACCCCCTCATTGGCCATCACTCGATTACTCGAGTACATCCATCCATAAAAAGGAACCCCTGCGTTGTACCAACCCTAATGAGAAATAAACTTCCTTGTCATTAAAGGGTATTAAATTCTAAATCTCAAAAAGAAAGCTTGGGCTCTCGATTTATGCACCCAAATCAAAGTAATATCATAAAGAAGTAAAATGCACACCAAAGGGGTGGAAAACATAGGCCAAGGAAAGGGGTAACTTATGCCTCCAATGTTTCTCCTTCCTTTCATCTATACACTTCTAATGTTCAAACACCATTAAATAATCACTTGGCTATGGAACCCTACCCTGAAGTCATGCCCAATTTGTTTCCACCATCTACACACCTATTTATTGATGGTCTAACTTTGGAATTTTCACTTCCCCTTGGGGGTTGGAAACACCTAATAGGGCTATCCATCTATCCATTCATAACATAAGGAGGGAACACTTATATAAAACTTTAGCTAGTTAGATATTTGATGGTGATATTTGTGTGACAGATTAATGTGTCCCTAGCATTAAGTATGATCTATTATGATGCATCCATGGTTTTTTTACCAAATGTTTGTTGATTTTAAATTTATCTTAATAGGTTTTTGTTAATTTTTTCTCATCATAGTATCAAAACCTTCTTGACGTGATTCCCCACCTTCTCAACAAAGCAGCAAGGACCATGCTATCAATTGCAGAGATAAAGAGATTTAACTTGTTGATGCAACATTTCATATCCATAGTAAACCCTTGGGATACTTTATGACTGCACATTATGCTTAACACCTTAAGGGAAAACCAAATATTGAAATTTTGAGCCCATGAATCTTGGCGTTGGAGATACTGATGATGTTCCCAGTGGACCTAGGATGCCCCGATGCTAGTCTTAACATTGTTTGATGGGAATCACTTGCTATAAAGCCTAGATGATGATGGACATATTTGAGATGACAAGGGATGCCTTACACATTAGTTTGGAGCCCCAAAACTACAATTAGAGAGTGGCATGTCAGCCCTCTTTCTCCTTTCAGGGTGAGATAGGGCATCATGGACATGATATGTTGGCATAGAGTCACTTTGGAGGTTTGGACATGATCCTTGAGATTCATCTTGAAATATGGAGCCCTTTATCCTATATAACACTTTTTGGTGGCTTCTAAGGCTCATTTGGAGGATTATGTCATCCTTCCAGAGGATTTTCTCCCACACATGTGGGGTTTTATGGCACTTTTGTTATGTTTTTGAGCTATGAGGTGTGCTTGTGACCTATTTCTTATGGATCACTTAAATTAAACTTGTAAATATGGATTCATTAGTTGATTTATTGTAAAAATGAGTGGATATGTATAATATAAATATATATTCCACTCATTTCATCTTATGACCATCACACGTGCATTGTATTCCTCTCTAAGAGAGTGTGAGCTAGCCTTTATTCACTACATTGGTCAAAAATTGATTTCTATGGATGTGATTTTTGGATGGAGACATTGTTTTGGGGTTGAAATAAGTGCCTTTTGTGGAGGAGTTTTGTAATTTTATTGTCTATTATTGATATTTTCATGGTTTATGTTTAAAAAGGGGTCTCTATTGTTTTGTGACTAGATGCTTTATCATTGCTAAATTTTTACTTCAAATTATATTCCATGTAGAATTATCCATGTTAAGGACTACATAGAAATTTTTTATGTGTAGACCCTATATTTAATTTTTCCTCTCACAAGAGAAATAGTTAGGGTTTTAGAGGTGGATTCCCTAAGGTATCACCATTTAATCCATCAATATCCTTCCTTTGAATTTGTGTGATTAAGAATCCATTGTACCCTAGTAAGATAAAGCATTAATGTAATAGTGTTTTGATTACCATAAAGCTTCATAACATATATATATTTCTCTCTCCTAGAAGACTATGGAAGTTGCTAGGTTTTTTAGGGTTGGTTTATGCATAAAAGTGTAATTTGATTGCATGTCAGTAGCTCATATTTTAGGCATAGACTCTATAAATTATCTTCAAGAAAAATATAGCATAGGGCATGGCCTAACATACCTTCATAAGGCTAAATCACCGTGTTTTTTGTTGATTATTCATATCAAATAACCATATAACTATTTACCTTAGCCTAACCCAAACCTGTATTTGAAGGCCTTGACCCTTTCTTGTTGAATATCACTTTAATGCCTTTTATAAGGCTGATATATGACATTAAATGCCATATTATTGAATATCATTCAAACACTAACTTATAGCATCCTATATTGTGTTCTAGGCTTACAATTATTTTACCTAAGCATAATCTAGATCATCCCTGGTATTAAGACATCCTTATAGATGATTTAGGGAAGCATCCCTTGTGGTTTAAATACCACTAAAGAGGAAGAGGAAGGTTTTTGAGGTGGAAATGAAATCCTTTCTCTTTGTTTCCATAAGTTTTGGCACCTCACCCGACTAGGATTTGCATCAGGCCTGGTAGATTTCATGGCAATGAGGACCAAAAGGAGGAGGTAGTAGTTTGATGCATGCCAAGTGTGGTAAGAAGAGACTGCATGCAACTCATTTCATGTCCAATAAGGATTAAGGAGTATGTAGACACGTGCATATATTCACTAATAGGGAGGAAACATATGGAGGAAGTATCTATAACTATATGTTAAACACACACATGGTGTATGAGAAGATAAAACACACAAATATAAAGATAATCATTCGTTGCATTTCTATTACTCATAGATGTACATTTATATTACATTAATGTGACTCTTGGATTCCGCATTCCAAGGTCACTTGGACTCCTTTGTGATTGTTTTCCTTCCACACCTACCCATAGAGGATTATGTGTCCAACACTCCCCCCCTTAATCCGAAGGGGTATGTGTGAGTCCAAGAAGAGAGTTGTAATACAAATTTGCAAAGTATGCATGGCAGCACTTAGGCTGAATTAGCTCTCTGAAATGTTGGCATAAAGAGGTGGTTTAAGGATGACCACCAACACTGGAACGCAATGCTTATTATAGTTCCTGGAACTCTTCCAAAGCTGGCAAGAAGCTGAGAGCTTCTGCTAGAGGAAGTCTCCTTCATATTTGAAGAGGGAGACCTTCAACCTAGAAGAAGGGAGGTCTACAACCTGCGATGGTTTAAGGATGACCACCAACACTGGAATGCTTGATGCATTTCCCAAAACTCTACCAAGGCTAGCAAGAAGCTGAAGCCTTCTGCTAGAGGAAGTGCTCTGAATTCTTTGAAGAGGAAGAACATGAACCTCGCATAGATGGTTTAAGGTTGACCACCAACCAAAGGCATGCTCATGGGCGTCCGTGTCTCTGGCTACAACTCTAAATCTGGAATGACGAATTATGGCTCAGGCTCGCTTGAACTATTGTGTCTCTAACTACAACTCTAAATCTGAAATGAGAGATTATGGCTCAGGCTCGCTTGATGTGGCGTCGAAGCTTGTAGATGACCACCATTTTCCTCCCTGTCAGGTACAAGGTGAGATGATGGCGAAAACTCAACTGCAATTTTTTTCAATATTTGAGAACAATTTATGACATGTGACTTAAACATCTTCTTGGTTGTTGATGCCCATTGCCAAGAAGCAATCCATCCAAGATGAATCTTTGTTCTTGCAAGAGGCTTTTTTTTGAAGCATCTATGTGAAGAATGGGTGTGCCGACCACAGTGCTTACATGGGTGAAGATCGAAACAATGATCTTTCATATGGCCAATGCGATCACAGTGTTGGAATTTTACAATTTGTTGTTGTTGTTGTTGTGGAAGAGGAGCAAGATCTGGAACAGCTGAAGGTGAACTTCCATGAATAAATCTGACACTCGAAATTTGATGGGCTTGGAGTAGTCCAGAATATGAAAGGACAATTCCTTGTCATATCTAAGACATGTTCTGTGCTTGTTATGGACAAGCTCTTCCCAAGGTCTGATGATGGGCTTCAGAGGCACAGGTTGGGTTTTTTCTTTTGCATTCAAATCTGCTCCTAAAATGGGTACTGAATGTGGACCAATCTCAACTTTATATTCTTGCTGTTGATGGGATTCCCTCTCAATTTTTTGAACAAAAACAGGTTCAGAATGATGACCCCACTGCTGTAATTCTTCTTGCTGGAATTAAGATTCAAGCTACAAAAATTCAATCTTGTCTTGTGCATCTTGTAGAGATATTTGAATATTTGTGAGAGTGTCTTTTTTTACTTTAACTTTGCTTTCAATGGTAGACATGATTAGAGTTCTTAATAACTCTAACAAAGAGTCAATCTGAGCCATTTAAACTTCAAAAATTTCTTTCTAGTCCAACGCTTCAACTATCAACGAGTCACAAAAGAATGAGGAAGATGAATAATCACTGGTTATGTCTACATCTTCAAATGTGCCTCCATATTTCACGTGGCCTTCAAAATTCTATCATACCAGATGGCTCAATTCAAAAATTAATTACTCTAGGTTTTCCTTAAAGCTAAACCGTATGTTTTCTTCAAAACCAATTTTTTTTTTTTTAAGTCATAAGATATCCAAATGATATCGATGAGAAGTGAAGATTTTAAAGTTGGTAAAAAAAATGGGTGTTAATTCTGGAACTTTAGGCATTCAATAATAGTCTCTGAGAGCCAATAACTCAATTGTTGCTATGTCAGCAAGTCAAGTCGAGAGACACCTTTAAAGGTTTACGACTTCTACTTCAGATTTCATCAAATGCTACAAGAAATATGGTGTCTCAGAAAACTGTAGCAGTCACTGCCATTGTCACAGTTTTCTTGAGCATTGGTCGCAGTTTGCGTATAATTTTTATTCTTCCTCAAATGATTGCACAAGAATTTCGAGTATTTATTTACAGTCTGGAACCTTATTTTTGAACATTGATAACCTATGCTGCAAAATTATCGAAAATCTGGAAAACATGACTTGATCATAGGAGCTTACCAGATATTTCGTTTGTGAATGCTTCAAGATATCTTTCAACGAAGGTTGCTTGTTCGCTTCACCTCAAGCTCATTTTGGCAGCCTGTTCACACTGGTGAATCAGCATAAAAACACGCAACTTTGTATGTGGTCGAATTTTCTCTCCTCCACGCTCCTCCGCCGACCAATCCTGACAAGGCAGTGTGAGAACTGATGTTGTGATAATGCACAGTGGGAGGTGTCGAGCTGAGTGGGAGGGTGGTTTCCAACAGAGTGGAGGGGAGAGCAGGCGGAGGGCGGAGGTAGTGAAGGGAGGAGTGCAGGGAGGGGAGTCCATGGGGAGTCCGAGTGGGAGGAAGGGGCTGCTTTGAGAGAGGCAGCGTGAGGGAACAGAGGAGGGAAGGAGAGGGAGTGGAACTTGAAAGTTCGTCGGGGGAGGGGTAGAGGTAGTGAGGTGAGCGGGAGGAGGAGACGCAAGAGGAGGGAATTCGAGGGGGAGAGAGGTAGGGAGAAGGTAGATGGGGTTGTAGGAATCATAGCGGTCGAGGAGATGAAGCAGGCGAGTGGGCAAGCGGAGGCTTGCGATAGGATGAGGGAGGAGCACTCCAAAGGAAGGATCACCGTATGGAGGGGAGCCCGCAGGAGTGTATGGATGGAGCCCGTAGGCTGGCGGAATGGTCAGTTGTGTGAGGTAAGAGTTGAGGATCCTGCGGAGGGAGGATTGCAGCGAGCTGAGGAGGGTGAAGTGGAGGGGGAGGCAGTGGAGGGCAGAGTGCAGGGAGGTTCCATGGAGAGAAGTGAGGGAGCCCGAGGGGGCCACGCAGCACGCAGCAAGGAGGCTGAGCTATAGTGGGGAGACCACACAGTAATGGTCGAGGGATCATAGCAGAATGCCAAGGCTGATCTCAGGATTCGAGTTTAGATACTAAGAATTTTGTCTTCGAGTACTGATCTGGAACCAAATCCTGATAGAGGGATAACCATATAGTCCATTTAATAGAAGAAAGAGGAAAATTGGCTCCAGAGGTGAAGGCAAAGCCTAAATCCACCATTCAAGTAGCTGCTCCATATTCTTGACCCTCTAATACCATATGCACTCCTCAACCGAACCAGTTATACCATTGCGCTCCTCCAACTGACCTGACTCCTATGTAGAGCCAACTCCATCGAATGGTATATGGTATAGCTCCCCCATTAATGCAAAAATTTCTTAATATACACATGTATATCATTATCAGCATGATATGCAGACCCAACTCTATTGAATGCAGACTCGACACGTTCTATGCGCCTCCAATCAAATGGCTCGATGCCCAGAAACAATGGCAGGGCCGAACAATAAGACGACGATTTCCAGGGATAAATAGGAAAAACCTTTACAAACTGCCAGCTAGCAAATGCCACAATACGAGTACCTTCACCTTGCAATGGAAACGGTTGGATTTTGACAAAGGCCAAATTAATGGAGTGTTATATCACTCAGGTTTGGTAGAATTTACAGTGATGCAGGTTTGAGTGGTACAAAATTTCGGTAGAGGTGTCGGATGGAGAAAGGGAAAACTCTCTGACAGGGAATGAACGTTAAGTATGAGAGACTGCGTGCTTTTCACTATTTTGAGAATGTAGAGAGCACAGAGACCAGGCAAGAGACAATTCTGCACAATGGTAGAGAAACACCTAAAATCACTCCACATTCAAATTTAAGCAAGGCAGGAAGGAACTTGGCTCCAATACCATGGTAAACACAGACATGGTGTATGAGAAGATAAAACACACAAATAGAAATATAAGCATTTGTTTCATTTCTATTACTCATAGATGTACATTTATATTACATTAATCTGACTCTTGGATTCCGCATTCCAAGGTCACTTGGACTCCTTTGTGACTGTTCGCCTTCCACACCTACCCATAGAGGATTAGGTGTCCAACACTATATAACAATTACATAACATAGTTATAAGTGGGTTCAGGCTAATTGAAAGTGGTAATACAATGGAAAATTCTATAAATTTTCCAAATTTTCACTACCTTTTTTTCGGGTTATTAATTTGCAAGGCATTTTTTAGGACCTAAATGATCTTTTTGGGTAGCAAAAACCCATGAAAACTAAAATGAAAGAGCTTGACATATTGCAATTTTTAAATAGATTTGTTATGAGGGATTTAAGACTAAAAAATTATAAGGGAAAAACAAGATATATTTTCACTTCAAGGAGGTGAAAATATATAACCATAGATCATATTGGGACACAAAATTAGTCAATAAAAACCCTTGGATAAAAAAACATACCCATGCAAAACCATAACAAGACAAGGATAATTGGGTAAAATTGGCCAAACCTTTCACAAGTGATAAATTTCATCCCAAAACTCAAATTTGAGAAAATGAGTAGTCGATAGAAAGCTATCAAGGAGGAAAATACATCTACTAACCTATAATTTTAATTTTGAGTAGAACAATTCTCAAGAAATTAATATAAGTCTATTGGTGGCCTACCGGAGCAAAGCTAACATGAGGACTATACACCATATACAAGAAGATAATATAGTGAAGTAAATGGAAAGAAGCATGCCCAAAATTTATGTAGCAATGGTAAACAAACAATTTGATCACTAGGCTCATATGAATGAAGTTTAAGGTAATACAATTAACCAACCTATTGAAATTTTAATTGATTCTAGGGGGAGTCATAGTTATTTGGGTCCTAAACTTGTGGAAATATTTAATTTAAAATAATAATAAAAACAAGCATGGAGGGACTTGGTTATTTCAATTAAATACGTGAGATAAGAGAATGATAACTAAAATAGTGAAGGAATTTCAAATTAACATGAATGGGTTGAGAAAATTGCAGATTTGAACAACATACCATTGGGGTCATATGATTGCTTAATTGGTATGAATTTCTTGGAAAAACATCATGCATTTATGGGTGGTTATAATAAGGAATTCAATTTTCGTGATGAAGAATGTGATGGATTCACAATTATACTTAGGGCAATGGGGGGTGTGGTGAATCAGTATTATGAATTTTTTTACTTATTTAAATAGTGGAACATCATAAAACATCAATGCCATAAACTTATCAAGTAACAAAAGACATACATGGAAACCCTTATAGGAGAAAACCACAAAACATATTGATCTTCATTAGAAGTATTTTGACATCTAAAATGGGCATCTTAAGTAAAATAATAAAATAAGAGATATGAATTTTTAAAGGAAAGGAAATAAAACTATATTTTTTACTGTATTTTCAACTTATCTCGGTGTATTTTTACTCAAATTTAAAGTTTGTACACATGTTAGACATAGAAGTAGATTCTACATCCAATGAGTACCCACTCTGCATACTTTTGAGCGGATCCACACAAAGAAAAATTCAAAATACATGAAAAACATGTTTTTTTAATAGGAATGAATATTTGGATTATATTGAAAACCATCCCCTGGAAGTGGAAAATACATCAAGGATTACATTTCTTTTGCCTCACAAGGTTCTAAAAACGCTAAAAACTAGCCTCCTCCTAATAATAACAAGGGGGGGGGGGGGTCCAAAACTAAATCTTTGGGTTATTATTCCAACTACTTTATGGGAGAAGGAGTAAATTCTATAAAAAAAATTGCACAAGAAAATGTAGAAACAAAACATATCTATAAATTTATAGAAGACATCCCACTGATAGACACATGGGAGGGCTCAGATACAAATTTATTTCTACTATGATCTTTCTTGCTTCTTGTTACTAGTGGGGAATAACACTACTTTGTAAACACTTCTGAATAATAAGGGGAAGAGAAGAAGGGTGTGAACTTCTTCTTGGTCCCCTTATTAACTTCTTCATCTTTTGATGTAAAAGGAACCTTTAAAGAAAACTTTCTTGCCATAGATTTTTTTTTTAAGAGTCATGATCTAATCCTTATATTTCAAATCAAGAGGATCTAGGACTAGTTGATCTGCTTGGACCTCAAGATTCTCATCTTCTACCTCAGAGACATTCAATACTTCAAAACTATTGTTAGAAAGAGGCTAATGCAGAGATTTGGCCTTACATGTTTGTTTCTTCTTATTTCCATGCTTCTTATGTTTCCTTTTCACTAGAGTGAATCCTTTCTTATTTTCTTCTTGCTCCTCTTTAGTATTAAAAAGTGTAACTAGGTTTGGTCTTCATAATGACTTGTAATTATGAATTTATGTAATGAATAAGACAAAGATAATAAAATGTATTTTTTAATGCTTTCCTCATGGGTTTCATGAGCAAGTAGTTTTTATTATAGGTTAAATACTTCTTCTTGATGTCTTTAGGGGTTTGTCATATTGTCATTAATATATAATTTATAGTCATGTATATGAAGTGTTGTTACACTTGTAAAGGACAATTATTGATGTAAATGTATGCCTCAAGACCTTGTCATTATCCTCCATAAAGTCGGATCAAATGGCGTTGGAAATATCCTTGGTGAATTCGGCCTACACCCAGCCAGACATGTTGGACCAAGACAGTAGAATAGTCCCTACATAAAGGAGGGATTGCACCCTCATTTGGTACCACTAGTTCGGATCAGTTTTGAAATGTAGTGTGAGGAAAAGGTTTGTGATTTTGTGTGACAAAGAGGTGGTTTTCCAGTGAAGAAAGAGGAGTATTTTTCTTGAGTCCATCCTCAAAGTCAAGTTCTGTAGTTGAGGTCTAAAGCTTCAGTGTGTAAGGAGAATATTATACAGTGAAGAAAAGGAATTGTGATAAGTTCAAGTTCAAGTGCATAAGGGAGATTGAGATCAATTTAGAGGAGAGGCAGTGCTAGCCTCTGAATTGAGATCATACTCGTTTCATATATTATAAGAATCACATTATTCATAGTAAGAAGAAGGACATATCCTATGTCAGTCTTGGGCATCCATATACAGTGTAAAGAAGAGCTGCAGTAGAAAAAAATATATCTTTGTCTAGGGCATTAAGGACTAAGAATGACAGACCGAGAAGAATTGTTTGGGTGACCAAGGTGTTAGCCACCTATAAAAATTTTCATATCAAATGGTGGCTAAAACAGTTTTGAAGCCTTCAAAAAACTATTCTTATTGCAAAATTGTCATCTCTTGAAGTCTTATGAAGACATCATTTCCTTTGATTAAATCTTCACTGTTGTTTCCCTTTCGAACTCAAAAATTCTACTATTTTCATAGAGAAAAGACTGCTGCAAAAATCCCATTTTTCCCCTCCTTTCACTTCAAAATAACCTTCATTTTATTCCCTTTTTCCCGCATGAAATTCCTCTATTTTTCATTTATTCCCCTTTCCACTTCATGAAAATCCCTTTATAAGGTTTGAAAATCCTTTTTTAACCTTACCGAAACCCCCAAATCCATCAAAAAATCTTGAAAAATTTGTGAAAAATAAGCTTTTTTGACTGTAGGCTTAAGCCCCTTTGG
This sequence comes from Pinus albicaulis, assembly GCA_034641835.2. Classification (NCBI taxonomy): domain Eukaryota; kingdom Viridiplantae; phylum Streptophyta; class Pinopsida; order Pinales; family Pinaceae; genus Pinus; species Pinus albicaulis. Next base: position 1,344,497,762 of record CM076575.1, on the reverse strand, counting down.
GCTAAGTCCTAAAACACTCCCCAAATATGCCCACGCCCTAGAACCAGGTGCTAGACCCATCAGGCGCTTATCGCATCGGAACAATCGGACTGCGCAAGTATATTTGCTATGTTAAAGCCTCCGATGCGATTGGCCCTTTGTATATAAACCCCCAACCCCATTGCTACTTCATATAAACGCAGAGCCTGCAATCAGGTGCTAAAATTTGTGAATAAAACATTCCCGATCACTTTTTCCCTTTGTAAATTCATAAAAACCCTTTTTCCTAAGTTTTATATTAAGCCCGCCGATGCAATGTTTTTTATGAAAAGGACCGTCGATCTAAAAACCGATCGATGGTCAGCAAGATCTCTCATCGGAGATTTACAAATGGGTAGATTGAAGAAGCCCTCTCCTTTCTCCTGATTCTGATTGGCACCTTTCCACATAAAGCCCCGATCCCTTTATCCTTCTCATGTATCCAAACGGCCCCGCAATCGGGCGCTAGCATTACAAATAACCCACCCTAAAGCCAATAAACCTTTGTATTTAATAAAATCTGCCTTTTTTATATTACAAAGGGACTTGCCCATTCATTGGTCAGACCAAACCTCCACCGTTGATCTTGGGCCAATCAATGGCCAGTGCAATCTCACATTAGGAGATTTCATTGGGCGCACTTATTATTTTTTGCAACCTCCGATTGGCAATCTCCCGATCAATTATTAGTCGTTGATCTCCTCCCCGCCTTCCCAGATCTGACGGTTTCCATTGCACCTGCTCAAAGCCCTTTCTCCCACTGAGAACTCCTCCAATTCATCCTCCACTTTCGATCTGATATGTAGATCAACGGCCCACAGTCAATCGCATCGACGCCCATTTTGTTTTGCCCCCGCCGATCGCGAAAGCTCCAATTACATCTAGGTCAGCCACGTGTCAACATCCAATGGTCCAGATCTTTCCTCTCGACCATTGATTCAACATGGATCAATTAATCTAACTTAATTCTCCACTGCTTGTTCAATCAATCGCCTCCTTCTGACCCCCATAAGAAAATCTCCACCGTTGGATGCTTTCATCCAACGGCCATGCTCCTAACCGCAACCTATGAAGCAGTTTTACCCAATACGCAAGATTTTATTAAATTTTATTGTATTATGTAGGTTTCAAAGTTTTTTCCATTATATTATAGGAAAACCAAAGGCCGGGGATAACGATCCCCCATGCCTTTGTTCATAAAAGAAAATCCATCTACAGGGTTCGGCACCATGTTTCATCAGTGTATCATGAGCATTGATGCCATATGAACCCTTTGTATACTTGCACATCAACAAGACACTGTAAAATTTAATCAAATAAAGAGTATCAGTGTTGAAGACCTAACCACAGCAGAACTGAAGAATTGAAATTTAAATCGGAGATTTGGTGGATTACGACTAATATCGACAATCAAAAGCCTAATCCACTAAATTAAACATGTTTAAAGAAAATCAAAAATATCTATCAATCCAAGAAAGCCTCTGTTGGGCAGTGAAAGAGGTATGAAATTACTATGTATTTACTCATTCTTTTACCATAGATATACTCCTGTTTGCCTTGGAAAGGTAATTTATCATAAGAATTACAATAGAATTGGAAAGGTTTATGTTTAGTACAAAAATATGACTAAAGGTTACTTTTTGATTGACAAACAGGAATTCGAAGAGGTGAACAGCTGTACCAAAGGTGGGGCTGAGAATAATCTAACTGCTGCTCCATCAGCATTGAACCATATCCAGCCCAAGGCAAGGAGATCTGAACGAATAGCCCAGAAAAGGCAGGGGACAGCTCGGCCTCAGTCAGAGTAAACAGGATGATGACTAAATGAAGAGGAGCGAATCCCTCAGGATCTTTCGATCCTGAGGGATCGCTGTTCAAACTCATCTTATTCCTTGATTGGTCCATCGATATTTGATATATAAAGCCATGTCCTTTAGTGACAAAGGGACAATGATTGTTGTGGAAGTCAGTGAGTTAGTCGAAAGACTCTATGTTCAAACATTTTCTCTGTAATATAATGCTTTATTAACTCTCGGTTTTGAGAGAAACTTCTCTGTAATGCTTTATGTTGGTTTAATATAAGACACGCATTTCATATACCTTCTACAGTTCTGAATTAGCCTAGCAGTATTTCACTGGCGCTAAGGGCCCGGCTCTGGTGGAATCACTTCGTTGTTTGTATTTTAATCCTTGTTTACTGTCGTGTGAAGTGTGTTTAATGTGTGTTTCAAATACAGAATTGGCTTATTGTTGTTGGATCAAATACAGAGTCATTGCTATTTCATTCTTTACAAGAAGCACGTTCGTTGTTCGATTATCTTGTTGTTATTATAAATCTTTGTTGTTCTGTATCTGATTTGAGTTGTTGTTCCAATAGTTTATAATTTGTTATAATTGATTGTTGCGTGGTAAGAAGCTGTCGACAGAATTAAAGCATGGAAATCTAGTTGCTTGAGTATGTTAGAATCGTAATTGTTGTTCATTTCACGTTGCTGTTCCATTTCTGTTCATTACTTATTCATAGTCTTTGATTAGCACACAAGTGAGTTATAGTTACATGCTACTGTTCCTTTCCAGATTGTGTTGCTTTTAAGTTGCCTTCATTGAATCTGCTTTCGTTTCAATTGCTTTAAGATCTCCAACTGTAGAGGATAGAGGCTATTGCTTCCAAGTCCCCAGATTGGTCATCTTGCATCAATTTCTAAGGGAAAGAGTTACTGCTACTGCATCCCTGATCGATGTTTTGCAAGATTGATATAGTTTAATCTTTCCATTCATGTCACTGTAATTAGGTTTCTTTCCAATAATTTGTTACTTTTGCATTTGATATTCTGTACTACATCTTCACAGCATTTCTCTTAGAAAATTGCAGCCTCAGACAGAGTACACTCTTGAAATAAAAAGTCGCTCCCGGATTGATGATTAATGTAGGCTAATTAGGTGTTCAAAAGATACCTTTTTATGACCCAAAATTTTGGCGTCATTTCCGGGGAGAGTGTATGCCATTTTAAAGGAGTAATGCACAGCTGATTTTCTTCTGCTTGCGGAGAATTGGGTATTAAAGACGGAAGGTAAGAACCTACGCACTGGGTAAGAAACACATTTGCTCGCAACCCGCTTCACAGCAGAATTAGGTAAGCTTCTTTCTTTAGGTAGGAATGAAGGTTTGTTTCTTTGAATGAATAAACCAACTAAGCGAAACAAAATTCCTCCTAAAACTGAAAAACCTAAGGGACCGGTGACCCTTGGGCGCACAACATTTATTGACGAAATCCTTAAAAGAACTTAATCTCAGCCATCGGTAGGATTTAAAAGAACTGCTTCTAGACAGCCTACTAGTTCCCTTCAGGCTACAGAGTCACCATCTGAAGCCTTTGCTGAGATACACATTCAAACAGAGGGAATTGAGCAGGATTCCCAAGAAATTGAGAATCCTTGCATAAGTTTCCTTCAGGAAGGGAACTCTAGCAATCTCTGAGAAGGAGAAGGGGAAACGGGAGAAACCACAAACTTGAAATATCCTATTGAAACTGCCCAAATAATAAGAAGCCCAGATAAGGGAAGTGTTGTTCAACTTATTCAGAACCAAGGTCCTGAATCACCTCAAACAATAGGTCGATAGGAAATACTTATTATCCCAGACAAAGGGAGTGTTGTCAAAGCCATTCTTGCCCCTGCTCGTCAACCTAGAAATTCCTTGGAAATCCCAGAGGGATATTGGCATATCTTCAATCAAATGGCTCAGAACCAAAATCAGAATCAGCAGGCACCCCAACAAACCTCTACGCTGCAATATCCCATAGTAGATATTGCATTCAATGCACCCATGAAACCTATTCCCCTTCAACATATTCCCACATTTCATGGTTTAACATCAGAGGACCCGGATGCGTTTTTGTTTGAATTTGATGTGATGTGCAGAGGATACGATTACACCACCGATGCCCAAAAACTAAAACTATTCCCTTCTACATTAAAAGGGGCAACCTTACGATGGTTTATGGGATTAGGTGGGGGTATCATAACTGATTGGGATCATATGAAGGCTGCATTTTTAAAGAAATATCAAGATTATTGCAGGTCTTAGGAATTAAAAGATGAAATATTCCAAATGATAGCAAAACCAAACGAAACATTGGAAGAGTATGTGGAATGGTTCCAATACAATCTTCAGAGGTCCCCTTATGCATCTTTACCCTTACCTGAAAATGTTTTGAAAACCACATTAATTAGGGGAATGAAAGATCAATGGGTTGAAACATTGAATATTATGGGAAAAGGTGATATATATTAGGAAAGTTATCCTAACATCATTGATTTGTGTATCAGGAGTTCGAGGGGAAATACAAGGTTGAAATCAACAGAACGTGATATAATTACAAGGGAAAATAAGACCTCTAATGAAGGTGTGACTCGTGCAGAGATTGGAAATCTGCTAGAAGACTTTAAGACAGACATACTTGGGACTCTAACAACGCAGTTCGATATTATGCAAGCCAAACAGAAACAGGCAGAAGTAGAGCAAAACTTGGCAATATTCTATCCCAGATGTAGGAAGAAACACAACCACAAAGAATGCCCATTTGATGTGATTAAAGTATGCGCCATTTGCACGAAAGATCACCCTACAGAGGGATGTCCTTCGCTTCCTGACCTAAAAGAAGTTTATAAGGAGGCAGAAGAAGAATCAGAAGTGGTATGTCTGTTTAACCAGCGCCGACAATGGCAGCCACGACCATCAGGTATGCCAAATGATCCATTTTCTTTTCAACCTCCTAAGTATAATGCTCAAAAATATAGTGGGATGTGGCAGAATCAACCACCTTTCCCTAATTGGTCACAACAGCCATTTCCTCCCACATCTTGGCCAAATCAAACAAACCAAAATAATTGGCCTAGATTTCCTTTCTACCCACCATTCTGGCCTACACAATGGTCCCCTTCTACTTCCCAAAGTCAGGCCTGGCAGTCAAACTGGAAAAAACCTACAAATTATCCAGCCGGATCAATTCCTCTCTCTCAACCTACACTGCCGGCTCCTTATACAAACCCCCAGACCAATTTAAGACCACAACTCCCAGCCCAACCCAACCCAAACCCAAACAATAGGCCAGTTCAATCTGTCCAAATAATGGAACCCCCAGAAGTAGAAACTGAACTGAGGGAGTGCAATTATCTTCAATTAAGGTCTGGGCACATAGTGGAAACAGAGAAAAAAAATGATGTCCATATTGAAGATCCGTTACCTATAGAACAAACAGTACAAAGTGAGAAGGAATTTCAACAACAAAATCAACAAAAAGTAACAACTTCCTCTCCACCATTCCCAGAACAGTTGATTATACCTCGTCCATTAGAACAACCTAATTTTGATCTTCTGGGAGAATTAAAAAATTTATGTATAAAAATCCCTCTCCTCCAAGCTATTCAAGACATTCCTATATATGCAAAAACCATTAAGGAATTATGCATAAAGAAGCCAAAGAGGAGAACAACAACCAATCCTACTGTCCAAATAGTCGGCACCTTATCTGACTTATTATCAGGAATGGAAACACCTATCAAATATGAAGACCCAGGAAATCCTATAGTGATAGTACAGATCAATGGGCAATCATTTCCAAATGCCTTAGTTGATTTGGGAGCAGCAATCAATATTTTAATAACCACCACCTGTCAAAAAATTGGCATTACATCACTAGAACCAACAACAACCTTGTTGGAATTGGCTGACTGATCGGTAGTCAAACCAGAAGGTGTACTACAAGATGTAATGGTATCTGTAGATTCCTGGGAATACCCTGCTGACTTCCTAGTTATCAACCCAAAGAACTGACTAGATGGACACCCGTTAATCCTAGGTAGACCTTGGTTGTCAAATTCCGATGCTTATATTGGATGCTGACAAGGCAACATGACAATTACAAGGGGAAATTATGTCAAGAATTTATCCCTATATCCCCCAGCCTAGCCAAGTCTATCAATAATCAAAACAAGAAAACCACCTGCATCATATCTTATGGAAAATATGAGATCACCTCTAACTATAGAAAATGCTCTTGATTTTAAAGATCAAATAGAGGATGATATCATTAATAATTTTATCAATAAATCACAAACCAAATCTCATTTGTAATTTCACATGATTAAGGCAGCATTCGATAATAAAGAAGAAGAAGATCCTTTCAAAGATATTCCTGATCAAGCAATACCTACTACTTCTGTGTACAATAGCAAAGTTGTATAAATTGAGCCGGGAAAAACTTTAAACATTAATAAAAATCTCATTGTTGAACAAGAAGAGAAATTGGTCCAATTATTACCGAAATACAAAGCAGCCTTTGCATGGGATTACCCCGATATGAAAGGAATTGATCCTCAATTGTGTACTCACCACATTTACATTGAAAAAGATGCAAGACCCATTCGCCAACCTCAAAGAATACTAAATCCTCACCTTAAATATATTGTGGAAGTTGAATTACAAAAACTATTGGATGTTAATTTCATTTACCCAATATCTGATAGCAAGTGGGTCTCTCCATTAGTGGTGGTACCAAAAAAGAACGGAAAGTGGAGGATATGTGTAGATTACCGTGAACTTAATAAGGCAACACAGAAAGACCACTTTCCCCTTCCTTTCATTGACCAGGTATTAGACACATTGGCAGGGAAGAAATTCTTTTCTTTCCTCGATGGCTTCAGTGGGTACAATCAAATCTAGATTGCCCCTGAAGACCAGGACAAAACTACTTTTACCTGTCCATGGGGGACATTTGCCTATCGAGTCCTACCTTTTGGCCTATGCAATGCCCCTGCTACATTCCAAAGGGAAATTCTCAGCATCTTTGCAGACTTAATAAATGAAGGCCTCAAAGTATATATGGATGATTTCACACCCTATGGGGATGACTTTGAGCATGCATTGGAAAACCTAGAAAAGGTATTGCAAAGATGTATTGACACTAGACTTTGCTTAAGCAACGAAAAGTGTCTTATGATGATGACCAAAGGAGTTATCTTAGGGAATTATATTTCAGCAGCTGGAATTCAAGTGGACCTAACTAAAATTCAAATAATCTTGTTAATTCCCACACCCACCACACAAACAGAGGTACGTAGCTTTCTTGGATTTTCTGGTTACTATAAAAGATTTATAGAACATTATTCTCGAATAGCTGCACCTTTATATGCACTGACTGGAAATGTTGATCTCATTTGGACAAATAAATGTGACAATGCCTTTAATGATCTGAAAAAGCTTGTTTCAACAGCCCCAGTGCTGAGGAATTTTATGTTTACAATGAAAATGCCTAGAAAACTAATGAAAAGGAATTGGTGGTCAAAAACTCAGTTGAGCCTAATGTAAGGAATGGAAAATGCAATTAGAAACACTGAAGTAACATCTGAACTATGACTAAATAGAAACAAAAGCTTGATAATGACTTCTTAGGCAAATGACACAAACTAAACTTGAAAAATGATCACTAAATATGCAAGTTCTTTAACTGAACAGTTAAACACTAATGATGCAATATTCTGTCCTAGCTCATCTATTCCATGATTAACCCCTAATCCTATTCTGCAATTTAATTGAATGTCACAGAACCTATACTCAAAGAGTTGTTGATTTCTTGTTTAAAGTAGTTCTTTTGAGGAAGGCCTCCCATTTATGATGTGAAATTTACGAGAAATATTTCGAGCAATTGTACATGTGTTATCTTATTCCTATAGTTATGGTTCTAGCGATGGTTTTTAGAACAAAAAGATATTTGTAAATAATGAAGGCTGTCTTGTGAATCCTAACAACTAAAGTAATCTCTTGTGCAAAGGATGACAGTGTGACTATGAGATGCAAGTGCAATAAGTTGATCTAAAAATGAACCTAAGATGCTACTAAACTAGCACAATGTTGAACTATGAATCATCATCAAACTTGAAACAAAGTAGCTGAACATGAATTGAATGCAAAATGAAACTCCGGAGCATTCTAATTAACATGCATTATTTTATGAAGTTACACAATCTGTTTGTTCATCATTAGTGATATTTTGGAAAAGTTCCTTCTTGTGGAAGAGGTAGAACAATTCTGACTGTGGACTTGTATGCAATTTGAAAGCAAATGAACTGAAAGCAAATGAAAAACTTAGTTATCATATCACGGTCATATCTTGAACTTCTTAAGGATATCTTGGAAAAATTTCTTCTTGTGGAAGAATGATTAGAACAAGTGCAACTGTGATAGTGAAGACTAAAAACTACAACTAATTCCTATAATACTATAGCTATTCATCATTCATTGTTATGATCTGTTGGAAGAATGTCTTCAACAAGAAAAGTTGAATGAATGTAACTAGAGTCTAGTTAAAAGCAAATACAAGTTCATCCTATCCTACAATACCATGGTCATTAATCATTCATCATTTTAGTTTTGTTGGAAAGATGCTTATGGAAAATTTGGAGCAATTATGGCTAAGGTAACTAGTTAAAACAACTATAAATTCAACTCCTAATCCTACAGTACTATAGTCGTTCAACATTCATCATTTTAATCTGTTGGAAGAGTGTCTTCTTGTGGAAGAGCTAGAAGGAATACGATTACAGTAGTTAAAAAAAAAACAACTACCAATTCAAATGCAAAACGAAAAGGCAGCTAGGAAAACTTATCTAATTTACGCAAAATAAATCCGTGCAAGCGGCAGGGGGCCCTCTACCACTTGACGGCATTCAACTTCAAATCAAATCACGCCTTCAGAATAACTTTTGTCTGCTCCATTAACAATGCAATAGTTCGAACATAACACTCTGTGTCTTCAAGGACGTAACACAGAGTTTTCACAAAATCCAGCAGCAAATCTAACACAAAATCTCTAACTAAGCTCTCGGTCTACTCAAGAGTTTATAAAGTAAATGCAAGTAACAATAATTACAACAATTTAGGAATTGATGTCTTTCCATCACTCAAGATCATCTTAGGAGTTTTTGAGGTGAAAGCTCGTGAAGAAGAAAAGACACACAAATTTGAGCAGATCCTAGTAAAGTCTTACTTCACAAATGTGTTCCCACGTTCCAAAACCGTACCCAGAATTCGTTTCTTCCTCCATGATGAGCAACGAACCATGTAGAGATGACGTGGATTATGCCCATATGCGGTTTGTCTTGAGAGGCCACCTGGAACATACCCAAACGTGAAGACAGCTGCAGAATCACCGGTTAGCTACGGAATGTCTGCATTCTGTAGCTAGTTCCGGTCAAAATGCTTTACAATGGCAAAAATCACAAAATTTAGCAAGTCAGTCATGTAAATCATTCTAAAAGTAATTTCAACTATATTCATTGATCAATTGGGTCTAGAATAGAAATGGACAAAGGGAGAATGAGGTAAAATGAGGTGAATGCTCACCAAATTTAAGGCTCAACGCACCCCTTCTGTCTCTTTGCTGTCCTCATACAGGTGCTCCCTATGAATTCGGAGGCTTACACGAGACATCAATCCCCTTCTTCTCCTTTGTACGAAAGCTAGAGGCCTTGGGTTTCCACGATCACAAGTTTGGTTGGGGTTTATGAGTGCCACGATCAACTTTTTGTTCCTTGTCTTTATCTTCTCATTGGTTCTCTCCACTTTGTCTATATGCAGGGATAAGGTTGAGTTCATGTGAGTCTTGAGCTTGATTTGATCTTTGAGAATTTCATTCTCATTTTTGATGTGTCTATTTAACACTTCCAACTCATACCTATCCCTCCTTAATATATCAATTTCAGTCAGTGGAGGACTGGGGGTTCTCTCTCTGCTTTCTGAAGCTGCCCTCTCTAAAGTTTCCACATAATCATAAATTACCTGTTGAGCAGGATCAATTTCAGGGGTGCCTTCATAAAAATCTTCTTCATCATCCTCTTCAATGGATGTTTCTATCATCCCTCAATATTGATTACCCCTGTTTGTTTGATTGATGTTTTCTTCAGTTTTCCTTTTAATCTGTGGCTTCTCCTATGCTGAGAGGATCCCTCTCCTTTTTCTGTAGCAGATTCCTTGATTATCTTTTCTTCCTTAAGTTGCCTCTTGATTCGAGTCAACTTCTCCAAAATGGTTTCTTCACTTCTCTCTTGGACTGGTTTGTCGATTTCAACTTTTGAAGTCCTCCATTTGCTACTTCTCTTTGTAGGCTGTGGTTAGGGTGATAGTTCTTTTTGCTTCTTCCAAAATGATTCTTATTAATAAATCATCCCATGTATCATTTGTTTTAGATAGATGATGCTCAATTAAAATTTTGACCAACCCATGATGATACAGGGTTGTCTCTAACAACTGAACTCTTCTCTGAACACAGGAAGTCATTTTCTTCAGACTTTGATACAAGAAATATGGTAGATTCAAATCTTCTCCCAGAAAATGCAACATTAGTCTAATGTAGTGGACATAAAATGTCCCATATCTACCCTCACATGTAACAAATTTTTGTAAAAGAAGTAGTATGTTTCTCCATTTGTTTTTCAATGCAGAACTGGTTATTCCTTTCTTGAATACACTAACATCCATATTTGGTGATTTTAAAATTTGTTTCCAGGAGTCATTGTGGAATTCTCTATTTTTAAACCATTTCTCCCCAGTTCTGGACAATCCTGTAGCCTCTGCAATAAAAACTTCAGTGATAGTAAACTTGACATCCCCTATTTCAACTTCAGTACCTTGGAATGATCTGGCAAATGTTTTGGTGACTTCCTTATGGAAGCCATTAAATTTTTCCAAGAATTGAAGCCATCCTATTTGTTGTAACATCTCCTTGCATTGTGGGTGACCTTCTAAATATTTTGATCCCACAGGGGCCTAGGTCCTTTGTTCTGAAACATGATTTTTTTCAATATTAAATTAACACTCTTACTCTACCCACAAAACAATGACTTTTACTTTCGGATTAAAATGGCTTCAAGCTCTAAATGACAATGGCTTCAATTTTGGAATGACATACCTCTGATTTATAATAGCAACAGCTTCAAGACCTCTGGCTGGTATGCCTCTGTTTGATAATGAAAAATGCCTTCGAAACCTTGGACTGATGTGCTTCTGTTGAACTTTGGAGTGATCTGAAAACAATTTCAAATTTCGAGCTAATATGTCTCTGATAGACAGTGGTAGATGGCTTCAAGTTTCTTTTTGTGCAATACCTCTGGATCTTAGTAACAAACGGTTTCAGTTTTAATACTGCAATACCTCTGTCTTTGGTAACAGAAAGGCTTCAAACTCAATCACTGAAAAACACCTCTGTTTCTAGTAACAACAGACTTCAAACTCCTTCTCTCTGTCTACGTGTATGACTTCAAACTCAACCTCTGTCTCTGGTAACAAATGGTTTTCACACTCAATCACTGAAAACACCTCTGTCTCTAGTAGCAAAAGTCTTCAATTTTAACACCTCTGTATTTTGGTAGCAACAGACTTTAAACTCTACACAGCTACAGTTCTGTGTTGATAGTGAAAAATGCTCCAAACTTCGTCCACAGTGATGTGCTATATGTCCACGGGATCAAGTGGCTTTGAGTCCTCACACTGTTATACTTCCAAATTTACCTCTCCTTCTCTGCTCTGCGTTTACAATGCTCAATGATGTTTAAACTGATATCCTTTAGCTCTGCTCCTGATGATAATAATATCTCTGTCTTCGGAATAGAATACCGGCTACGGAATGAAGTTATGGAAAATGGTCACGGAATAGAGTAGTGGAATGAGGTGGAGGGATTGTATTAATGATTGAGGAGACGGCTGAGGATTTTACGACGGCAGAGGAAATCATCATCATTAAATGCTTTGGTTAAGAGACGTGGAAAATTCAAATGCTTTGGCCATTTCACCGCTTAAATGCTATCGGATATGAAATTTGAAATGGAAGGTTTTAATACAAAGTCTGTAGAGGGTTTGTTTGGTGTTTGATCAATAAAAACAATTAAAACAACTCTTTGAATAATTTCACAACTAAACTATGCTAAATTTTCATGAATTGCCATCGTAATCTAAATTTGTTACCTCTGCCCTTGATGTTTGTGTAGCCTTTGTCTTCTCTGCTCATCTTTGGAGGAATCTTTCACAATTTTCTTGATGTATTTGCTTCATGAATTCTCTGGATCACTTTTTTGTAACTCTGATGTCTGTTGGTTGATGCCTTCAGGACTTGTAGCTGTGGAAAAAACTGTCGGGCTGCAGAAAGGCCGATCAGCTACAGAATGTACACTGAGCTGCAGAATGTCCCTATAGAACACTTTTATTATGAAAATGAAATGTTTCTGGGAGATGGGTGAAATGTTTATGAAAATGGATGAAAATGGATGATGGATTATGATATGTATGAAGTGGATAATGGAATAAAATGGATTAGGTTCATGGAATGAAGGAACATAAGGGCTGTACTGCAATTCATGACATATTTTATTCACTTGTAGCAAGATATCAAATTCTATGTTTTGACATGAAAATGAAATGGATGGAAGATGGAATGAAATGAATGAAATGTGGAATGGAGTCAGATGAAATGAATGATGGGTGGAATGGAGTATGAATGGATAAGTGAATGGAGTGAGATGAAATGAATCATAAGCACTATGGAACTGAACTTCTGATTTTTATAACAGCTGCTTAAAACAAAAATGGAAAAGTTAAGTGTCGGAGGACTGGATTTTCACCTATCTTCTGTATAAACATGTAATCGGTGATTGGTTTTTTGTTTGCGCTTTTTTTATTTATTTTATTTTTTTATTTTTTTATTTTTATTTTATTTTATTTTATTTTATTTTTTTCAAAAGAGAAATACTTCAGAAAATTTAATCAAGTTGATGAAGAAGAAAAATTCTTCTTCATTAACTTCACATCACTGCATTCTTGGAACTTCTTGACAAATTCTTCTCTTGAGAGTGGTTTGTGATACAACTTCAATCTGTGACCATTCACAAGAAAAGCCAAACCTCACTAACATCTATAGTTAAATTTTACGCCCCCATTATCAAAATTCAAACAATTCCATATAGCCCAGACGTTGTATACAGGAATTTCCCTTTAAAATCGCCAGATGTTGAATCAAGCAAGAAACCCAGTCACCCTCTTTAAATTCTTCTCATGATGTGTAATGCCACCTAGCCCTTTAACATTGGACTAGACTTGTTCTGAAGCCATCTTGTACAGTCTCATCAGATTCATTAATTTGCTCCAGTCTAGCATGTGCTTTGTACCTCCAGTTAGATCAAGTCCTACATTGTGTTGCCTGCATTTTGAAAGTTTGAATCTGGAACTCTATGGGAAACAAAACTTGCTTTCCATAAACAAGCTCATAAGGAGTATGGCCTGTTGTGTTTCTTCATGTAGTTCTATAGGCCCACAAGGCTTCAGGAAGCCTATCTACCCAATCTCTTCTATGTAGATGAACAGTCTTTGTTAGGATTCCTTCAATGACTTTATTAGTGGATTCCACTTGACCATTTGCTTGTGGATGATAAGGAGTAGATGTTCTATGTCTGATTTTGTACTTCTCCATCATTTGCTCCACTAGCCTTGATGTAAGTTGAGCTCCTTGATCTGTAACAATTTCCCTTGGGACACCAAAACGAGTAAAAATATCCTCAAAAAGAAAAGTAACTACAGATGATTCATTAGCAACAAGTAATGGTTTAGCTTCTACCCACTTAGTAACATAATCAGTGCAAACTAATCTGTATTTCTTTTGTCTTGATGGAGGACTAATAGGTCCTACAAAATCCAAAGCCCATTTTTCAAAAGGTTCAATGTGTACCTGAGGTTGTAATGGCATCTCACCTGAAGGAGAAGGTTTCCCTACCCTTTGGCAACTGTCACACCTTTTTACATATTCCCTTGCATCTTTGAACAAGGATGGCCAATAATATCCTAAGTTAAGGATCTTATAGGCTGTCCTCTTATCTGCAAAGTGTCCGCCACAAAGTTCATCATGACATGCCTTGAGAATTTCAGGCATCTCATCTTCACGAACACACCTTCTAATGATCAAATCTGAACCTATCTTGTACAACTCATTAGCGACCCATGAATATCTTGCACTATCATTAATGATTTTTCTTTTATCCCTTGCATTTATAATTGAAGGAAATTTTCCTGAAACTAAATAATTAGCAATATCAGCAAACCATGGAGTTTGAGTAGAAACTGCAAAAAGATATTCATCAGGAAATTGATCTTCAACCGGAGTGTCATATTTGATATTTTGAATTCTAGACAGGAAGTTAGCCACAGTGTTTTGTTTTCCAGGCCTATCTAGAATAGTAATGTTGAATTCTTGCAATAATAACAACCATCTTATAACTCTACCATTAGTGATTGATTTATTCATTAAATATCTAATGGCGGAATGATCAGTGTGAATAAAAGTTTCATAGCCTGTTATATAGTGTCTAAATTTGTTAATGGCATGAACAACAGCTAAAAACTCTTTTTCAGTTACAGTATAGTTTAACTCTGCAGGAGTCAAATTTTTACTGATATAATAGATGGCATAGGGAATTAAATCTTTCTTTCCCAATACTGCTCCCAGAGCTGTATCGGAAGCATCTGTCGAGATATGAAAAGGTAACTTCCAGTTAGGTCCCCTTAATATAGGTGCTTCAGAAATTTTGGTTTTCAGGGTTTCAAAAGCTAACTGGCAATCAGAAGTCCACTTAAATTCACAATCTTTGGTGAGTAATTTGAAGAGAGGAGATGCTATTTTGGTGAAGTTTTCTATAAATCTCCGATAATACCCTGTAAATATCCATTCCAAGTTGTCAAAGAGATGTTAGAAGTTTTCTATAAATCTCCGATAATACCCTGTAAATCCTAGAAAACTTCTAACATCTCTTTGACAACTTGGAATGGATAGGTTAGAAATAACTTCAACTTTCGCCTCATCAACTCTAATCCCATCCCCTGAAATGTGGTGCCCTAAAACAATACCTTCAGTGAACATCATAAAACATTTTTCATGACTAAGTGAAAGGTTTGCTTCTTGACATATTTTTAAGACTTTTTCCAATTTTTCTAAAGCCTCTTCAAATGTGTCCCCATAAACTGTGAAATCATCCATGTACACCTCTACACAGTCATGTATTAGATCCGAAAAAATTCCTAATACTGCCCTTTGGAATGTTGCAGGTGCATTGCATAATCCAAATGGCAATACTCGGTAGGCATAGTTACCCCAAGGACAAGTAAATGTGGTTTTATCTTGGTCTTCAAGTGCTACTTGGATTTGATTGTAACCACTAAACCCATCTAGGAATGAAAAGTACTTTTTGCCAGCTAATGTATCTAATACTTGATCTATGAAAGGTAAAGGAAAATGGTCTTTAAAAGTAGCTTTATTCAGTTCTCGGTAGTCAACACACACCCTCCATTTTCCATTTTTCTTTGGCACAATTACCAAAGGAGAAACCCACTGACTATCTGAAATAGGATAGATGAAATTAACATTTAACAATTTTTGCAATTCTTCCTTGAAAATTTCCCTAAGATTTGGATTCATCTGTCTTTGAGGCTGTCTGATTGGTTTGCAATTTGCCTCTATATAGATGTGATGAGTACAAGTCTTGGGACTTATCCCTTTCATGTCAGTGTATTCCCATGCATATGCGGAAGAATGTCTCTGTAATACTTTGACTAACTCTTCTTGTTGAGATCTTTTTAGGTTTTTGTTTATGTTCAAGGTTTTGCCTGGAAAGATTTCACTTGTAGAGCTGCCAAATTTGTCCATAGAATGAAGAGACATATGTCTAGATGACAAGAACTCAATATTGGATCTCTCTTGAAATGATTCTTGTTTGTGTTCTGAAGAAGATTCAAAGTTTTCTAGAGTATTCAGAATTTGATTATCTTCACTAATTTCTGAAATTGTGAAGAGTGGTTGTAAATATTCTTCATCCTCTATCCATTGAGTGTCATCTAGTTCTGTAATTGTCCTAGCTGGAGGATATAAAGTAAATTTCTTTGTTGAACTACCATCAGAAATATACATATCACCGGACCTACAACTAATAAAGGCATCAGCTGTAGCCAAACAAGGTCTTCCTAGTATAACAGGATGGCCTCCTAGATTATTTTTGGGTGTTAGGATGATGAAATCCACAGGGTATTCCCAAGAGTCTAGGGACACTGGAATGTCTTCTATTACCCCATCTGGTCTGATCATAGATCTATCTGCTAATTGTAATAGTGTGGGTGTAAAGAGAAGATTAGGAAGTTTCAGTTTGTCCATGATTTGTCTACTCATGATATTTATTGCTGCTCCTAAGTCAATGAGTGTGTTTTGAATTTCAATTCCATTGATGTGGATTTTGACAATTGGATTTCCTGGGTCAAGGTACTTTGGAATAGTAATCTTACCCATCATAATGTCTGCTATTTGTCCTACCAGTTGAATTTTCTTGGTTTCTCTTATTCTTTTTCTTGTTGTCTTCATACTCAACTCCTTTATTGTTTTGACTAAAATTGGGATTTCCTTGATGGCTTTCAATAATGGAATTTTAATGCAAACATTTCTCAATTCATCCAATAAATCATAATTAGGCACCATTATTTGTTTTTCTACACCTTTATCAATTTGTAGTCTTTCCGGAAAGGGAGGTATAGAAGTAGATGTGGATGGTTGCTCTAATACTGGAGTTGGACTTATTGGATCTTTTTGTTTCAGTTTTTCAATGTTTTGGTCTTGAAAGGATGTACCTTCCTCAAGACTTTTATTAACCCGTAGGGAGTCTTCCTCAGAATTATCTTGTTCTTGTATGATCACAGAAGGTTTCCTCTTCTCAAGTATCCTTCCAGACCTAAGTTGAACATCACTAAGGTCTAGAGGAGTAATTAAGTAAGTTGGAAATTGTTGTCCTTCTATCATATATGTATTCTGAGGATTCTTATTATTGGGGTTTGGTATGGGCTGAGCTGGTAATTGATTGGATTTTTGAGGGAATGGTAATGGAAATGGTTGATTTTGATGAGGTTGGTTCTGATGATGTTGTTGAGAATTTTGTTGAAAATTTTGTTGAAGATTTTGAGGAAAATTTTGTTGAGGATTTTGAGGATAAAATTGTGGATATGGTGGATAAGATGGTGGATACTGATAATATGGAGAGTATCTTTCATAGGGACCTTGTGATCCTTGTGCCCAAGCTTGAGATTGATTTTGAAATTGGGGCCAAGGTTGCTGCCAAGAATTCCAAGGTGGAGGTTGATTATACATTTGATCATGGAATCCTTGTGTCTGAGGTCCCTGCCAAGGTCTTCTAGATACAAAATTAAGAGACTCTGTGGAATCTGTAGGAGTTTCTTCTTGAAAAACAGCCTTGAGACCAGGAAGAGAAGGACAATTCTTGGTCTCATGTTTCTCAGAACAAATAACATAGGTTTCTACAACTTTTACATCTAGAGGACACTCTCTCAAGGCATGTTTCTTCCTACATTTAGGACAAAAGATTGCCAAGGCATCAGATTCAGCCTTTTGCTTGTTTTGTATCTTGAGGGTGTCTATTTGTTCACTAAGACTCCCTAAGATGTCAGATTTAAAATCATCAAGCATATGTCCTATTTCTGATCTACTTACTGTCCCAGAAGTAGATTTACTTGCCCTTGCAAGAGCGGGATCTCTTGGACCTTTGACAGTTTTAGATTTCCCTCTGGAAAGGTTGATACATAACTCAGATATTTCAGGTAATGTGAGTTGTGATATATCCCCTTTTCCCATAATGTTAAGGATATCCAACCATTCATCCCTAATGGTTTTCAACAAAAGAGCTTTTAAAGTGTCTTGATCTAGGTTTTCCATTTGTGCCCTTTTTATGTTGTATTTAAATCTTTCCAACAAATCTTCTAATTTTTCATCTTCTTTTTGTAACATCTTGAACACTTCTTCCTTATGATTAACCGGCATACAATAATCCAAGTATCTCTCTAGAAATGCTTGTTTCATGTCTTCCCATGTTCTAATGGAACTACTGTTTAAGCTCATAAACCACTTCAATGCTGCTCCTTTCAGAGTTGAAGGAAATAATTTCAATTTTTGAGCATCTTGAAGGTAGTCATAAGTCCTACACAACACTTCAAATTCGAATAAGAAAGTTTCAGGATCCTCAGTTTTAAGTCCATAGAAGTTCGGAAGGACGGAAGGTGAAATGTTTTTCATGGTTGTATTGGTTTCTTCATCAAGTATAGGGAACCCAAAAGAGCTTCCTATTCTACCTCTTCCTCCTTCTGCGCCTCTACCTCCTTCTCCTCTTCCTCCTTCTCCCCTACCTCTACCTCTACCTCCTCCAAACAATGTGTGTTCTCCATTAACAACTCCTCCTCCTCCTTCTTCTGCCATGGTTGACTCTCCTGTGGAAGTAGAAAGGTTTGTGTCCCTGACAGGAGTTTTTAGATCTTCTTCTATGGCAGGTTCAGTGGATGAAATGGAAGGTTTCTCTAATGGAATAGGTGACCTTAGATCTTTTAGAAGTCCAGGATTAGTAAAGGATGGAAGATGGGTTTGAGTTGAAGATGTACTAGCTCTGGATCTAGATGAAACAAGTGGTGTTCTAGAAATCAAAATTTTGCCTCTGCTGCTTATAAATCTTCCCCTTGAATCTCTCTCCCTACGCATAAAATTGTTTTTGGATGCTAAGAAACAACGGTTACCTAGTTTTCACTTCCCCGGCAACGGCGCCAAAATGTTGGGTCTCAATCTAGTCTCCTAAACTGAGCTCATTTAATTGTCAACCAGGATTTGTAAACTGCTGAAGTGAAGTGTACCATATTTACCTAGGTGTTTGTTTCCTAATGCGTTGTGTGTAGTGTTTTGTGATGTTTTTGGTCTTTTATGTTGATTTATGATGTTTTTGGTCTTTTGGAATTTTATGTTTACAATGAAAATGCCTAGAAAACTAATGGAAAGAAATTGGTGGTCAAAAACACAGTTGAACCTAATGTAAGGAATGGCAAATGCAATTAGAAATACTTAAGTAACATCTGAACTATGACTAAATAGAAACAAAAGCTTGATAATGACTTCTCAGGCAAATGACACAAACTAAACTTGAAAAATGATCACTAAATATGCAAGTTCTCTAACTGAACAGTTAAACACTAATGATGCAATATTCTGTCTTAGCTCATCTATTCCATGATTAATCCATAATTCTATTCTGCAATTTAATTGAATGTCACAGAACTTATACTCAAAGAGTTGTTGGTTTCTTTTCCAAAGTAGTTCTTTTGAGGAAGAGCTCTGTTTATGATGAGGAATTTGCAGAGATATTTCAGACCTTGTAATGATGTTATCTTCTGTTCCTATGGTTATGGTTCACTGATGGTTTTCAGAACAAAAAGATATTTGTAAATAATGAAGGTTGTCTTGTGAATCCTAACAACTAAAGTAATCTCTTGTGCAAAGGATGACAGTGTGACTATGAGATGCAAGTGCAATAAGTTGATCTAAAAATGAACCTAAGATGCTACTAAACTAGCACAATGTTGAACTATGAGTCATCATCAAACTTGAAACAAAGTAGATGAACATGAATTAAATGCAAAATGAAACTCCGGAGCGTTCTAACTAACATGCATTATTCTATGAAGTTACACAATATGTTTGTTCATCATTAGTGATATTTTGGAAGAGTTCTTTCTTGTGGAAGAGGTATAACAATTCTGACTGTGGACTTGTATGCAATTGAAAGAAAATGAACTGAAAGCAAATGAAAAACTAAGTTATCACATCATGGTCATATCTTGAACTTCTTAAGGATATCTTGGAAGAATTTCTTCTTGTGGAAGAGTGATTAGAACAAGTGCAACTGTGATAGTGAATAACAAAAACTACAACTAATTCCTACAGTACTATAGCTATTCATCATTCATTGTTATGATCTGTTGGAAGAATGTCTTCTTGTGAAAGAACTGGAATGAATGTAACTACAGTATCTAGTTAAAAACAAATACAAATTCAACTTCTATCCTACAATACCGTAGTCATTAATCATTCATCATTTTGGTTTGTTGGAAGAGTGTCTTCTTGTGGAAGAGCTGGAACGAATTATGGCTACAGTAGCTAGTTAAAACAAATACAAATTTAACTCCTATCCTACAATACCATAGTCATTAAACATTCATCATTTTGGTCTGTTGGAAGAGTGTCTTCTTGTGGAAGAACTTGAACGAATACGACTACAGTAGATAAAACAAAACAACTACCAATTCAAATGCAAAACGTAAAGGCAGCTAGGAAAAACTTATCTAGTTTACGCAAAAGAAATCCGTGCAAGAGGCAGGGGCCCTCTACCACTTGACGGCATTCAACTTCAAATCAAATCACGCCTTCAGAATAACTTTGTCTGCTCCATTAACAATGCAATAGTTCGAACATAACACTCTGTGTCTTTAAGGACGTAACACAGAGTTTTCACAAAATCTAGCAGCAAATCTAACACAAAATCTCCAACTAAGCTCTCGGTCTACTCAAGAGTTTATAAAGTAAATGCAAGTAACAATAATTACAACAATTTAGGAATGATGTCTTTCCATATCCGAATCATCTTAGGAGTCTTTGAGGTGGCTACGTGAAGAAGAAAAGACACCTGGACTAAGACAGTCCTAGTAGGAGTCTTACTTCACAAATGTGTTCCCACGTGCATAACCGTACCCAGAATTCATTTCCTCTCCCATGATGAGCAACAAACCATGTAGGCATGACGTGGATCATGCCCATATGCGTTTTTCCTCAAGAGGCCACCTGGAACATACTCAAACATAAAGGTAGCTGCAGAATCGCCGGTTAGCTACGGAATGCATGCATTCTGCAGCTAGTTCCAGTCAAAATGCTTAACAATGGCAACAATCACAAAATTCAACAAGTCAGTCATGTAAACCATTCTAGAAGTAATTTTAACTATTTTTATTGATCAATTGGGTTTAAAATAGAAATGGACAAGGGAGAATGAGGTAAAATTAGGTGAAGGAAAGCACAAATTTAAGGCTCAACACTG